>OZ038484.1:17180002-17220002 GCA_964036315.1 Acanthosepion esculentum
CAACGTCTTTATCCACTGGGGCACTGGAGATTTGAGTTAAAAGGAAATAACTGAGATATCGGAAAGTGGCATGGCACGTAGAACAAGAACATCTTCTACTTCAGTGGACGAAAAAAAGGGTTCGGTTCGAAATTCCAGACACTTGAACCTGGCTGGAGCGTACAAGGGCCGAAACGTTCGGAATATGGCAATGAAGATGAGGATAACAGTCGGAATAATGTAAATAATGCAAGTAATCATAATACCACATCTCAGAGATATACCAATCACCTGAAGAATGCCGGAGCGTACAACGGCTGAAACGTTGTAAATATGACAATGAAGATGAGGATAACAGTCCGAATAATGTAAAGTAATCATAACACCTCATCTCAGAGATATAGACAGATATTGAACAATAACTATGCCACCAAATTCAGGAAACAACGGTTTAATCATCTAGGCTATTGACCAGAAAGACCATTCATTGTCGAGAACTTAAACCTAAACTCCCTTTTTATGACGGCTGCAGGTACTTGTCGAGCTTGGCTCCGCTCACCGAGGCTTTTCTCTTTTGCTACAGCTGAAACTGCTGCTACTGTTGAAGACTTGCTATCGTTTCTCTTTGTTTCTTTATAAGCCGCTTCCATATCGTATTTATATCTATTCTAGGCCTACTAAGGAAATACTCATAAGCCTGGCATATGCTTTGAATATTTCAGATGTCTAACTCTTTAATGTTAATTATATTCTCTTCATCACAATTCTACAGTCTGCCGGGGACGATCCAAGAATCAGCACATCTCAGATCGTCCTAGCATGTCGTACATCTCATGGTACCACATGGAGGGTACTTAAAGAGCAACTCCTGTATCCGTATCATTTACAACGTGTGCAGTGTCTTTCGCTCTCTGGTCACTCACTACGGGAGAAATTTTACCATTGTTTATTGCACAAACTGCCGATCCGCTGTCTGTCTCTTCAGTCTCTTTTACGGACAGGGCAACATTTGAAAGATAGGGAATAAGAAATTTACACAACGAACATTTGTGGGCGGATCGGAATCCCCAGGGTAAAATACAGGCTAGACACCAGCATCGGTTTACGATTAATGTGTGGGCTGGAATTGTAAGTGACTGACTGGTAGGTCCATATGGTCTCCCAGCACATATTACAGGATCTGTGTATAGGGACTTTATTTCGAATTTCCAGACTTGCTAGAGGATACCCCCTGCTAATATTAAGATGCATGTGGTTCCTGCATGATGGGGCCCCAATTCAAATTGTTCGCGATGCACTGGCTAACATATACCATGAAAGGTGGTTAGGTAGGGGAAGACTGATTCCATGGCCTGCACGTTTCTTCGAATTGACTCCTTTGGATATGTTTTTATTTGGGGCTACGTAAAACAGTTGGTTTATGCAGCAAATATTAATGATCCAAAGACGCTTCATCATCGTGCCATGGAGCCTGAAACAATTCGACACCGTGTGGGAGTATTTTAAAGGGTCCGCCAGTCAATAATCTGACGTGTGCATGTTTGTGTAGAAGAAAACAGAGGACATTTTGAACATTTTTATGAGTTGCTGTGTTGAGGTTCAACGATGTACTTTTGGAGATATGTTTATATCGACATTTTATCTTGTTTTGGTGTCAGGAAGCAAGGTCAGAATTAAAATTAAAATTAGATTTAATTCTGACCTTATGCTCCCAATCCCCATTACCTTTCGGTCACGAGTGCTGTTATTTTTCTCGGCTATTTATATATACGGGTCAGTGGTGCATTATAATGCATAAATCTAATGCACCACTGACCCGTATTTATAAATAGCCGAGAAAAATAACAGCACTCGTTGCATCTAGCATGAAATAGACTGTTGCCTCTAAGTGTTGACTTCTATGTTCACTTTTATATTTACACACGCTCTATCTCTGATATTGAGCACTTTATCCCATAAATATACCACATCCTAAGACTATATATATATATATATATATATATATATATATATATATATATATATATATATATATATATATATATGCGGGTGTGTAGGGATAATTAATTGATAAACTCAAAATATGTGGGATCAATATATATATTTTGTTATAAAAATTCTATACATATATGTGTGTGTGTGTGTCTCTCTCTCTCTCTCTCTCTCTCTCTCTCTCTCTCTCTCTCTCTCTGTGCGTGTGTGTACATTTCATATTCTTGTTGTATTCCTTTTCCTTAAGCTAGACATAAATCTGTAACGAAGATTAGTACGAATAAGGGAGTTCGCTAGAAGATACAGTCCAAGAGAGAGAGAGCATTGTCATGAGCTAATGGAAAATCTTTGTTGTCAACACACGTGAAATTTCGACGTGTTCTTCTAGTTATTATTTTAAGGAAACGATTCTGAGGAAGAGGTTGTAAAATTGGAGATAGATAAAAAGACAGAGGCTAAAGAAGATTAAAATCTACAAAATCAGTCTTCAATTGTACGCCACTCAAATTGTTAAAGACAATGGTAAACATTTTTAATCTGTCTTTTCTCACCATTTTGCGGTTATTGGACATTTAATCTGTATGCATGTCTTCATCTATTAGACTCTGCATGATACCCTATCGTTTACGCGCATGTGCGTAAGATTGTTTGTGTATGTGCGCATGCGCATGTCTCTATGTATATGCACGTGTCTTTGTGTATGTCTCTGCGCATGTGTGTGTAAGTGTATCGATAACACATGGGTGACTACTTTCTTTCGGTTCACTCGCCCACCTGTGCACCCCAACTGTCTGACGAGTAACATATGTTTTAGTATCCTGTTCTCTCAGACGTGACCAAACAAACACATATATTGATATTATACGCGCTAGTTACAGCCAAGCGCGAAATTTTGGCGTTTTCGGGCCAGTTGGCATCAGGTTTGAATAAAGTGATGTCGAGAATGAAAACAAAATGGATGGGGGTAGAAAAACGAAAGTGAATACGAAAACGTGTCAAAACGACATGAAAAATAATTTTGAAAAATATGTGAGGCAAAGGGAAACTGGATCGGGAAAAGATGAAGGGAAAGAAACGGGTAGAAGGAAGACGAGGAAAAAAAGAGGAGGAAGAGGAAAAGAAGAAGCGAATGGAAGAAAAAGATGAGGAAAAGAACTGAAAAATAAAAGGGAAAAGTAAGGTTAAACATAAGAGAAAAGAAGGGAGCCATGAAAAATAATGAAAGAAATAAAGAGATGAACAGGAAAGAAAGAAAAAAAAAGAAGATAGAAAAAAGAATGAAGACAAAGAAAGGAAGATATGGAAGAGAAAGCCGAAAGTAAAGAAGTAAAAACATGAAATAAAAAATAAACTGTAAATAAAAACAAGACAAAGACAAGAAAATGGAAGGAAAAGAAGTCAAATGTATGGAAGAGATCAATGAAGAAGAGGAAGAAATGAAGATAGGAAGGAAAGAACAAAAAAAAATGAAGACATTAAAAAATACACGAAGACAAAGAACTGAAAAGGAGAGCGAAGAGAAAGAAGAGAAGATATGGCAGGAAAGATAAAAAGGAAGAAGTTAAAATAGAGAAAAACAAAGAACGAAGAGAAGGAATTGTAGATATGGCAAAAAGGGAATGAAAATCTGATGAGATGAAAAAGAAGAAAAGGAAATGAAAAAAATGAAAATGAAATTCAAAATTAACTAAAAATATAAAAAAGTTATTGAAAAATGCAAAGAAAAATAAAAAAAATAAATGAGTGCCTATTTTGAAATATGAGACGAGGAAACACCGAGGAAGTGGAAACACTGAAAGGGAGATGGAAACATTGAAGAAGAAGGAAAGCAAGAAAAGGGGGGGGGGATAAATCACGAGAAATGGAAATAATAAATAGAAGTGGAAAGGCAACGCAAAAGTTAAAATGGTAGAAAACTTAAAAGAAAACAGTACAGAAAAATGAGAGATGAAGGGTGAAAATGGAAGTAGCAGACGATAGTTTAGAAAGTAAATCAGCAAATAAAGATATGAAGGATGTAAAAGATTATGAAAGAGAAGAAAGAAAAATGCTTGAAAGTGAGAAGGAAAGCAATAAAAAAAAAATCCTGAAAAAGATTAAGAGAGAGAAAGAGAAAATAGCTGAAAGCGAGGCGAGAAAAAATGATAATGAAATTTGGGGAAGAAAAAATTAACAAAAGGAGGGAAAAATAATAAAAACAATACTTGAAAGCGAAAAGGAAAATGAAGAACATGTAGAACATTTTTAAGAAAATGTTTAAAAAGAGAAAGGATTATTGCAGATTTGCTTTGGTTTGGTTTATTTTGTTTTTCGGCATATCAACACTTCAATGGGTTATTTAATACCAACAAGATTTTTATTGCTGGTAATATTTTTTTCCAAAATTGTATTGCTGGTAATATTCTTTTTCAGAAATCTATTGTGGGAATTTTTTTTTTCTTAAAAATGTATTGCTGATATTTTTTACGAAGTATTTCTGATATGAAAACTTATTTTTACACTTTCACAGTATTTTGACCCCAGGTTGGGCGTTAACTATTTACCCATCGAAGGACAGAAAACGACGTATATTGCATTTAAACATTTGAAGATTAAAGTTGGCTGGAGCCTAAAGTGAGTTCCACAAGCCAGAAGTTCTAGAAAAGAAACTTAGCATAGAATTTATTTTCGTGCTACATTTTTCTATTTCCTCTTCCTAAACCTTTTTTTCTGCAGTACTCCCGCCTTGGGTAAGACGTTAAACTACATCCGCGTCCTGGGTAAGACGATAAACTACGCCCAACTGCAAGGCTTCTGATCTGGAGGATTTGAGGAGCGCGGAACCAACTATAAATTGCTGGTCTTCCCAGGTCCACCCTAACAGGTGCTATCACTCAGGGTCAGGGGGGACCTGGGAACACCAGCAAATAAGAGATACAAGAGCACTATCCAGGGTCTAGAGGTCGACGCTCATGCACATTACATCCGTTTTTTTTATCACTGTTTTTTTGCCCATGTACAGTGTAACCCGGATATAAGAGACCCGGATATAAGACAAACCCGGGTATAAGAGAGATTTTATCTGGTCCCAAATTAGAGCCTGTGTTAATAAAACAAAATAGTGCAAACCCGGATATAAGAGAAACCCGGATATAAGATACTTCTTCTCCGGTCCCGACAACTCTCTTATATCCGGGTTACACTGTATATTATTTTTTATTAGGGCACCTCGACGTGGTGTAATGGTTCGAAAAGCTTGTCTTGCTAGATCAATTACGACTGAGTAGTGAGTTCGATCCTCACTGGGTGCCACATACTATCGACCTTGCGCCACATCTAAGCTGGGCTTAAAAAACCGTTATATTATTTTTATTAAATTCATCGAACTTTTAACCCGAGAGAGGAAAATTTTCCTGACCTTGGTAGACTTGGCGAACTATTTTTTTTTTTTTCATAGTGGCCTGCTTGTTATATCTTCGGACATGTAAACTGGCAGACAGTGATAGTTTTCTAACGTTTCTTCTTCCCTTAATTATGAATTATGAGAAAAAATGCGCAAGGCCATAACAAACGAGAAACAGGTTTTCAACAATGGCCTCGTTACAAGCGACGAAGAACAATGTAAAGTTCAGCGTAAGATGTAAAAGTAGTAGTAGTAGTAGTAGTAGTAGTAGTAGTAGTAGTAGATGATGATGATGATGATGACGACGACGATGATGATGATGGCCGGGTGACACACAGAACAAATAGCAGTATAAAACCTGAGGGAAGAGAAGATGAATGCTGATTGGTACAAAGAAAACAAAAAAACAAAAAAAAATTAAAGCGCGTAAACTGATTCGGGAATTGTCAATTCAATGCAACAAGAAAGTCGTCTTTTTGATACAATTTTTTTTTCTAATTTTCTGCTTAGTTTCTCTATATTAATATAACTGTTTCTCATTTCTCCTTCACCCCGCGAGTGAATAGTGGTCGACATTGGGGCTTGAGCGACAATAATTCTTCACAATACTCCAGCATTCATATCATATCTCTTTTCAAAAATGTCATCAACTTTTGGTGAATTTAATATTATGCCTTCATGCGTATTTAAAGCCAAAAGCTATTTTATTACACTTGTGTCTATAGATAAACAATATTTATCGAATTTTACGTCTATTGTTAAACATTAATAGAATTTATACTTGACACTAAATGCAAACATTAGTTGTATTTATATTTGAGCTTATAGTCAAAAACTGATAGTGTTTCTACTTGAGTTTATAAATAAACATTGGTTGTCCATAACGGAGTCTACTAATATCTTTGCTGGGGGTTTACCCCTTTTCAATTTACACAATTGGCGTTTTCTAGGCACTGCCAAAAGGCATATCATTGTCTAGTCGATTCTAACACTTCACTTAATTACGAGTTTTTCTAATTCTTTTACTAGGCTCCTATGAGGTGAAAAATGCTGTATGTTTTATCTTGGGCAACAGTAGCAAAAGCGATAAGAGGAATCTTCCGAGTGGAAATCAACTGCACGTGAATATTGTGTGATATCGCCGGCAACTGACAAGTATGTTAACCAGAAAAGAAAAGAAAAAACAATATATATATATATATATATATATATATATATATATATATATATATATATATATATATATATATATATATATATATATATATATATTGTCGAAGGAGTTTCATTCCTTGAGAGACTTTATCAAGGCAAATTTATCAGTTAACTTTATCAAGAAATGAAACACGTTCAGTATTTTCATTTTCTTTTTTACAGTAAAGTTAACCCTATACAAGGCCCGGGCCACTCGAGGTAGAGGATTACGTTAAGGGCTCGTTTATATGGAAAGTAGGGGAAGATAACGGTTAACTCTAGACTTGAACAGATTAAGATTATAGTAATCGGGGACACATCTTCATCAGGGGCAGTGGCGATGATGGAATATAACTAATGTATACAAGGATTTGAAGTAATAATACATATATATGTATACACATTATCAAATGAACAAAGTCCGACAATTATTTAAGACATTTTTTTTATGTTAATACGTTGTTTTTATAGATACAAATATTTAAGTAAATGCTCTGTTTTATAATAAACAGTATTAAACAACATTTACCGGCCTGAATGTCCGAGAAAACTCAAAGAAAAATTTGTGTACTCCGACAAGAAATCGAACCTGTATCCTACACGGAAGCGTCATATAGTCTGACGTGCTATACCAATTAGCTACAGAGGAATCGTCTTGTTAGAAAGATTAAATTATTATAAACAGAGAAACTTTCATAGAAAATATGCGTCCTACAACAGGAATCGAACCTGTATCATATACGGAGCCCTCATATAGCCTGACGTGCCTTAACTGAACGCCCCTCTGTGGCCGAATCGGTTAAGGCACGTCAGGCTATATGATGGTTCCGTATCGGATACAGGTTCGATTCCTGTCGGAGGACTCATATTTTCTATGAAAGTTTCTCGGATATTCTGGCTGGTAAATGTTGTTTAATTCTGTTTATTATAGACAGAGCATTTACTTAAATATTTGTATCTATAAAAAGATTGTATAAATATAAAAATGTCTTGAATATATATGTATGTGTGTGTGTGTGTGTGTGCGCGCGCGCGTGTGAGTGTGTTTATATAAGCCGTGTGAATATACATATCAACGTTGTATGGCGACAGTCTGTATAATGATTAGACGTAACCGGCATAACCTGACGATTGCCATTAAACCTGAAACAGAATGTCACCATCGAGTGTTAATATCTATGTCCACACTGTTGATATTAAAATAAGCTCTCTCTTTTATATTTAGTACTTTTTACCATAAATATAGCATACCATAAAGCTATGTTTTCTCATACCGACATATATATATATATATATATATATATATATATATATATATATGTGTGTGTGTGTGTGTGTGTGTGTGTGTGTGTGTGTGTGTGTGTGGGTGTGTGTGTGTGTGTGTGTTTAGGCAGCAATCCTTCTTTCATGCACATTTCATTGAAAACGACAGACAAGATGTTTTTATTTAGTTTTTTATACAATTTCTCATGCGATCTAATAATGTTTTTCTTTTCGGATGATAAATTATATAAAAACTGTCCGAATGTTATTTTTATCCGAGCGCTTTCGGCTATACATTTAACCATTTTCAAGGATTATATTTTAACTGTTAAAATTAGAAATAGTTTGTTGTATGTATATTTTATAAAATGTTTTCATTTTGTTTGTTTCAAAACACGGTCAAGATATTATGTCCATGTTCAAAGTTAATATTATTAAGTGTTTGTTTGTTTGTTTGTTTTTACTAATAAGGCTTCCATTATTTTTAGCCAATTTTGCATGTGGATGATGCTATTATATTAGTGTTGTCGACAAGTATGTTCCGAATAGTGTCCAGTAGGTGGCCATGAATATTTAAATGAGATCTAATTGAGCTATGGTCAGAAAGGTGTAGAGTGAGTCTGCGTGTCAAACATGTAGTGTGGCCTATATAATTACTTACGAATTTTGATTGATCAGAAATACAATTCCTTAATGGACACTTAAATTCGTAAATAATATTTGCTCTATTTAATTTTGTTCTAGGAGGTGAATTATTATTTTTAACTATAAGGTTAGAGGTTTTAAAATTTTATAATAAATAATTAATCTAATTTTTTTGCTATTGTCGACTGGAGTTATGCATTTTTTTATAATGTTTTTAATTCTGCATTCATCCTGTTTATAATTTTCGTTCATCTGATTTTTATTAAAAAATATTAATATTGATTTTTATGTTTCTATTCTCGCCGTTGCTATTCGCAACCTTAGACAAGAAACGCCTAATGTGGAAATCCAACAACTCATTAGGAAATCCGTTATTAATCAGCGTTTGCTTTACATTTTTTAATTCTTTAAAGAAAAGCTTGCGAGAGGATGAGTTCTCGTGCGCTCTTGTGAGGAAATTTTTAATAGCACCTATTTTATATCTAAGAGGGCGTTCACTAGAGAAATTAAGATGGCAAGAGTCTTTACTAGTTGTTTTTTTTTATAAACAGAAGTTTTAAAAGTATTATTACTAAAATCGACGAGAACATCTAAGAAAGGAAGTTTATTTTTTTCACTAAGTTCATAAGTAAAATTTAGGACGGAATTTTGTTGAAATGTAGCTTTCAGATTTTCTATTTCTTTCTTGTTTTCAGCCAAAATAAATATATCGTCTACGTAACCAACATATATTTCAGATTTAATAACTTTAGTAAAAACCTTGTTTTCAAAATAGGACATATAATAATTGAAGAAGCACGGCCCGAAAGGGTTTCCCATACTTACTCCATCAGTTTGTGTGTAACTAGTAGCAGTCTGGTTTAATAAGGAACTCTAGTGGTACAAGCGAGCAATAGTTTTTTTTAAATATTGGGTTGGATTGATAGAGGTGGAATTAAATTATTTTTATACACCGAATTAATGATAATATCAATAGTTTCGGAGACGGGAACATTAGTAAATAAATTTTCTACGTCAAGTGACGCAAGAATGCCGTGGTTTGTTTTTAATTTTGTGTTTTTAAGTATTTGGAGGAATTCATGGGGAGATTTAATGCTAAAGTTAGTAGGGAGATATGGCGTAATAATATCATTGAGAAATTTTGATTGTTGGTGTATGCCTGTTGGAATCTGAGAAATAATAGGTCGTAATGGGTATCCAGGTTTGTGTATTTTAATATTACCGTATAAGTAGCCAGGTTGGTAATCTCCAATAATTTTGTTTATTTTTAAGGATCCTGCAACAGCATTGTTGGATGTTATAAGTTTATTAACATATTTCTTTAGAGATTCAGTGGTGTTCTTATTCAATTTAGTAAATTTAAAACGATCTATATAAAGAATGTAACTTAATTAAAGTATTAAAGCTTAATTAATATTGTAAAAAATTATTCATGCAAAGAATAAATCAATGAAGTTAATGTAATTAATGGTGAAATCACTTCGCTAACTGATTAAATAAGGCATTAACACACTGACCACTCGTTGAACGACGCGAACCTTGTTTTTATTAATTGTTGGATTAGATGTTAGGTCCATATTACCTGATATTGAAAACTAAATAGCATCTATGCCTGAGGATGGTAAATGTTTTTTACCGAAAGTATTAGCAATATGGACAAATAAAAACAGCGATCGTGTTATTCATCTAGTGACCAGTGAGTTAATGCCTTATTTAATCTTTTAGCGAAGTGAATTCACCATTAATTACATTAATTTTATTGATTTTTCCTTTGAATGACTACTTCTCTACAATATATATATATATATATATATATATATATATATATATATATATATATATATATATATATATATATGTCGGGGGTGTTGAGACAGAGAGAGATAAAGGGATAGAGTAAAATATCAAATTAAATATTCAGGTATCTTTTCGCAATCTGATTCTCTCGAGTTGAATATTGTTGTGGTAGGATCCACCTAATTTGCATAGTGGAGTACCGACGATATAAATATGGTTGGTACCGGGAAGACAGGGAGGCGAATCAAGAGATCCAACTAGAGACTCTGCCCGACTGCGACTTAGTCAACACATTCTCCAGGAACGGTCTTCCCAGGAATATACAAAAGACTATATGTAAATATTGTGTACACTTTCTTGTTCCAATACATTTGATTCTAAGTACATTTTGTGTTTGCATTATTATTCCATGCATTAATCAAGTTTCAACAGATATTAAACTTCTTACTAACAAGTTTAGATCAGTGAATATTTAATTTTATGTGTTGCTTTTAATGTTCTATCTCCTAATATTGAGCATTTTAATTACATTGACTTCGTGTCATTTAAACCCTTAATTTCAAGAAATATCCTGGAGAAATATATATATATATATATATATGTGTGTGTGTGTGTGTGTGTGTGTGTGTGTGTGTGTGTGTGTGTGTGTGTGCGTGTGTAATTAAAAGATAAGGCCCATTTAGTATCAATCTATTCCAATTTTTATATGAATCTCTAGATCAATCAGTTGACATCTTTCCACACCTATGTAGATTATCCTAATTTCATCGTACAAACCTTCCTCCTGTAGCAACTGTAATCTCTCTCTCTCTCTCTCTCTCTCTCTCTCTCTCTATATATATATATATATATATATATATATATATATATATATATATATCACTCCCTCTCAACTCTTACTTTTTGCTCTCTGTCTATAGCCAACAACAACTCGCCTGTTCTTCCTCCTCCTCCTCCTCCTCTGGAGCGAATATCTCCAGCAGCGCGTGACTGGTTCAATGGAACGGTCACCGACCAGGATAAATCACTGATTCATGAAAATTGGATGCAACCTGCCAACGGTAGACACGATGAAAACGGCTGAGTAATGAATAATGCATTGCGAACAATAGCCGCCTCCTTTTTCTCAGCTGTGTAGTGGGTGCAGCAAATAGGCTGTTGACTCAATGGGGGTGCGGAAAAGGAGGTATAGAAATAAGGTGTCGATTCACTGGCTATAGAAAGAGTGGTGAATTGCAATTGCTAGACACGACTATATACCGTATATACTCGCGTCTTATTCCACTTTTGAAGACCTTATTTTGAAGCTAATTTTAAGGGTCTCGCGTTATACACGAGATATAAAATTAGTGTATGTACTACTGCTGGCTCTGGTTACGCCCTTGACCAAACTATATATCCATTTACTGTAGCCAAATTAGCCTCAAAATTTGGTCTTGAAAAGTCGGATGGCACTCGAATATATACGGTATAACGAAAAAAGAAATTACGACATTATGAATAAGTAGTTCAATTTACACTTGATAAAATATAATACTTGTAAAATAACTGGATTAAATTAAATTAAGGCTCACTTGTAAATATTGCTTAGATTAGATACAGTTACGGACTAAACTCGGTCGCTCAGTAGAGAAGAAATCTTAAGAGAGTGTAGTAAGTACACTATTTACATTATTCGGATCATTGTCCTCATCTTTGTTGCTATATTTGTCACAACGTTTCGGCCGTTGTACGCTCCGCCCTTCTTCAGGTGGTTGGAATGTCGGTTTCGAACCCTTTATTCATTTAGGACACATGGCACAGTGGATGAAGGCGTTGGTTAGATCCAGTGACAAAACTCAATACCTAGTTAAGGCGGTGGAGAACTTGGAGAGGGGAATTGACAGGAGATAACTGATAACTGACATCCATTAGACATGATTCGTGGAACTAGAACAG
Source organism: Acanthosepion esculentum (assembly GCA_964036315.1). Taxonomy (NCBI): domain Eukaryota; kingdom Metazoa; phylum Mollusca; class Cephalopoda; order Sepiida; family Sepiidae; genus Acanthosepion; species Acanthosepion esculentum. The sequence goes on from OZ038484.1 coordinate 17,192,193, forward strand.
TCTACCCCAGCGAGCAAAATAAAAGGTTCAGTTTGACATTGCAACCACCTGAAGAAGGCCGGAGCGTACAACGGCCGAAACGTTGTGATAAATATGGCAACAAAGTTGGGGACAATAGTCCGAATAATGTAAATAGTGTACATAATACCTCATCTCAGAAATATAGACAGTGAAGTAAGTTGTTTTTTTCGCAAGATGAACTTTTTTTTTCAAAAAGATGTATTGCTGATCATATTTTCCTTTTCAAAAATCTATTGCTGGCAATATTTATTTTCTTCGAAAATGGTTTGGTTTGGTTTGTCTTACGGCATATCATCCTTTATGGGTTATTTAATGGCGACAAAACTTTTACTGCTGGTAATATTTTTTCCAAAAATGTATTGCTGGTAATATTTTTCTTCTCCAAAATGTATCGATGTTAATATTTTTCTTTTCAAAAATGTTTGGATGGTAATATTATTCCTTTCAAAAAGTATTGATGGTAAAATCTATTTCCAAAAATGTATTGTTGGTAATTTTTTTTATTTGCCAATAGTATTGATGGTAATATTCTTTGCAAAAATATATTGCGGTAATATTTTTCACTTCAAAAATGTATTGATGTTAATATTTTTCACTTCAAAAATGTATTGCGGTAATATTTTTCACTTCAAAAATGTATTGTTCGTAATATTTTTCTTCTCAAAAATGTATTGATGGTAATATTTTTCTTTTAAAAAATGTATTGCTGGTAAAATTTATTTCCAAAAATGTATTGTTGGTATTTTTTTTATTTTCAAAAATGTATTGATGGTAATATATTTTGTTTGCAAAAATGTATTGATCGTAATATTTTTCTTTTCAAAATTGTATCGATGGTAATATTATTCTTTTCAAAGAAGTATTGATGGTATAATTTATTTCCAAACATGTATTGTCGGTAAGTTTTTTTTATTTTCAAAAATGTGTGGCTGATAATGTTCTTTGCAAAAATATATTGCTGGTAATATTTTTCGCATCAAAAATGTATTGATGGTAATATTTTTCGCATCAAAAATGTATTGATGGTAATATTCTTTTCAAAAATGTATTGATGGTAATATTCTTTTCAAAAATGTATTGATGGTAATATTCTTTTCAAAAATGTATTGATAGTAATATTCTTTTCAAAAATGTATTGATGGTAATATTCTTTTCAAAAATGTATTGATGGTAATATTCTTTTCAAAAATGTATTGATGGTAATATTCTTTTCAAAAATGTATTGATAGTAATATTCTTTTCAAAAATGTATTGATGGTAATATTCTTTTCAAAAATGTATTGATGGTAATATTCTTTTTAAAAATGTATTGATAGTAATATTCTTTTCAAAAATGTATTGATGGTAATATTCTTTTCAAAAATGTATTGATGGTAATATTCTTTTCAAAAATGTATTGATGGTAATAATAGTTCTTTTTAAAAATGTATTGCCAGTAAAATTTATTTCCAAAAATCTATTGTTGTTAATTTTTTTCTTATTTTCCAAAATGTATTGCTGGTAATATTTTCTTTTCAAAAATCTATTAATGGTAATATTCTTTGCAAAAATGTATTGCTGGTAATAATTTTCTTTTCAAAAATGTGTTGTTGGTAAAATTATTTGGCCCCAAAAGTATCAATGGTGAGAATAATTGTTGGGGGTTAACTATTTGCCCATTATCTGTGACCCTAATAGGTGGTACCACCCCAGGCCAGAGTAACTGGGAACACCAGCAATTAAGAGGTAGTTCCACGATCTTCATACACTCCTGATCAGAAGCCTTACTGTTGAATGTAGTCTATCGTCTTACCCAGGCATGAATGTAGTTTATCATCATACCCAAGACGATAAATGAACAGGCGTAACCAACTTGTAATCATCGCTTGTCGCTAGGCAATTTAATTTAGTAAATAATTTTTAATTTTTTAATGCTATGTTAGATGGGCACGTCAAGATGTATGTAATTATAGCTCTCCACAATTTTCTTTCTTTTTTTTTCTTTTTTTTCTTCTTTTTGATAAGATCTAAAAATTGCCCCATCTTCTTTGGAAAGAAAGGAGAGTATTTTCCTTCTCAGTGGTTGTGGATGATTCAATGTAGTCCTACTCATAAACAGGCTACCTTCCAAGGTTAGATAATCCAGTCTACCCTGCCATTTCACCCATAGCTGACGAGAAAAAGATTCATGCAATTGCTAAGGGCATTAGTGGGAAGTGGACGCAACTGATTCGGCATCATCAACAGTACACTGGCTTCGGAAGGGAAAGCAAGCTTGTTGTCCTCTATTGGTAGACTTATTTGGGATCCATTATCTTCTTCTTTATGAGCTGTGTCCTCTCAGAATATAGGTGATCATGGCTCTCCACTACTTGCTGTCCCGCGTAGCTATCAATAAACATTGTTTTTCTGTTCTTTCGCCTAAACCCTGTTCCACCATCTCTTTAGTCAAGCTCGTTATGTTATGCGTTGATTTTCTCTGTCCCTCTTCCTCTTTTGGACACGTGAGTATCAGATTTTCCAAGCCCTCCTTCCTCAGCCACTTTCCCATCACCGTAAGGTTCTCGCACTATGTCTTTTCTAAACATCCTTCATGAAAATAGTTCGTATGAGCTCTTGGAGTTTTTTTTTAATTTATTTTAAGAGCAGTACTAGACTGACCTCGAGATCTTATCATTTTACAGTTGAGCTAGCAAGATGTAGCCGTAAGTTCTATGGTAGCAGTTTCATCACTCGCACTTCTCATTTGTGGCACTCCCTTCCAGCCCCATGCTTTCCAGCCAACTATAATCTGTAAAAATTCCAATGCAATGTCAATCGCTATCTTCTATACTCCCGATTACTCTTTTCTCTTCCCGCTCATTAGTATCGTTTCTTTTCGAAATTCTTCCATACCCTGTAAACCCTTAATGGTCGTATTGCCTTGTTTGGGGTGAAATCAATTTAAAAGTCCGTAAACCCTCCTATGAAGAGATTTAGATAACTTACACACACACACACACACACATATATATATATATATATATATAATACGCCAATCACATATATATATGTATATATAATACCCCCCCATATATATATATATATATATATATATATATATATATATATATATATATATATATATATAACGTGAACATAGAAGTCAACACTTAGAGGCGACAGTCTGTTTCATGCTAGATGCAATCATCGGGCACGATGTTTGCATCTAGCATGAAACAGACTGTTGCCTCTAAGTGTTGACTTCTATGTTCACTTTTATATTTACACACGCTCTATCTCTGATATTGAGCACTTTATCCCATAAATATAGCACACTTTAAGACTATATTTCTTCATATATATATATATATATATATATATATATATATATATATATATATATATATATATATATATATATATATATGATATGTTTAACGTTCTTTTTTATAGATTCGTTAAACATATCATAAATGTCTTTGAATAAATTGTCGGACATTGTCCAATTCAAATATATATATATATATATATATATATATATATATATATATATATATATATATATATATATATTGTGCGTGTATTTAGGCAGCATTTTTTCATTGATGCATGTTTCATTGGATAATATAGACAAGTTTTGTCTATTTATTTTCTGTAAATATTGATGTCACATATGGTCCAGTGCCCCTGTTATTTACCTTGAGTTCCTTGATAAGATCCAAATAAGAATCAGCAATATTATTGGTCCTGATCTGGCGGCTCGGCTTCAGTCACTTTCCCACAACAGTAAGGTTACCTCCCTTTGCCATTTCTATAAATACTTTCATGGTAATTGTTTGGATGAGCTCTTTGCTAAGGTACCTAGACGTTTTGTATTTAAATTCAGTACTAGACTGACGTCGAAATCTCACCAATTTACCGTTGAATTGGTTACATGTAGCCGTAGATTTTCTCGCCCTTCTCGCTTGTGGAAGTCCCTTCCGGCTCCATGCTTTCCAGTCGACATTAATCTGAAAAAAATTAAATGCACTGTCAATTGCTATCGACTATCCTCCTGATTACCATCTCCTCTTTCAATTCATTCTTATTGTTTCTGTTCCTACTTCTTCCACACCCTTTAACCTCTTGCGTTTTAGTGGCTTTACTACCTTGCATGGGGTGACACCAATTACAAAAAGTCCTGATCCTCCATCTATTTAGTCAATTTCACTAAGTATATTATACGTTGTTATCCTCTATACGTCTTGCCTTCAATCTGTCCTGTGAGTATCATAATTTCCAAGCACACTTTCTTCATTATGTTTTAGATTTATTTGGGATGCGTTATCTTCTTCTTTATGGGCCGTGTCCCCTCAGAATGTAGGCGATCATAGCTCTCCATAACTTCCTGTCCTGCGAAGCTCTCAGTAAACTTTGTTTTTCTGTTGTTTTCTCTTATTTCGCCTAAACCCTGTTCCGCCACCTATTTAGTCAAGTTATGCGTTGTTTTCCTCTGCACGTATTGCCTTCAATCTGTCCTGTGAGTATCAGATTTTTCAAGCCCTCTTTCCTCGTTATGTAGCCTTGAAACCTTAAGTGACCCTTTCTTAGTTTTGTTTTCGTTTCCATTTCCTCCCAAACTTCGTCGTTGCTGACATGTTCGTTCCATGGTATCCTCAGCATCCTTCTGTAGAACTACACTTCTGTTGCTTCATTTATGAGGAGATCGTACAGCAGTCACTTCCACACAGGAGGACAAATATCATGTTTTATCCTCTTTTCTTTGTTTCTAGCGAATTTTTTTCTCTATTTCTTAGTACTCTGCTTGACTTTCGGAAGGCATCTTTGGCTATCCTATTATGCCTTCGGATCTCAGTATCACACTTTCTGTCCTCTGCTTAAATTATATAATAGCCTGTCGCCGGATTCTGGACTGTATGTTTGAAATCGCATTTGCAGATGTCTTCGAAGTGCAGTTCGGAATAGTACACTGGGCATTGTTTTGTAGTCAGCTCACCGTACGTAACATCGTTTTATATGCGATCATTCTTCATTCGATGAACATGATCCGACTAGTGCAAGAATTTTAAGCGTACGAGTCTCATTCTCTTCTTCACGACGACATTAGGGATTTTATCTCGACATATGACACCGATGATGCGTTGTAGGTAGTTATGGCAGAAACCATATTTTAAACTGTCACTTCTGTGGTGTTAGTGAACTTAGGCAATTAGCAATGGCGTCTTCATCTATCTATGGCGTCTACTATTTTATTTCACATGCCATCGGTTACCGCTTTGACAGGTGCATACCCCGTGCAAAGGTTTTGAAACGTTTTCGTAACACTGCTGAGCCTGTAATTACAGAACAGAGTTTTTCGTGCACGTTTCATGTTACGTCAGAATGATACTGTTCCTGATATAAAATAGATACTGAGAATTTCAGGACCACAGTTTTTAGCGCATGAAAGAAATTCACTTGGAAGACGTCTAAGAAATCGAACTTCCGGTTGATGGAAAACTTTAGAAATCGTCTACAATAGTATCTGGCAAATAGAATCCATCATTTGGAGGATGTCATTTTTAAAGCCAAATGAATAAAAACTTTAACCCTTTGTTTAGATAAAATGAATTATTTCCTTTAATAGCAGTTAGCTTAATCTTTTTGTCACCTTTTAAGATGAGAGAGGTATTCTGCCAGACCCTGTCTAAAAATCCGTTCGTAGAGTCTTGATTTCGAATCTCGCATGGAGTCGAATATTGATGGCCTTATACCTGACTCTACTAGGCTAAATATAATACAAATTAATATTCGTCATTTCGATAAATGTGAAGGCTTATTACCGACTTGTCGCAAGTCGAAAATAAGCAACTATTTGTACTACCCGAAAAATTCCGTCGACTTACGGCCTCATGATGTTGAAACCCCGGTTCTGATAAGATCAACGAATTTAATTAACGTAGAACCAGTCAGTACCTATGTAGCTGAGCACTTGGGAGTTTCGATGGTGTAATGGATACTGTTAATCGGTGAGCTGAGTTCCAATTCCTGTTGGGTTCGTTATTTTATCTTACGCACAAATACCCTTGAAAAGATATGAATTAACCTCTTCTTCCCCCTCTTATGGATTAAATAGCAAACTTGTATCACTAAATTATTATTATCTCCTCCAAGACAAAAAAATGTGTTTAAATCTAAAAATATGTTTTCCCTTTAAATAACCTGCAAAGGGTTGATAAACCGTAGAATGAACCAATCAATCGACCGACTAGTTTGCTTCCGTTAATACATTCGTTGAATACGTGCTATGGCAACAGTTTCCATCACGAAGACAGAATGACAAATCTCTAATTCCAGCTGTCTCTGTCTTCCTTTTGATCATTCAGTTGGTTTCATGCCTTTTCCAAAATGGAAAAACGACCATGAATGTTGTTTCACGACTATATAACGTAATAAATCTCTTTAGACTGTCAGGTTACACTGTTTAATGCATAGGAGTTTTCCGCCTGGTCAAAGATTCTTGAGGGTTTGTTAACATGTGACCAATTAATCATTGCCACGTGATTGTTGTAAAAGAGATAGTCTCAGCCAAGTAATCCTCACCACGGTGTCTTCCGAGATACCACGAAAGGCACCAGTTCAACATTAAACCCTTATCCCACCCCGGGGGGTATAATTCGAAACTATCCCTACACTTGTTATCCAAGCATTACGGTTTCAATCCCCTTTCCCTTTCAATCTCGTATTCCTGTCGACGGCTCTTAATAAGATATTCATCAACACGGCTTCTGCGATTATCACATATGGAAACATTCTTACGTTCTTTCCGTTTTGTCAACATTTTATCTCTACAGGTGAGAGTAAAGCGGCAGGGATCACAATTATCTACAAGACATCCAACAGAGTTGATGTTTCATGATAACAACGTAGAGGTCACTGAAGCTCGTGATAATATAATTTGTTTATATAACTGACAGGTCGATCTTCCAGATACATTTAGAACGTATCGTAATTCAATATGCTCGATCGTTTACCAAATTTCTTGTCATCACTTCATCTACAAATTGGATTTTATATCAGATTTTCTTTGCTAGAAACACCTTAACTATTATTAATATATTAAATCGGCCAAAAGGTTATTAAATCGAGTTTACTTCATAGACTGAATCAACATATTTCCCAACCCTAACAGTTTTCTATATTATTAATAAACATTCGTATCTATTATTAGCTTACGGGTCCATCAGGTTGAAACACCGATCCGTACGATCACCGAAGTTAAACAACGTCGAGCCTGGTCATTTCCTAGTTGGGCGACCGCTTGGGAATACCAGGTGCCGTAAACTTGTATGGGCGGCTGGTGTAGTAGATAATGGCTCAGAATTGTTAGTCGACGAGCCGAGTTCTAATTTCAGTTGAGTTAGTTGTATTCACTTGCAAGCAAATGACCATTGGAAATATATGAATCCACCTCATCTCCTCCTAGCTATGGGTTAATTAGTAAGACGTGTATCACTATGTCAATTAAAATCATACATTCTAAAAATATTTTCTGGTTTTCAATAAACTGCCATGGGTTGATAAGTCGTAAAAAACCAAACCAATCAATTATCTATTACTAAGATTACATTTTAACTATTATTAATATAATATTTTTCTTAATTATTAATATAACCGTTTATTTACCTGTTATTAATATAAACTTTTTTTCTTGTATATTATATATATAACAATTTACTAAGGTATTAGGAATGGATTTTTATTAATCATTCATCAGTTTGTTTTATTCTTTGTTTTTTGTTTTATTTTATTTTGAAAAAGATCATATATGCTCAAAATATAAATGGACAGAAGTCTCGTTCGTTTTATACATGTGTACATTGTACATTTACACATTTGTACATTGTATATTTACACATTTGTACATTTACACATTTGTACATTATACATTTACACATTTACACATTTGTACATTGTATATTTACACATTTGTACATTTACACATTTGTACATTATACATTTACACATTTACACATTTGTACATTGTATATTTACACATTTACACATTTGTACATTTGTACATTTTGTACATTTTTACATTTTGTACATTTGTAGATTTTGTACATTAAAAATGACACTTCCACTCCCCACAAAAATCGTTGCATATGAAAAAAGAAAAAACAAACTAATCATTTCAACCCATAATAGGAGGCCTACAGGGAGTGAAACAATAAGAAGATATTAGTGAGAATTGAGGATAAAGGACAATAATGGAACAGGTTTTGAGGAGAGAGAAGATGGCGATAATGCCACTAAGACGCAATGGGTTACTAGGAGAATGAGACGAAAACAGCGAGGCAAAGTGAGGAAAAGGGCAATAAAGGAAGATGTTTCACGGAGACAGAAGATGGGGATAATGCCACTAAGACTCAAGGGTTTTCAGCAGTCTAAGTTGATGTGGAAGCATTATTGCGAAATGAGGAAAAGAGAATTTGTCACTCACAGGACATATCGAATGCAAGATGGATGGGTTATGACAGTTGGACATCTACGTGACCAGCTTTTCTGAATGGATGACAGAAAGAAAGTTGGGAATCTTGGCAAAGGGACAAAAGTTGTTAAGAGTTACAAGGAATAGGATGTTGTGGAGAGTCATGATCGCTCACCTCCTGAAGAGAGACGGCACATAGAAGTAGAAAAGGGCTGTAATAACTGGAAATACTCGAACCAAAGAATGTTTGGTGTTGATTTATTTGAATTTTGCCTACGCGGGAATTAAAATCATCAAGCATCGTCTTCCTATCATAGCGATGTGCTCTAATATAATGGTCTTGTACCAGACTAGATACTTAGTAAGTAAATATATGATCCTCGTAATTGTCTGTCTCGCTGTCTCTCTGTCTCTGTCTGTCTGTCTGAATGTATGTATGTCTCTCTCTCTCTCTCTAACTTCCCTTTTTCGGCCCCTCGATGAAATAAGAAAATCACCTGTTCACACTAACATCCGTTACTTTTGTCTATTTTAGAGTCCCTTAGAACTAATTTTCATCTTGTCTTTCTTTCCTTCTTTTCTAGTCTTTCATATAATTTCATTATTCACCTCTCGTTCTATTCGATTCTGAAACGCCTTTATCTCTTTCTTTTTCTTTTTCTATTTTCCGTTGCTGACCCTGCAAGAGCCGTCCCATAATTCTCAGCTTCCGATCTTCATTTATCAGCAGCTCGACCAATCAAATTTCGATTCGACGAGTGGCCGTGGCTAACGAAGGTAAAAGCGGGACGAACGTTATCGGGAAAACCTGGAATCAGAAATCTTGGTGATATTCTACTGGGGCAGATTCCTCCACTTTCCTTGTTTATCGCCCGACGTAATTGACCCTTATTAAAGGGACACTTATGTACTTATATACACTTGGTATAAAATGACAATTGGAAAAATCTTAGAATTCATAGATTTTTCCAATTGTCATTTTATAACAATATGTCTTGTCCACAGAATTGATCTGGGAATTTAATTATATACACTTTAGTTAATACTATAAAGAAATATATCACAATGCATGTAATAGATGCACTAATAAAGAAAGAAAAAAGTAATGAATATATATATATATATATATATATATATATATATATATATAGAAAGTATGTGGTGCAGTTCAATTTACATTACATGAATCATTCATACAAAAAGATAGTGAAGTTAATGATATAAATGGCAACAATCACTCTCGCAAACAATTTAGCAAGATGTTAGTCTAGCCTTTTTGTTTGCAGAGCAAGATGTTAGTCTAGCCTTTTCAACAGTCCGTCGGTGGCTGTTAGAACAAGGCTACAAATCTTGTACACGAAGGTTTAAGCCGCTAATAAACAAAGCCAACAAAGCCAAGAGACTTGAATGGGCTCACTATTACAAAATTTTCACCGTAGAAGACTAGAAGTATGTTCTCTTCTCCGATGAAACGAAAGTTGAGCTAAATTCAAAGGATAAGGTGAGTCACTTTTATCGAACAGCACTGTATTGTTGTTCATCTTTAAAATAATGTCATGTGTTAACTGTAAATTATATCAATCTGTATTTTTGAAATTTACCGCGATGTGCCTATATTTATAATTTATTTTTCTTCTTTCTCCCTTAAAAGCCCCCCACCCCTGCTTCCCTATTTCTTTTCTATTATGTCTCATCTCTTTTCCTCACTTTTTCTTTGTCTTCCTTCCTTTTCTTGTGAAAGGACTTGTTAAATAGCTCAAAGTTTCTGGCACCTTACTCTACCACCCTTACACTTCCGTATTAATGATAGATTTAAACATATTCCTATCTCTCCTTTCCCTCTCTAATTTCGATCATATCGGTTGTCCACCTCCTCTCCATCTCTCTATCACCTTAAACCAACTTAAAAATACGCCTCAAAAACGTGTATAAAAATAATATGTAAATTTTTAAACTATTTTCTTTTCATTCTTGGAAATGTGATCTGAGGAACCAGGACAAAAAAAAATCTCATTCCTAGGGAAACAAAATATATGGTTGTCTGTTTTTTTAATTTAACTAATATTCGCTCTGTTTTTGCATTGAGCTCTCTGGATTACGCCCTCCTTGGGATTATCCATACGGAATAACAAACATTTAGTTAACTGTCTATATTTCTGAGATGAGGTATTATGTACATTATTTACATTATTTAGATTATTGGTTCGACATTCCAACCAACTGAAGAAGGCCGGAGCGTACAACGGCCGAAACGTTGTAATAAATATGGCGAAAAAGATGAGAACAATAGTTCGAATAATGTATTTAATTACCTACATATATATATATATATATATATATATATATATATATATATATATATATATATATATATATATATATATATATATATATATATAAGCAGCTCTTAAAAAGAGTCTGCCATGAATGCCCACCGGAATGAAAAAGTGCTCAACAACATATAAAATGCCAGAGCTTTTCTAAATTAAGAATCACCTTTCAGGCGTACAGTATCCGACCACAACTATCAGTTTTATTATTCTTACGCAATCGTCAGGCGGTCGGCTGCTGTAGAGCAAAAATCGAAACCATTACTCCCCCAGGCAAGACTAAGTTGGGGAAAAAATAATGGACGTTTTAGTAGACACCACACATACATCAACCAATCTCACCAGGAGTGGGGAGCACACATCCGGTCCAGATAAAAATAAAGCCGTTAACACACAATTATACACATAAAATAAGCAGAAATATCTTGCTGATGCGAAAAAAAGTGCACAATACCACATCATAAAATGTGGTCGCTGTTCAGGGGCATAACGCTTTCAAGCAAAAAAGCGATCAACACAGCCGGACCCACACAGACACCTACGGCAGGGCTTTCCAATATTAATAGAAACAGCTCTTAAAATGAGTTACCGTAAATGCACACCAGAAAGAAAAAGTGCTCAACACCTGACGATTCACGTAAAGGCATGAAACTTATAATTGTGGCCGGATACTTTACACCTGAAAGGTGATTCTTAATTAATATATACAAATAATTAGCAGAAAAAACAGCCTAAAACGAAAAATTGATTTCAATACAAATTTAAAACTATAAACTCCCTCAATTTTTAATCAATCTAATGCAAACTTCACTCAATTGTAGCTGTAATCAATAAGTTGATTATTTATCATTTAATTTGATAATTGAGTCCACCCATATAGTGAAAAACCGCGTAAATAGCGAAAAATTGCGATTTTTACTTGTTTCTTTCTTATTTTTCGTTAATCTTTCCACCAAATTTCATCAAACTTTATACTTTATAAATGTATCCTCTTTTACATCCCTGACAAACTGAATTTCAAAAATTCAAAAATAATTGTGGTCTGAAGTGTGTCTTCATGTTGCCTGTTTTACCCCTTCATGTCCTCGGCTAACTTCGATTGAATAAATGCAGATTACTTCTGTCAGTAACTGCATTAATTCAAAATATTTTAAATAAAAGTACTTTAAAGTAATTGAAGAAGATAGACTCTGTTACATGTAAACATTATTATGTTTTTGCTCCATTCTAATTGAATGTTTTTTCTGATCGACTAGCTGTATATAGCTGCTAGTATATTGATATTATACCTATAATAAACTGTTACTTATCCTTTATGGACATATCAAGTTGAAATACCGTTTCTCGTACAATCACATTAAGCAACACCGAGCCTGGTCAGTACCTAGATGGGTAACCGCTGCAAATTTGGATGTTGGGTTGTAATGGGTAATGGCTCAGAATTACAAATCGCAGAGTCGGGTTCTAATTTCAGTTAGGATCATTATATTCGCTTACGTGAAAAGATATGCAAAACACTGAAACCGGAATTTCATTTCTCTTACAAGATGCTCTTTTGTTGAAAAAAAAGCTAATTAAAACGTAAATTATTTTCGACAAAAGAACGTCTTGCAAGCAAAAAGAAATTCCGGCTACACTGCTCCGGGGCGGTTGACTAGAGGAACTCTCCAGCTTCTGATGCTCGTTAGCCGGAGTCTATTCAAGATGAGATTAAGATTTTAAGGTGTTTCTGTTAGGACGGTAGGTGCGACGTTGAGATCCGAAGACATATTGGGATGGCCAAGGATGCAACTGGGCAGAGTCCTGCAAGACAGGAGGATTTCTTTGATGACAAAGAAAAGCGTACTGAGCTGCTACATGATATCTGTCCTCCTATACGGCAGCAAATGCTGGACGGTCTCCTCAAAGATGAAGAAGAGACTCGAGGCAGCGGAGATGTGGGTCTACAGAAGGATGCTGGGGATATCATGGTGCGAGCGTGTGAGCACCTATGAGGTTTTGAAGGTGATGCAAACAAGGAGGAAGCTTATACTTAACATAAGGAAGAGGCAGATGAAATTTCTGGAACACGTAATGGGAAAAGAGGGCCTGGAGAATCTGATACTCACAAGTCGAATAGAGGGAAAAGAGATAAGGGAATGCAACGCATGACATAGCTGGTGGGCTTAAACCAGTGGGTGGCAGAACGTTGTCTGGAGGAGTTGGCAAAGGTACGAATCTGATTGAGAGCTACAAGGGATAAGAGGAGATCGCCTACGTCCTGAAAGAACATGGCACATAAAAAGAAGAGAAAGAATGCCAGCAATATTTTTTATAGCTGGTAATATTTTTTTCTTCAAAAATATATTTCTGTTAATATTTTTTTCTTCAAAAATATATTGCTGGTAATATTTTTTTCTTCAAAAATATATTTCTGGTAATATTTTTTTCTTCAAAAATATATTGCTGGTAATATTTTTTTCTTCAAAAATATATTTCTGTTAATATTTTTTTCTTCAAAAATATATTGCTGGTAATATTTTTTTCTTCAAAAATATATTTCTGGTAATATTTTTTTCTCCAAAAATATATTGCTGGTAATATTTTTTTCTTCAAAAATATATTGCTGGTAATATTTTTTTTTTCAAAAATATATTGCTGGTAATATTTTTTTCTTCAAAAATATATTTCTGTTAATATTTTTTTCTTCAAAAATATATTTCTGGTAATATTTTTTTCTCCAAAAATATATTTCTGGTAATATTTTTTTCTTCAAAAATATATTGCTGGTAATATTTTTTTTTTCAAAAATATATTGCTGGTAATATTTTTTTCTTCAAAAATACATTTCTGGTAATATTTTTTTCTCCAAATATATATTGCTGGTAATATTTTTTTCTTCAAAAATATATTTCTGGTAATATTTTTTTCTTCAAAACTATATAGCTGGTAATATTTTTTTCTTCAAAAATATATTGCTGGTAATATTTTTTTCTTCAAAAATACATTTCTGGTAATATTTTTTTCTCCAAAAATATATTGCTGGTAATATTTTTTTCTTCAAAAATATATTTCTGGTAATATTTTTTTCTTCAAAAATACATTTCTGGTAATATTTTTTTCTTCAAAAATATATTGCTGGTAATATTTTTTTCTTCAAAAATACATTTCTGGTAATATTTTTTTCTTCAAAAATATATTGCTGGTAATATTTTTTTCTTCAAAAATATATTGCTGGTAATATTTTTTTCTTCAAAAATACATTTCTGGTAATATTTTTTTCTTCAAAAATATATTGCTGGTAATATTTAAAAATAAAGCTGTATTGCTGGTAATGTTTTTTTCTTCTTCAAAAATGTACTGCTAGTAATAATGTATTGGTGTTAAAATTTTTTCTTCAAAAATGTCTTGCTGGTATTAAAACCTATTTTTACACTTTCATAGTGTTTTGACCTCAGTTTGGGGGTTAACTATTTACCCATAGTTGGGACCCTAACAGGTGCTATCAAACCGGGCCAGGTTTCGACCTGGAAACACCAGCAATTAAGAGGTGATTCCACGCTCCTCAAAAGCCTCCTGAAGACAGGCCTTGCTGTTGGACGTAGTTTATCATCGTACCCTGGACGGATAGACTTTGTGCTGTGCTACTGAACTTACGCAAGTGGCAAAGTTGTCTTCATCTAGCTAATATCTTACATTTATGTAGGAGGAATTCTGCCGCACCCTGTAGCTAATGTCATACCATTATAACAGACGTATTTCTGAAAGCTATATGTGGGTCGTGTTTCTGCCGCACCCTGTATTAAGTACATAGCTACTGAAAGTGGTTATAGAGTTTGTTTTTTAAAGTAAAAATGCGTGTTCAGCGGTTAATGAGGAATACTTCGAATGTAAAATTTCCTTACAAATGTGCCGAAAATATTCATAATATGGAGATGTAAGGAACTCATTATCTAGAACCTTCTATAGCTTCAGATATTTCGTCGTTGAAATGACACTTAAATCACTTCGGCTTGTGTCGCTTTCATAGAGCAGTTCAACCCAATCGTTTTGTCGATCTAAATAGGGCGTAAAATTAAGGAGCAAAAGACGCAGGTGCTGAACAGCTGAATAACAATCAAAAACTCCCGAAAAATATTAACCTTTTACCCGAGGTTTTTTCTCCGTTTTTTTTTTTTTTTTTTTAGCGATTGGTTCGTTGATCTTATGATTTAGAAGTGTTCCTTGGACTTTCTGTGGCATCTCCATGGCAAAGTGAAATATTTGTTTTCCTCCACTCTGCGGGTCCTTTCTTAAAAGCATCCAACCATTTTATATAAACGAGAATAGCAAAGTTAAGTCATCCTGAGAGAATTAGAAGTCCTACCAGGATCCATTATTGGCAGTCATAATCTTAAGAACATTAGATATGCAGATGACAGCGTTGATAACAAACACAGAAAGGAAACCACAGGAACTCGTACAGAAGGTATTAAAAAAAAGTCTAAAGAATCCTTTCTTTACACTTTCTTTAATACTTTTTGAGCAAGTTCATGTTTAATTATCATCTCTGTTGCGTCTCTATCTTTGGACAGAGTGCGGTCAGGGGCTTCTCTGTCAAAGGACTGAGGGGCAACTGAGGAAAATAATACTGAGAGGTGCCCATCCCTGAAGAACATCTATCCGAGGCCGCTCCCTCCCTTTGCCCTAGAGGAAGGGATCGGAGCTCTCACTGAGGCCAGCGCAACCGGCGGTTTCAGGGGTTGAGATGAATTTTTGTTTTGTCCCGGCCGTACACGCTCGGTCCCCACTTAAAAATAGACCTTGTGTCACATCTCGTCCAAGTGTGGGGACAAAGTAAATACCGCGTGTAAAGAAAGGATTAAACGTCATCTGTAAGAAGACAGAATGCATGATTGTCAGCAGAAAAGACGGCCCACCATGCGAATCAAAAATTGGAGATACCAAAATTAAACAATTGAAAAAAATTTAAATATCTACGAAGTGTTTTAACAGTGAATGAAAAATGTAATACCGAAACCCAAAGGAGTATTGAGGTAATGAAACATGTTTTCAAAACGTTAAGTAAATTATTTACATTATTCGGACTATTGTCCTCATGTTTGTCGCCATGTTTATTACAACATTTCGGCCGTTGTACGCTCTGGCCTTCTTCAAGTAGTTGGAATATCGAACTGAACCCTTTATTTATAACTGACATCTATTAAATATGGCACGTGGAACTAGAACAGTCTATCCCAGTGAGCGAAATAAAGGGTTCAGTTCCACATTCCAACTACTTGAAGAAGGCCAGAGCGTACAACGGCCGAAACGTTGTGATAAATATGGCGACAAAGATGAGGACAATAGTCCGAATAATGTCAATAATTTACTTAACGTTTTGAAAACATGTTTCATTACCTCAATACTCCTTTGGGTTTCGGTATTACATTTTTCATTCACTGTTAAAACACTTCGTAGATATTTAAATTTTTTTCAATTGTTTAATTTTGGTATCTCCAATTTTTGATTCGCATGGTGGGCCGTCTTTTACTCTGACAATCATGCATTCTGTACAGGAGAATTTATTGTATCCAAGTGCAACAGAAACAGTCTTATTTTGCCTTCGTGTTTCACGTAGTCGACTGATGCTTACTTCTTGATGGTGCATTATTACTGAATGGCAGCTCGAACGATACTCTGATCTCTTAATAGCTACCTCTTCAAAGTTCTTGAATGGAATGTAGACGCAAGAAAGTGTGTTCTTCAGTTTATCTTTATACCCGAGTCAAGGTCTACCAACATTTCTATGATCACTATGGAGGTCACTGTAGAAAAGAATTTTTGGTATGATCAAATCTCTTCAGTAAAATGAATGGAGCACTTTGGCTGATTGGCATTTGTTTACATTTGTAAAAACAATACGCTAGATTTAGTTGTGTAACTCTACCGAGTGAAGATAGCTCTGGCTGACACCAAATTAGTTGAGTTTCAATCCTGGATTGAGGCATTTGGAAGTCTATTCACACTGAGGAGCTGTGATACAGCGAAACAGTACTGTCTGTGAATGACATATATATATATATATATATATATATATATAAAAGTGGACATGGAAGTCAGCACTTAGAGGCGACAGTCTGTTTCATGCTAGTGCAATCGTCAGGCGACTAGTGCTGTTATTTTTCTCGGCTATTTATATAAGGGTCAGTGGTGCATTATGGGTAGTCTATTTTGGCGGTTACTTTTACCGGAAGTCGCTTATTTGTTTATTTATTTATGTCAAATTATTTTGCTTGTTTTTTGTTTGTTTTTTTATTTTTATTTTTATTTTTTATTTTATATATTTATTTATTTATTCTTTTATTTTGATCGGTGTTTTTGGTTAACGTAGTAAAAATTTGTTTATATAGGTTATTGTTGGTAGTCTATAATGGCCGTCATTTACCGGAAGTTGCTTGTTCGCTTATTTATTTGGGTCAAATTGTTTTGCTTGTTTTTATTTGTTTTCATTTTTATTTTTTATCTTACAAAAAGGCACCCAAAACAATAGAACACGATATAAATAAAGAAGCTAAAGCAATCGCTCAAAAATTAGACCTAGATGACCGAATAAGTTGCATGAGCAAGACGCAAGCCTTTATCACACTAAAAGACCACAAGGAAAATTTCAAAACCAACCCTGCATGCAGACTCATAAACCCAGCCAAAAGCGAACTAGGTAAAATAAGTAAAACAATACTATAAAGAATTAGACATAAAATAATTTTACCCATCCATAACAGAACGTACACTAGATAAGGCCATCAACTTAGCTCAGGAACAAATAATAATAAAACCAAACGAAATCGACATCATTAAGCAGTCCCGTAAATCATTATTATTTCACCATGAAGAAGCATGGATAAAGAAAGATGGGATATTTGACACTACAATGGGAAGCTTTGACGGTGCAGACCAAGCGAAATCGTAGGTATTTACTTACTACACGAAATAAGCAAAATAATAGATAGAAATGACACAGGGCTCTACAGAGATGACCGTCTCATAATCTTAAGAAACTGCAACAAACAAAAGACAGATAAAACTAGAAAAGCAATAATTAAAATTTTCAAAAATAACGGATTCGAGATAGATATAAAAACTAACCTAAACGAAGTAGATTTTCTAGATGTCTCCTTCAACCTAAGAAAAGGCACTCACAAACCATACAGAAAACCGAATGATAAACCACAGTACATACATATATACTCCAACCACCCGCCTTCTATAATCAAACAGATACCTAAATCGATTAACCGCAGGTTTTCCGACAATTCTTCCGATGAATCTATATTTAACAAAGCCAAGAAAGACTACGAAACAGCCCTAAAAGATAGCGGATTCCCAGCAACACTCACATACTCACCACAGAACACAAAAAAGACCAACAGAAAAAGAAATATCATATGGTTCAACCCAGCGTACAGCAAAAACGTAAAAACAAACATAGGAAAAATATTCTTCAAGCTTTTACACAAACACTTCCCGGAATCAAGCACCCTACACAAAATATTCAACAAAAACACAGTAAAAATCAGCTACAGTTGCACCGAGAACATTGCACAAATAATAAAAAAGCACAACAGAAAAATTATTAACAAACCACACGAACAAATTAAACCCACGTGCAACTGCAGAATAAAAAACGAATGTCCCTCAAACGGTAATTGTTTACAAAACAACGTAATCTACCAAGCCACGACAAAATCAGCAGATAATGAAGAAAAAGTATATGTAGGAGTAACCGAAGGACCATGGAAACAAAGAAATTATGTACACAAAATGTCTTTCACAAATAGTAAATATGCGAACAGCACAATGCTTTCTAAGTATATCTAGGAAATAAAAAACAAAAAACACACCACACCAAAAATATCTTGGAAAAAAAGGAAAAAATCATCAGCATACAACAACCTATCAAAAACTTGCAAACTTTGCTTGGAGGAAAAAATAGCTATCATTACCTTCCCAGATCAAAATAAATTATTAAATAAAAGATCCGAGCTAATCTCAAAATGTAGACATGAAAACAAATTTTTACTACGTAACTTAAAATAGAAAAAATAAATAAATATATAAACAAACAACAATAAAAATAAGCAAAATAAATTACTCCAAACAAATCACAAAACCACACCTGTTAGAATATGCGAAATAAAATCAAAACAAAAGAACGGACGAAAGTTATAACTGTTATACAAATAAAAATAATTATAAAAAAAAAACATTAATAAAAGATAATATACTACGTTACTTAAAAACCGAAAGCCAAAAATATATAGTGTAACAAATAAATAACAACAAGTATAATAAATCGATCTAAATACATCCAAATATATAAATAAACTAACAACCGATTACGATAAAGTAGACGTTTAAAAAAACAAAAACAAAAAAAACAAATAAAGATAACCAACCTAAATAGATAAATTAAAAACTGTTCCCACCTAAATAATAGTCAGAAAAAAACCCACAACATCACACCCCAAAATTCAACAAACAGATTTAATCAATGACAAATAAACAAATATATAAGATAAAAAATAAAAATGAAAACAAATAAAAACAAGCAAAACAATTTGACCCAAATAAATAAGCGAACAAGCAACTTCCGGTAAATGACGGCCATTATAGACTACCAACAATAAGCTATATAAACGAATTTTTACTACGTTAACCAAAAACACCGATCAAAATAAAAGAATAAATAAATAAATATATAAGATAAAAAATAAAAATAAAAATAAAAAAAAACAAACAAAAAACAAGCAAAATAATTTGACATAAATAAATAAACAAATAAGCGACTTCCGGTAAAAGTAACCGCCAAAATAGACTACCCATAATGCACCACTGACCCTTATATAAATAGCCGAGAAAAATAACAGCACTAGTCGCCTGACGATTGCACTAGCATAAAACAGACTGTCGCCTCTAAGTGCTGACTTCCATGTCCACTTTTATATTTACACACGCTCTATCTCTGATATTGAGCACTTTACCCCATAAATATAGCACACTTTAAGACTATATTTCTGCATATATATATATATATATATATATATATATATATATATATATATAAACAAACATAGTGTTTTGTCCAAAAATGACCGGTATATTTCTGAAAGATAATGTTTTAAGGTGTTCATTATCAAAAGTTAGGGGATTAATAGCAACAAGTAAAACCAATTTACATTTTCCGAATCAAGGTTTCACGGATATACTATCCACTCGTTAGGGGTTTAGTATAAACTCCCCTGATGAACAGATATTAGGCCTGAGAAACTCCGTATAGTGAAAGATAACATTTTTACATATTCTGCCAAATATAATCAACACGTTTATCATACAGGGTGTTGCAGCCAAATCTGACACTTGACAAAAAGAAAACGAAATAAAAACAAAACTTTTATATGCAGATATCGGACAGTTTGACAACTAACTAACGTTTTTCTCTCTACCCTTTTCCAGGATGGAATATGAGCGCAGAGCAGCGGTAGTAGCTTCTTTTCGTGTCGGGGAGAAGCCTGCGGAAATGATGGCCTAGTCTGGGTTCAAGGGGACCATGGTCATGGACATTTGGAGGAAGTGGAAGGCGTGTGAGAACAAGGACGAGTTTACAGCCGAACGAAAGGCCCACAACGTTCGTTCTTCGGCCGTTAGGACCGACGTGTTCATCGCCGCCGCCATGGAGACAGGCGACAATGATGGAAGCCAGAGCTACGTCAAGATCGCCGCTGACATGGGCTGTCACAAGTTGACGATATGCCGATCGGGCTTGATCTACCGCCAGTCACGATGAATATGGAACTTACACATACGACTCATTACCAAAGATTCAGGTAAAATAGTCCATTCCCTATACCTTTTGTTATCCTCTACCTTTTACAAGAGTCAGATTAAGCCTAAAATGGCGTGCTGCTGTCATAATTGGGCTGGAGCTGCCTAGTTCGCACTTTCTAGTCACGGTGAAATCCAAAAGAGTCTCCGCGTCCTTGTAAGTGACAAATTATTTTCCACGCTGCAACAACACTCTCAAAGACAAAAGCCTTTCACTGCTCTGTCGCTATAGCCATGGCAAGGGCTCAAACGAAATACATTCCTCAGTTCCACCAGTTCTAACCCTCACGACTAGAAGCCGCCATTGTAACGAATCGTCCTCATTCTCTCAGTATGCCACTGGTGAGAAGTAGGTTCCTGTCAAGCAGCTTCTTCTAGCGAAGCACTGCTCTGTGGCTCCAACTCCCAAGAGGATGTTTTCCCGATCACTACAATCTTAATCTGTTCAAGGCTAGAGTTAACCGTTATCTTCCCAATATTCTGCATAAACTGTACCCCTTGCTCTGTAACACTCTACCTCGAGTGGCTCCTGGCTCTTGTACAGGATGAAGCACATTTTAAAAAATAATATAACAGTTAAAAAATCGATTCTGTTAGCGAAAGTATAATTCTTATGAAATCAGATACGATATCTACTTGAAAACGGAGAATCTGGAATTTTCCAATTGAATGCACTCCTTTTTGAGATGTTTCAATTCATGAAGAACAGTCTGTCTTTAATTGTTGCCTCTTTATCGTATCCGCTAAATAGCTCGAAATCAATTGCTCGAAAAATAATATCTCGAACTATCAATTGCTCGAAAGGCAGATTGCTGGGAACCTGTGGTTAAAAAATTAAAAAATAAAACTACATTGTTACTAATATTTACTATAACATAAAAAAATACAACTTTATTTTTGTTAACTGAACAGTTAAAATTAATGAACGAGTACATTTATACATTATTCGGACTATTGTCCTCATCTTTGTCGCCATATTTATTACAAACGTTGTAATAGATATGGCGATAAAGATGAGGACAATAGTCCGAATCATTTAAATAGTGTACATAATACCTCATCTCAGAAATATAGATAGATACTGAAGAGACGAAACGTTGTAATAAATATGGCAACAAAGATGAGGACAGTAGTCCGAATAATGTAAATAGTTTACATAATACTTCATCTCAGAAATATAGACAGATACTGAAGGGCCGAAACGTTGTAATAAATATGGCGACAAAGATGAGGACCGTAGTCCGAATAATGTAAATAGTGTACATAATACCTCATCTCAGAAATATATATAGATACTGAAGAGACGAAACGTTGTAATAAATATGGCAACAAAGATGAGGACAGTAGTCCGAATAATGTAAATAGTTTACATAATACTTCATCTCAGAAATATAGACAGATACTGAAGGGCCGAAACGTTGTAATAAATATGGCGACAAAGATGAGGACCGTAGTCCGAATAATGTAAATGGTGTACATAATACCTCATCTCAGAAATATAGACAGATACTGAAGAGACGAAACGTTGTAATAAATATGGCGACAAAGATGAGGACAATAGTCCGAATAATGTAAATAGTGTACATAATACCTCATCTCAGAAATATAGACAGATATTGAGTACATTTATATAGCAGGTCTTATTTATTTCTCGAAAGGCTGTTTGCTCGAAACGTGTGGTTAAAAAAAAAAATAAAACACGTGCTAAGCATTTCCTTTTTTTTCACATTTCCAGTAAATCTTATTGTTCACTGTTTTGCACTTAATATATAGATATCCATCCAAACACAACTTATTTCATTTTTCACTCTCAACAAAAGTTATGTCCATCACTAGGGTTCGAGATCTCCAAAATTCCTGAAATAGAAATAGAAAACAAATATATAAAAAAAAAATCAGGACTACTAAATTTGAGTGTTGTGGCTCCTTTTATATCCAGCTCCGTTGACGTGTCGGGAGACGGCGCAGTTTACGTGGGGCTTCGAGCTTCGAAATTACTTCCAGCAATCTGCCTTTCGAGCAATTGATAGTTCGAGAAATTATTTTTCGAGCAATTGATTTCGAGCAATTTACCTAGATCCCCTCTTTATAGATCCATCTTTGGCGATCTACGGCTATACACATGTTTTTCTATTCGTAACGAGACAAGCAAAATAAACGTCTTGGTTGAGTTTTCATTGAACGGCAACTATTTTCAATAAACAAAACGCCGGGAAACACACCTGCAAAGTAAAGCGAAGAAGGGAATCGTTTCGCAAAGCAAGAAGAATCTAAAAAGTGATCTTAAAAAAAGAAACGACCTCTACAACAACTATTATATGTTGTTGCAGAAGAACTGCGAGGCTAGCCCCAAGCAAATTTCATTCTGTCGGCGAAAGGAATTTAAAGCTTTTAACATACAAAAGGAATATATATATATATATATATATATATATATACATATATATATATATATATATATATATATATATATATATATATATATATATATATATATATATATATATATATATATATGCACAGAGACAGAGAGAGGTTATTTTTGATACCTTCGAAATATAGCTAGTTGAACATTAGAGCAGCTGTCCTTCGGACGATAGAAACCATAGATATTTTATTATTTTTTGTGGACATCTTTTTTTGTCTGGTTGAAGAATTGGTTTTATTGTTAGCCATAACTTTTTCGATAAGGATTACTTCTTATTTTATTTACTTATATGTCTCCTTAGAATAAATGTACTTTTTCGCTCGTATTTTTTAATGTTTTTTTTTTTAATTTTTCATTTTGTTTCCTCTTTCATTTGTAATTTTTCTTTGCTTTTTTCATTTTCTTTTTTCTGGTCCCTTCTTTGGGTCCTTCGCTCCTGATCTTTCACTTTTCCTTCTATTCTTCCATTTTATTGAGTTTTTTCTTTCATTTTTTTCTTTCAGTTGTTCTTTCTAATTTTCTTTCTTAATTTTCTTCTCTTTTTTCTCTTCCTTCTTTCATTCATTTTATTTTTCTTAACTTCATTCTTGTTTTGTCTCTTTTTCTTTTCTTTTTTCTTTTTTCTTTCATTTTTAGTTCTTTTCTTCGTTTTTCTCTCGTTTCCATTTTATTTTATTCTGTTATCCGTCATTTATTTTAAATCAATTCATCTTTTCTATATTTTTTTTTCTTTCTTTCTGTCTGTCTTTCTTTCTATTCCTTTTTCATTCTTTCATTTATTTCTTAATTCCTTTTCTTCTTTATTTTCATCCTTTTATCCGTATGATTTCCTGTTTCCGTTAACACAATCTCATTCTGTTTCTTTCTTTTCATTTTTTGTTTTTTTTTTAATTATTTTCTTCCTTCGTTTCTTTCATTTATCTTTAGTTTTCTTAGCATTTATTTTCCCCGTTTTCTCTTTCTTTCTTTGTATTTCATTTCTTTCTGCTTTCTTTCATTTCCTACGTAGTTTTTATTTTCTTTATTTTCTTCATTCTTTATTTTCTTCTTTCTTTATTTTTCTTCTTTCTTTATCACCTTCCTTTATGTTCTTCTTTCTTTCTTTTCTTCTTTCTTTATTCTCTTCTTTCTTTATTTTCTTCTCTCTTTATTTTCTTCTTTCTTAATTCTCTTCTTTCTTTATTCTCTTCTTTCTTTATTCTCTTCTTTCTTTCTTTGTCTTCTTTATTCACCTTCTTCTTTCTTTATATTAAGCTTTCTTATTTTCTCCTTTCTTTATCTTCTTCTTTCTTTCATTTTTAATCTTTCTTTATTTTCTTCTTTCTTTCTTTTTTTCTTTCTTTATTTTATTCTTTCGTTATCTTCGTCTTTTTTATTTTCTTCATTTTTATCCTCTTCTTTCTTTTATTTTAATCTTTCTTATTCTCTTCTTTCTTTATTCTCTTCTTTCTTTATCTCCTTCTTTCTTTATCTCCTTCTTTCTTTATTTTCTCCTTTCTTATCTTCTTTCTTTATTTTAATCTTTCTTATTTCCTTCTTTCTTTATATTCTTCTTCTTTTCTTCTATTTACTTCCTTCTTTTCTTCTTCTTTCTTTTCTTCTTTCTTTATTTCCTTCTGTCTTTATTTCCTTCTTTATCTTTTCTTCTATCTCCTTCTTTCTTTTCTTTTTCTTTCTTTTCTTCTTCTTTCTTTCTTTTCTTCTTTCTTTATTTTCTTTTCTATCTTCTTTCTTTTTTCTTCTTTCTTTATTTTCCTCTTACTTTATTTTTTCTTTCTTTATCTTCGTTTCTATCTTCTTTCATTTCTTCTTTTTTTTCTTCTTTCTTTATCTTCTTCTATCTTCATCTTCTTCTTTCTTTATCTTCTTTCTTTATCTTCGTTTCTATCTTCTTTCATTTCTTCTTTTTTTCTTCTTTCTTTTCTTCTTCTTTCTTTATCTTCTTCTTTCTTCATCTTCTTCTTTCTTTATCTTCTTTCTTTATCTTCGTTTCTATCTTCTTTCATTTCTTCTTTTTTTTCTTCTTTCTTTATCTTCTTCTTTCTTCATCTTCTTCTTTCTTTATCTTCTTTCTTTATCTTCGTTTCTATCTTCTTTCATTTCTTCTTTTTTTTCTTCTTTCTTTATCTTCTTCTATCTTCATCTTCTTCTTTCTTTATCTTCTTTCTTTATCTTCGTTTCTATCTTCTTTCATTTCTTCTTTTTTTCTTCTTTCTTTTCTTCTTCTTTCTTTATCTTCTTCTATCTTCATTTTCTTCTTTCTTTATCTTCTTTCTTTATTTTCGTTTCTATCTTCTCTCATTTATTCTTCTTTTTTATTTTCTTCTTTCTTTATTTCCTTTTTTCATCTTCTTTCTTTATCTTCTTCTTTCTTTTCTTCTCCTTTCTTTATCTTCTCCTTTCTTTATCTTCTCCTTTCTTTATCTTCTCCTTTCTTTATCTTCTTTTCCCTCTTCTTTCTTTTCTTATTCTTTCTTTTCTTCTTCATTCATTATCTTCTTCTTTCTTTATTTTACTACACTTCTTTAATCCCTCATTTCTTCTTTTCCTCTTATTGTTTTTATTCTTTTATTCTTTCTTCATTTCTTTCTTTTCATTCACATTTTCTTTACCAATATATATATATATATCTTTCTTTATTTGCCACCATATTCTTTGTTCGTATTATCCTTGGCTCCTCATTTCTCAATTATCTATTTCTTTATTTATATTTCCCTGATTGAATTCTTCCATTTTCACTTGATTTGTTTCACCTTCATTTTGTCTGTCCTTTTTGGCGTCCCATATTTTTCCCTTTAATCTTCTTTTCCCTCTCTTACTTATTTTTGTATTAGAGAAGTTTTTATAAATCGAACCGACTATTTTAGCTTCTTTTGTTATCTATCATTCAGTCTTTCAAGAAAATTTCTTTTTTTTTTTGCTTTCTTTTTTCGTTTTTATTTTACCTCCTTTTCTTTTACATTCATCCATTTTATTTTCTCATTTTCTACGTCCTTACATTTCGGATGGGGGTATTTCTTTTCATTTTTTTTTTCCTTTCCTTTCTTTCTTGAAGACTTTAATTTCCTTATCCACGTAAAATCCATTATATAGTACTCTCTTTTTTCCTTATTCTTCATTTTTTTTCCTTTTTAAAACATTTTTATACTCGTCACATTTTTGTCTAGATACGTTTTTTGTCACCATCATCTTTTCATGTTCGACAATATGCTTTCATTATGTTTTCCATCTTTCCTTCCCCATATTTAATATTTGTTTTGCTTTTAACGTTTTGTCCACTTTATTTTGGATATAAATTGATGTCAGTTTTTTTTTTTATAGAAACGTATCTAAAACTTGTCGCACAACGGGAATCTGGTAACAGAAAACATCCATTGTTTCCTTCTTGAAGCATTTCCTTTACTCCCAACCTCGCTATATTTGATACGATTCGCACCGGGAAGTAGGGAAAAGATTTTGGAGGCGACGTGTAAATGTTTGGGGAAAAAACTTATGGATCGATAATGAAGGACCTTATTAGAAAGACACGCGATGGTTTGCGAAAGAAAATTTGAAATACACAAATAGGAGAGAAAATGACCAGAACAAGACATTAAACTTTATTTTAATTAGAAAATATCAACGAAAAGCTAAAATTAAAATTTTCCCGCCTGTCAGTCTTTAGAAATGATGTATTAGTTGAGGCAGTAATTATGGAAGCTATGACTTGCCAAGGATCTTTGAAGAGTCGACGTTTATCCTTCAAAATTTGGTTATCAGTGAATAGTAAGAGGGTGAGTATTAGTGAGAGAGCTGTCTATTCTGATTAGTAATTGTAGTTTCTAACTTTTTGTCTCCTTATGTTGATATGCATTTTTAGGTGTATACCAATCCGATGAACATTGACCAACACTCATCAAAATCGATCCCGTGGCAGCTTGTCATTGTAGGCTGGCTGAGCAACTGGGTACCTGACCAGTTCACTCCACATACCTGGATTGAATACCATGAAGACATCTCATTCACGCGTAGAAAATCTTAAGCAAATAGAGGCGATATCCGACTTGAAGGCTCGCTTTGGTCACATTGCCGCTGATTTCAAAGGAAGAACGCCCATCGATGCCGTGTCATCACTGCAATGGTTTCATACACGGAGCCCAGTCTACTCCAGATCAACCCACCCTAGAATCTTCTGCTCTTTGTTTGAATCTCGGCAGAAGTGTACCCAACCGCCTCACCAGAAAATCCCGACGCGGGAATCAATTTAACATCCATTATGCTGTTTGATATACAGCGAGCAATGGGTGAATTGTCGCCATTTTATAGTATTGATTTATCAGGTGTTCATCTCCTAGTAACCTGCTGGATCATGTATTTTAAATGTAGCCTTTTGAGAAAGCAAATTGAAACAGCCAATAAAATAATGTATAAAAATTTGGTAATTGTCTCTCTTCTATATATAATGACACCAAGTAGCTTGTCCGTGAATGTGAAGATCTAACTGAAAATAAGTAGACAAAACGTCTAAATTATTCAATGGAACATATCTCAATGAAAACATGCTACCAAAATATACTCTCTCTCTCTCTCTCTCTCTCTCTCTCTCTCTATATATATATATATATATATATATATATATATATATATATATATATATATATATATATATATTTCATCAACAGACAGACCATTTCGCTGCATCACAGCCCATCAGTGTGGCCAGACGTCCGATTGCCTCTAGCTAGGGTCGAAACCCGACCGATCTGAAGCCAGACGGG
>OZ038484.1:17225002-17300002 GCA_964036315.1 Acanthosepion esculentum
TATACAAAAACAACCATCTCTAAATAAATACAATTATAATCACTTAATTGCGTATATACAGAATGAATTAAATAAAGACACGCACACTTTACACCTGGCCTACGTCACAACTATTTTGCCCACGTGACTACCCTCACCAGAATTTGTCTCTAACTACACGGATGATGACTTATGAAAGCTGAAACTTGGACAATATTCCTTACAAAATAAACTTTGGACAATTTCT
This sequence comes from Acanthosepion esculentum, assembly GCA_964036315.1. Taxonomy (NCBI): domain Eukaryota; kingdom Metazoa; phylum Mollusca; class Cephalopoda; order Sepiida; family Sepiidae; genus Acanthosepion; species Acanthosepion esculentum. Next base: position 17,225,229 of record OZ038484.1, read on the forward strand.
GTCGGAATTTCCTCCTTATCTAAGAAGGATGATTCGTAATCTGGAAAAGCCGACCAATAAAGTAAATTGTCACTGATTCGTCTCTTGTCGCTAATATAATTTGCCTTAAAGAACATTTACTACCTAAATACGCACAATATATATATATATATATATATATATATTATAGATTAACTGATATAAAATATTTTTTTTTGCTACACAGTAATAACCATGTTTCAGAAATGGAAGCTAAATCTTCAAATTTAATTTCATAATTAAATCAAAAGCTTTAGTTCCAATTATTTTTAAATTTACTGAGTTTTAAACGCACACATATATTCATAATTCCCTGTTTCCAAGGATACAGAGAAATCCAATCATTCAGACAAGGGGCGGTAGCGTGTTCATTTTTATTAACTATTTTTGTATCAATTATTTGTTACGTTCGAAAAAGAGGTTAAGTTTAGGGAGGGTAGGGCTGTATTTTTCAACTAATTCTGACATCCGTTAAATGCATGTCGTCTGGGATTTTTATTATTAACGGCAAAAATCTTTCGGCATTTTTTCCTACTTGTTTACTCAAAGATTTTTTGGGTGGGCGGTGTTTAGGTTAGAATAATTTTTCTTCAACTACAATTTTAAAATATTTTCTTAATTACTATTAGACTATATTTCTTTTTAAAAACAAGTAAATGTAATAGAATTACTTACATTATTTAACATTATTTTTTTCTTATCTAATATTAGTATGTATATTACTAGCTCGCGCCTTTTTTTATTTTATTTTTAAATATTATGGTTATTACTGTGTAGGGAAAAAAACATTTAGTATCAGTTAATTTATAATATGTATGCTCTCTAAATTTACAATGACCACTGTTTTGTAAAAATAAAAATAAAATAAATATATCAGTAAGAACACTGGATTATATATCTTATTGTTCTTCCTTTTACACACACACACACACACACACACACACACACACACACATATATATATATATATATAACATTAGTGGTAAATATACACATACATATGCAATCATATATCTAAAATATATAAAAATATATACATTCATACATACACATACATATATATATGTATCAAAAAGGATATGATCCAGGTAGAACTCAATGTCCAGGACAGAGTAAGGATATAATAAAAGGCTTAAACACTAATATTCCATGGTCATAATTTATTCCATTGGAATTGTAAATACGATTCAATTCATCAGGCATATAATTTCAAAAAGCTTTTTGAATTTGTAGGTCTGATGAATTGGATCGTATTTACGATTTCAATGGAATAAATTATGACCATGGAATATTAGTGTTTAAGCCTTTTTATCATATATATATATATATATATATATATATATTGTATATTAAGCAGCAATCCTTCTTTTATGCAAGTTTCATTAAAAACAACAGACAAGTACTACGACTGAGCTTTTTATTTATTTTTTCTTGTGTTCGAACAAGAGCTTTCTTTTCTGGACAAAGGGTGTGTAAAAATTGTTCAAATGTTTTAGGTTTCCGAGCGCTTTCGGCTATACCTTTTTAGCCATTATCAAGGATGATTCAATTTTTCAGCTTAATTGAGTGTGTGCATTATGTGTATGTCTTAATGTGTGGTAGGGATGTTTTTAATTTCCGAATACGGTTAGCACATTGTGGCCTAGTTCGTAGTTAATATTGTTAAGAATTGGCTTTTTCATTTTTATTATTAAAGCCTCCATTATTTTTAATCTTTTTTTGCAGATGGATGCAGTTAATATATTTGTGTTGTCGTTTTTAATGAAACATCCATAAACGAAGGATTGGTGCTAAATATACAAATATATATACATATATATATATATATATATATATATATATATATATATATATATATATATATATGTCGTGGATTCCAGGATGAAATCCGCTATCAATGAATAACAAACGCCAGGAATGTATAAGGAAAATAAATGTATTAACGTAATAATACAAACTGGTAATACGGGTTAGTAGATCCAGGAATGCGGGTTAGTAGCAATAATATATATATACAGTTGTATTGAAGTATCGCGGTATGACTCCTTACTGAGTCTAGGTGCTCGTGACGGTGACTCTTGTGCCACCCTCCTCTAATACTACTCTCCGGGTTTTCACTAGCGGTAGTATATGTGTACCTTGGGTGAGTCCATTTGTGTAAAAAGGGGAGACCCCTTAACAATATATATATATATATATATATATATATATATATATATATATATATATGATAGAAATTGTAAGGAGGATTTGATAATTATAATTAAGTAATTCATTGAGTCTGAAAGAAACCTCAACAGGACGCAGAAAGCACTGGACGGCCGTTTCGTCCTATTTGGGACTCATCAGTGCGGATCCACTAGCGAGAATTGAAACATATACATATATATATATATTGTGTATATTTAGACAGCAATTTTTCATTGATGCATGTTTCATTAAATAATATAGACAAGTTTTCCATATTTATTTTAAGCAAGTTCCTTCATATTGTCCGATAAGCTTAATCACATTATCATTGAAAGACGAAAGGAAATCACCATATTGACACATGTTTGAATCCAATCTAAGCTTTCGGCTTACATAAGTCATTATCAAAGATGAAATTACATTTCAATATATCAAACAATACACGGACGAAACAATAATGATAGTCTGTTTTAGTTGGTTGAAAGGAACTTACTTAAAATAAATAGAGAATGCTTGTCTATATTATTTAATGAAACATGCATCAATACATATATATATATATATATATATAACATTTCTTTGTGTTATATTAAGGAAGACTTTACATAAATCTAACTTTTGATTGGATTAACTAACATGAAAAAAAATCAGTAGGCTTTATTCTATTCCTTAATCTTTTTAATCACTCTTCATCCAAATGGAGGAACCCGTTTCGCTCTGTCGATATCTGATTTGAGGCGAAGTAAAAGAGAAAAGGTTAATGATGCTATTTTAACTTGCACAATGCCGAGGAGCGTCTCTTTTACAATAAAGACGATCAATTCCCTGTAATAATTGCAGATTATAAAGACTCGGTACACAAGAAACATTGCAATATTTAGAAAGAATGGTTTTATTCGTTGTGCATTTATGCGTTGCAATTAAACGTAATCTGTCCATAATGGGATCTCAGGTTTCCCTGAAGATTTTGAAATATAAAGAATATTAAATCTGAGAAAAGCAAATTGCTCAGGGAGCGTAAGATAGGAAGCGAAACTTTAGATGCGAAAGGTCATAGATGAAATAACTTTACATGACTCATATACACCGATGAGATTTTCTTCCCGTACCTATATATATATATATATATATATATATATATATGTGTGTGTGTGTGTGTGTGTGTGAGAGAGAATGTATGTGTATGTGTGTGTATGCATGTTTATGTACATATGTGTGTATATATGCATGTATATATATGTGTGTGTAAGTATATATGTATATATATATATATATATATATATTTGTGTGTGCCCGTGTGTGAGAATGTGTGGGCATGTGTGTGTATGCATGTTTATGTACATATGTGTGTATATATGCATGTATATATATATATGTGTGTGTAAGTATATATGTATATATATATATATATATATATATATATATATATATATATATATATATTTGTGTGTGCGCGTGTGTATGTATGTATGTATATATATATATTTATATATATATATATGTGTGTATACATATATATATATATATATATATATATATATATATATATATATATATATATATATATGTATATATATATATATATATATATATATATATATATATACGAAGATACGCATACGCGGCCTATATACTGCCTTCGTATATATGATTGAAGAAGGCTCAATTAAAACTTAAAATAATACTGAATATTCTTCATAGACATATCGATATGTGTTTGGGGATGGAAATGAGACGGAATATAAAAGACGATATAAATGATTTCAATGGGCCAGAGGGGGGCGACAAGACAAGATCACAAGATAATGAGCAAAGGTAAAATATATTAGACGAAAGGAAGAAATGATGAACAGAAGAAAAAGAAGCAAAGAAGGAACGAACAGAAAGACTAACAAAAGGACTATCTGTCTATATCTCTGAGATGATTCATTATGATTACTTGCATTTTCACGCAAGGACACTTAGCCAAGTGGATAAAGACGTTGGTTAGATCCATTAACTTGACCCAAAGAGTTGTTTGGTTTGGTTTGTTGTGTTTTACGGTATATCAACCTAAATCGGTTATTTAATGTCGACACCTTATATATTTTTCCTGGTAATCTTTTGTTTTGTCAAAAATCTATTTCTGGTAATATTTTTTTCCTTAAAAATGTATTGCTGGTAATATTTTTTTTCAAAAACGTTTTGCTGGTAATAGTTTTTTATTTCAAATATTTATTTCTGGTAATATTTTATTCTTCAAAAATTAATTTCTGGTAATAATTTTTTTTACAAAGTATTTCTGGTATTAAAACCTATTTTTACACTTTCATAATGCGTTTTACCTCGGGGTTAACTATAGCTTGGAACCTAACAGGTGCTACCACCCCGAGTCAGGGTGAACCTGGGAACACCAGCAATTAAGAGGTAGTTCCACGCTCCTCAAAACCTCCTGATCAGAGGCCTTGCTGTTGGACGTAGTTTATCGTCTTACCCTGGACGCGGATGTAGTTTATCTTCATACCCAGGACGGCCAAAGAGTTGTGAGTTCAGTACAAGGCCACATCTGTGGTGAACCTAAAGTTGGAGAGTTGAGGGAAGGGATATAACTGAGACGTGCGGAAAAGGTATGGCACGTGGAACGAGAACAATCTACCCCGGTGGACAAAATAAAGGGTTCGGTTCGAAAATCCAATCACCTGAAGAAGGCCGGAGCTTACAACGGCTGAAACGTTGTGAATATTGCGTTGAAGATGAGAATAACAATCCGTATAATACAAATAATGCAAGTAATTATAATATCTCGTCTCTGAGATATACCAATCTCCTGAAGAAGGCCGGTGAGTACAACGGGCGAAACGGTATGAACATGTCAAGGTTAATAGAGGATAACAATCCGAATCATGTAAATAATGTAAGTAATCATAATACCTCATCTCAGAGATATAGACAGATATTGAAGAAAATTCCAATCACCTGAAGAAGGCCGGAGCGTATACCGGCCGAATGTTGTCAATATGGTAAAGAAGATGAGGATAACAGTCCGAATAATGTAAATAATGCAAGTAATCATAATAGCTCATCTCAGAGATATAGACAGATATATAGAGAGACATAGACATAAAGGCCGGAGCGTACAACGGCCGAAACGTTGTGAATATGGCAATGAAGATGAGGATAACAGTCCGAATAATGTAAATAATGCAAGTAATCATAATACCTTATCTCAGAGATATAGACAGATATATAGAAAGACATAGACATAAAGGCCGGAGCGTACAACGGCCGAAAGGTTGTGAATATGGCAATGAAGATGAGGATAACAGTGCGAATAATGTAAATAATGCAAGTAATCATAATAGCTCATCTCAGAGATATAGACAGATATATAGAAAGACGTAGACATAAAGGCCGGAGCGTACAACGGCCGAAAGGTTGTGAATATGGCAATGAAGATGAGGATAACAGTGCGAATAATGTAAATAATGCAAGTAATAAAATGAAGGTGAAAAATAAAATAGGAAGCAAGGAAAAGAATAACAGCAGGGAAAGAAAGAAATGTCATTAAATGAATGTAAAATGATATGAAAGAACGATGTAATGAAATGAAAGAAAAAATATATTAATTGTCTATATTTTTGGGATGAGGGGTTTTCACTATGGATTTCGTTAATCGGACTGACTTCCTCATCTTGGTTGCTTTCCTCACAACGTTTCGGCCGTCTGATCCTCCGGCCTTCTTCAGGTGCATCTCGAACTCGGGAACCGTCGGTCTGGAATTTCGAACCCAACCCTTTATTGTTACGGGGGTACCATGTTCTCGTTCCATTAAGGCCATCGCTGCTGCTACTACTGCTTGACGCCATCGTTGCTGCTGCTGTGCTTCTATTATCGTTGTCACCGCTCTTGTTTGTCGCTGAACAAGAACATCGGGAGAACTTGCAATCACTGTTTCAACGTCCTAGTCGCCTCGGCCATGTGTCACTGGGACGATCGTGTATGAATTTTTGGTATATTTAAACCTAAGTTGTTATTGTAGGTTCTCTCTTACGATTAGGGGTGCCCAAATCGTGTTCAGTTCTATACTTGGTCTGCTCAGGAGGTTGTTATGTCCTAGCATGTGAGCTGTTTCTTTGAGTTTTCTCACTTTCCAGTGGGGCTCACTATTTATTATTTTAACTTCATCCCAGAGAGGGCGATGGTCACCCTTTTCCTTCCATACATGGTAGGCTATACCCGACTTTTCCGTCTCCCCTCTAGTCACTGCTTTTCGATGTTCATCCACCCTTACTTTAAGGGGGCGGCATGTTTCGCCCTTGTAAACCTTGCCGCAGCTGCATGGGATGGAATATATGCAGTTCTTGGTCTGGTTCTTCTCTATGGGTGGCTTTACTCGGACTAGGTGTCTTCTCAGTGTTGATTCACTTTTGAATACCGTCCTGATGTTGTAAGGGGCACATACTTTTTGAATTTTTTCTGAGACGCCTCGCATGTATGGTAAGCAGACCGTTGGAGGTTTTTGCGAGTCATTTTCTTCCCTTACTCTATTGTTCCCTTTGGTGGACATTATGCTATCGGGGTAGTTGTTACGTCGAAGGGTATTTTTTAGCCTGGTCATTTCTTGGTGGTACGTGTGGGAATCGCTACTTATTGTCTGTGCTCGATGTTGTAAACAGCGTACGATTCCATGTTTGACACTGTATGGGTGATGGGAGTTGAAGTTTAGGTATTGTCCGGTGAAAGTGGGTTTGCGATACACTGATGTCTTGAACCCACACTCTGTGCGTGTTATGAGAACATCCAGGAAGGCCAGTTGGTTATCTCTTTCCTTCTCCATTGTGAACTGTATGGATGGTCGTATTGTGTTCACATGCTCCAGTAGTACCTGGACGTCTTCCTGGTGAGGCCAGAGTACGAAGGTGTCATCAACGTATCTGAGCCACATAGTTGGCTTTAAGGGAGCTGAACCTAAGGCCATGTCTTCGAAGTACTCCATGTATATATTCGCCATTACCGGTGACAACGGCGAACCCATAGCCAACCCTTCCACTTGTCGATATATGTCAGTACCCATTCTGAAGTAGGAAGATTCCATGCAGAAGGTCAGCATTTCCATTATGTTTGGCAATGGTACACATGTGCGCTCTTGTATGGAAGGGTCCGCAGCTAGTTTGTCCCCAATTACTGTTAGTGCCTCACTTGTTGGTACTTTGGTGAACAGACTGACTACGTCGAGGCTAACCATCTGGTGTGAACTGATGGGTGCCTCTTTGATCAGTTCTGTGAAGTGGGCAGAATTCTTAACATGTGTTGCTGACTTGCCTGCCAATGGGTTTATTATATCCACAAGGTAGCGGCTCAGTGGATGTAATGCTGAGCCTCGGCAGCTCACTATAGGTCTTAGTGGAATACCGTCTTTGTGTATCTTGGGGAGACCGTACATTACAGTAAGCTACCACACATGTACGGTCTCCCCAAGATACACAAAGACGGTATTCCACTAAGACCTATAGTGAGCTGCCGAGGCTCAGCATTACATCCACTGAGCCGCTACCTTGTGGATATAATAAACCCATTGGCAGGCAAGTCAGCAACACATGTTAAGAATTCTGCCCACTTCACAGAACTGATCAAAGAGGCACCCATCAGTTCACACCAGATGGTTAGCCTCGACGTAGTCAGTCTGTTCACCAAAGTACCAACAAGTGAGGCACTAACAGTAATTGGGGACAAACTAGCTGCGGACCCTTCCATACAAGAGCGCACATGTGTACCATTGCCAAACATAATGGAAATGCTGACCTTCTGCATGGAATCTTCCTACTTCAGAATGGGTACTGACATATATCGACAAGTGGAAGGGTTGGCTATGGGTTCGCCGTTGTCACCGGTAATGGCGAATATATACATGGAGTACTTCGAAGACATGGCCTTAGGTTCAGCTCCCTTAAAGCCAACTATGTGGCTCAGATACGTTGATGACACCTTCGTACTCTGGCCTCACCAGGAAGACGTCCAGGTACTACTGGAGCATGTGAACACAATACGACCATCCATACAGTTCACAATGGAGAAGGAAAGAGATAACCAACTGGCCTTCCTGGATGTTCTCATAACACGCACAGAGTGTGGGTTCAAGACATCAGTGTATCGCAAACCCACTTTCACCGGACAATACCTAAACTTCAACTCCCATCACCCATACAGTGTCAAACATGGAATCGTACGCTGTTTACAACATCGAGCACAGACAATAAGTAGCGATTCCCACACGTACCACCAAGAAATGACCAGGCTAAAAAATACCCTTCGACGTAACAACTACCCCGATAGCATAATGTCCACCAAAGGGAACAATAGAGTAAGGGAAGAAAATGACTCGCAAAAACCTCCAACGGTCTGCTTACCATACATGCGAGGCGTCTCAGAAAAAATTCAAAAAGTATGTGCCCCTTACAACATCAGGACGGTATTCAAAAGTGAATCAACACTGAGAAGACACCTAGTCCGAGTAAAGCCACCCATAGAGAAGAACCAGACCAAGAACTGCATATATTCCATCCCATGCAGCTGCGGCAAGGTTTACAAGGGCGAAACATGCCGCCCCCTTAAAGTAAGGGTGGATGAACATCGAAAAGCAGTGACTAGAGGGGAGACGGAAAAGTCGGGTATAGCCTACCATGTATGGAAGGAAAAGGGTGACCATCGCCCTCTCTGGGATGAAGTTAAAATAATAAATAGTGAGCCCCACTGGAAAGTGAGAAAACTCAAAGAAACAGCTCACATGCTAGGACATAACAACCTCCTGAGCAGACCAAGTATAGAACTGAACACGATTTGGGCACCCCTAATCGTAAGAGAGAACCTACAATAACAACTTAGGTTTAAATATACCAAAAATTCATACACGATCGTCCCAGTGACACATGGCCGAGGCGACTAGGACGTTGAAACAGTGATTGCAAGTTCTCCCGATGTTCTGAGTTCAATCCCGAGCAAAGGCAGAGGCAGCGACAAACAAGAGCGGTGACAACGATAATAGAAGCACAGCAGCAGCAACGATGGCGTCAAGCAGTAGTAGCAGCAGCGATGGCCTTAATGGAACGAGAACATGGTACCCCCGTAACAATAAAGGGTTGGGTTCGAAATTCCAGACCGACGGTTCCCGAGTTCGAGATGCACCTGAAGAAGGCCGGAGGATCAGACGGCCGAAACGTTGTGAGGAAAGCAACCAAGATGAGGAAGTCAGTCCGATTAACGAAATCCATAGAAAAAATATATATTGAATAAAAATAAGAGACAAATAAAAAAAAGAAAGACATTTATATTGAACTGATTAAAGAATTGAAAAGAGAAGGTAGACATATTGAATGAATGAAATACCATTGACAGAAAGAAAGAAAGAAAGAAAGAAAGAAAAAAGAAAGAATGAAAGAAAGAAAAAAGAGATAAATAAAGAAAGAATGAAAAAAGAGATAGAAAGAAAGAAAGAAAGACATCTTCAATATATGAAGCAGAAAAAGAACGAAGTAAAAGGAATAGAATCAAATGAATGAAATATCAGGAAAGTATGACGGAAGTTAAAAGAAGGAAATATGAATGAAGAATGAATGTGAGAAAGAAGAATAAAAGTAAAAGAAAAATGAAGCAAAGAAATATGAAAAAAAGGAAAAAAAGGAAACCAGATGAAAAGAAAAATAAGAAAAACAATCCACAGATGAAGGCAGACAACCGAAACAAACGTAAGAAAGAAAGAAACAGAAGATGACTGGGAAAAAACAGAAGCCGAAAGAATGGGAAAATGACAGAAGGAAGGCAATAACATAAAGAAAAGTTAAATGTCGACTAAAATGAAGGAAACCTACCCTCATTACAAAGTCTAACAAACGGAGTGGCAGATATGAAGTATAAACCACACCAAAGGAAAAAAGGATTGTAAGAATGATTCAAGATGAAATCATGACATCGGAGTAGAACGGACGATTCGTCTAGACGAAAATTATATCTAGGTAATTTCCGTTTGGATTCTGAAGGGAGAATATTAACATGATTTAGGAACATATTTGGTCTGCTGCTTCGTGGAAGCTATTATTGGATCAGAGATGTCCATTTTCCATTAGAATCAAACAATTACCCCAGGTGAGTTTTCGACTTCTGTACACAAGTCCACGCGAGTATTCATGGCTTAGGTCCCAGAGATAAACAAAGAAGAATAAGGAATGCCCGTATATCTATAGAGATTCTGTAAAAGGTTTATAAAAGCTGAGGTCTATATATATATATAAGGAAAAGTTAAATTTCACAGTAAATATAGAGAGATATAAAAAGGAATTCCAATCAAAATATTGAGCATTTCCAATTCCTTATTATTTGAAAGAACAAGAAAGAACAAATAGGTGTTTTCATATTACAAAATTTAAGTTCCCTTGTAAATTTGAATGATCTATAAAACTTTCAACGCATTTTAAACAAGTCTCTCTCTCTCCCCTCTCTCTCTCTATCTCTCTCTGTGTTTCGCCTCAGGTCTCTTTTCTCTCTCTCTCTGTTTCGCCTTAGGTCTCTTTTCTCTCTCTCTCTCTCTCTCTCTCTCTCTCTCTATATATATATATATATATATATATATATATATATATATATATATATATATATATATATATATATTTTTTTTTTTTTTGTCATCCACAGACAGACTGTTTATATATATTTGATACGCCATGAGCAGTTATGAATGTATATGAGAGATTCATGGAAGATTGAAGTTTAAAAGCAGTATATTCGACCTTGCCAACCGAAAGCTCCTCTGTGGCCAAATCGGTTAAAGGCACGTCAAGCTAAATGACGGTTCCGTATAGGATACAGGTTCGAATCCTGTCGGAGGACGAATATTTTCTATGAAAATTCCTCGGACATTCAGGCTGGTAAATGTTATTTAATACTGTTTATTATAAACAGAGCATTTACTTTAATACTTGTATCTATAAAAAGAATGTTAAACATAAAAATATCTTTCAATATATATATATGTTTATATATATATAGATGTATGTATGCATATATATATGTATAGCTATTTGAATTTGTAGGTCTGATGAATTGGATCGTGATTACGATTCCAATGTAATAAATTATAACCATGGAATATTAGTGTTTGAGCCTTTTATATATATATATATATATACGCGTGTGTAGTAAAGGTAACAAATCCATTGGTATATAATCCAAGTGGATCCTAGTAATATAAAATATTAAAACTGATCCACAAAAAGAGCTCAATGTATTTATTATTACAGAGTAGAAATTAGTACACAATAAAATCCAAAATCACCTCAATTAAGGAATAGGCTATATTTCAAGCGACAAAAAGAATAAAAATTATTCAGTCTTATTGAATTCCGGTATAGTGTTCATATCTGAATATATATATATATTCAACCAATCGATTTATTGTTTTCTTCTCAGTAAGCCCTCGCTATACATATGTTGTGAATAAATCTAAACTACATTTTGTTTATATGCGAATTAATGCTTGTGCATTTATATATTCTCAATGAAAAGAAAACAATAGATCGATTGATCGAAATTTTTAAGGCTTACTAACTCTTTGTTTCAAAAATCTATAGATTATTTGCCAAACTTGAAAATCAGCAGACGATGTCTCCTTCTATATAATAGAACTACGTACTTTGTAGACTCCCCTTAGTAAAAGACGGGATCAAATATGGAGAAGGCCTATTCGATACATCATAATACACATACCTTTTAGTTAATGCTAGAAAAACAGTTCTTTTTCAGCGTTTCTCCTGCTATGCTCTGTAGTCACAAGAGCCAGATCAAACCAAACGTTGCGTACTTTTTCCATATAGCGATCAAAAACGTTTACATGGCCTTGTGGGTGATGAGTTATTTTCTCGTCTACAACATCTTTACCATCGTTTGCCCAATTAGACTTACGAGAATCTTCACAAACTTACATGCACATAGAATGATCTACGGTTTTAATTCACGTATCTGACAAATGAGAACTGACCCAAACAAAATTGAAAATACCAGTATTTCCTGTCTTTTTGTCTGTTATCTCTCAGTCTGTGACGAAACTTTCATAAAAGTTAAACATGTTAGATGGATATACTTTTTCTCTTCGTTCTTTAATTTTATCATCCTGTCGGATTGCGATCCATATTTGATATACATTGATCTTTAACTCATATATATATATATATATATATATATATATATATATATATATATATATATATATATATATATATATGATAACCTTGCTTCGTTGTCAAATTTGTTGAATTCTCATATACTTGTATTTTAATTGGTCATTCTAGATCATGTAACAGCGTTTACCCCTAGCGAAGGATCATTAATTAATTTGAAACTTTTAAAACCATTTATTCTACATTCAACATCATCACTTGATAAGACACCAGAAGTGTTGAAACAAAATGGCTATTTTTGTAGTGATTTTATAACATATTTATGTTATAATATTTAAATAAATAATTATATATATATATATATCGGAGAGCCGAGTTCGAATTCCAGTCGAATCCATTACATTCACTTACGTCCTAATAACCTAGGGAAAGGTATCAATCCTCTTCTTCTCCCTCTAACTATGGGTAAATAACAGGACAAACTGGGTTCTATAGCCTTGGATGGCAACTGGTCTAGGAGAAGGACAACTCTGAATTCAAAGTCTGCGGAGGGTCGTTTGGGGACCTTGTGGCACTCAGTGCAACAGGTCTCTGTATTCGTCCCTTCAAAAAGTGTGGATGGCCCTGCACAAAGCCTTCACCACTATAATCAAATCTCATGTGTCGGCGTCGGGCTCTCAGTTTCTAGGAATTGATCTGCTTGACCCTCAGACGTTGAATTCGACGGGAGAGTCAATGATATATATATATATATATATATATATATATATATATATATATATATATATAGGTAACTACGCTCGTCTCGGAAAACCTTCGGTTTCTTGATTTGCCAATGATCAAATCAATATCGAAGGAAAAAAAGGTTTTAAAAAAAGAAAGAACTATGAACATGAACGTCTGTCGAAAATAATCGTACAACATACAGGTCCAAAACCCAAAGAAAAAAACACCGATACGAGTAAACAACTAACTAAAAAAGTGCTGAATACAAAAGTAGAGCTGACCTAGTCAAACCTAGAGAGCCAGACAAACCTACCAAGGTTTCACCTAAGCGGATCATTTCCATGACGATCCGCTTAAGTGAAACCTTGGTAGGTTTGTCTGGCTCTCTAGGTTTTACTATATATATATATATATATATATATATATATATATATATGTGTGTGTGTGTGTGTGTGTGTGTGTGTGTGTGTATGTGTGTGTGTGTGTGTATACATATGTGTGTGTGTGTGCGCGCGTGTGTGTGTGTGTGTAAGTATCTCGCTACTCCGCCGCTTTTTCCATGGCAAATATTCTGAGGAGCAACATTTCTTAGTTTCACCAGTTCAGGCCTTCACATCTAAGGCCATCTATACATTGGGACGAGACAACCCCATCCCCTTTGTATTCCTTAGTATCAAGGAAGCACCGTTCGGACGAATTCTTCACAAGAACCACGGTTAGACAACCGAAAAGATGCTTTCTCAATCACTAAAATGTTAACCTATTCAAATTAAGGGGCAATCGTAATCTTTCCTACAACCTAATTCCATAACACTCTAACTTTCGGGGCTCTTTGGCCTTGTAATTTTTTAACAGTTCGTTAAAAATATAAATAGATCTAAAATTAAATAAATTTAAGAAATTAAATTTGCATGTAAATTATTTAAAAGATATCGAAAAAGACTTATAACCAGATATTCCCGAACAATGTTATTTAATCTACATTAAATAAAACAATTTACTTCCGTAGATTAAATAAAGTGTTGTTTTCGAGATTCCCTGAAAGGTTACCCGAATCGACAAGCATCTAATGAAAACTTGAGGAAAAAAACACCGGAACGTTGAGATTAGGAGAATATTCGTCATGTAAATAATGTTTAATATGTTTGATTTTAAAACTATAACCTGATTAGATTGTCGGAAAAAAAAACGTTCTCGGGAATATCGGATTGATGTTATACGACATTAACTCTTTTTTAGGTACCTCCGATTTCCGAAAATGAATAGTCCCCTCCCATGATAACTGAACTACAACTGCGCCACACCGTGTGTTACACAATGTCACTGAGAGATGGAGCAAAAGAAACTCGTTGCCAAATAGGATTTAAAATACATTCAACATTTGAGGGTAAGAAAACATCCCATGTGACTAACGCAGAGTTAAGTATTTTTTTTAATCTCTTAATTGAGATATTTAAATGTTGAAAAAGGTTATTCATCCGAACAGATTAGGACAGTTGTCCGCAAATAAATTATACAAGTAATGATGACTCCACATATAAAGAAATCGAGACAGAAAATACCGGCGAGTGTCACAATTCGTATTAAACACTGAATAAAACCCCGGTATTTCTATATCCTTGCTTGTACCGAAGAATCTCTATATATAAAGTTGTAACCTCTGTCTGTCTGTTTGTTATCGAATTCCTCCTAGAGTTTTGGAGATAGACACCCATAACCATATATATTCTGAAACTACATTACCCAGAGTACTTAGATAAGCATATTTAATTTTGATCAAAGGGGGTCCTGGGGGTAGAAGCATAATCCCCACCACCACCAACACTGATTGTTTTTTCCCTTTGGTATAAATTAAATATAAACTTGAACAAGGGAATGATTCCTATGTTACTTGGATAAGTATATTTCATTTTGATCAAAGGCGGTCCCCGGAGTGCACAACGCACCCTCACTGAATTTTTTCCCTTTGATTTAAATAAAATTTAAATTTGAACAATGCAATGACTCCTAGCCAAAATATAGAAGGAGAAAGCCAGAAGATGGAGGTCACATCGGCAAGGTCAAAATGAGACAATATGGAAACTTAGTTCAGCTAGAAATCACCAATCAGTGGGTAGTGTGCCTTACAATACATATTTGTTGCGACAATTCAACTGTCATATCAATGTTTAAATCTGCTCATCAATTCATTCAATCAAGTATTGAATCAGATACATACCAAAACGATCAGATCAAGCTTTTTTGCACAACCCCCACCCACTGATTTTATTTCCACTTTGATGACATCTATCCAAAATATAGAAGACCAGAAGATTAAGGTAACTTCAGCACAATTATTGAGTAATATTGAAATGCATCATTTTTCTCCACAAATTATAACAATGATTTAAAATCAATCATCATTTTCATAGAAGAAACAACATGTGACATGCAGCAAGGCGCGGGTATTTCGGCTAGTATACTTATATGCACTCCTCGGGTTCCTTCAGCCACGAATGTCACGTGATATCTGTTAATACTGTTTACGGAACTATTCTGACAGTTAAAAGCCAATGTTAACGCTTTATCAGTTTTTTTAATCTCGGCATTATCAAGTGAAGCTATTTCTCCAACAAGGGAGTTGTCATGAGACGAATAACCTTTTTCTCGGTCGAAAATTTATTCGTTTGAAATGGTCTTTCTCTTGTAAAGGGGAATTGGACGAATGCGAACTTGAATCGATACGTACACTTATACAAAGACGCGTATATAGACACGTAGAATCAACGACGAAATTATTCGTACACCCATCAATTTTGAATATTTTTATCCATTTCGCAATATCTAATGCTAGTATGAGGCCAGTTTTTTTTATATGTTAATAAACCCCCAAAAGGAATATAAAACGTAATTTTCACAACAATAGGTTAGATACAACAAATTTTACAAGCGAATTATGCAAAATAGGAAAAGACAAAATGATTCGTACAGTAAAAAATATCGTTTTAAATTGATTGATTCGTGTAAGTATAAGTAATTTACATAATTATTTAATCGGTGGAGCCTTCTAGACTATTTATTCAGTAGAATATTTGTGATAATTTCAGCAAAGAACCTCACATTGTGCACAGAGTGTTACCATTGTTATTCTTACATAAACAACACGATGGGGAAGACAAAGAAGCTTAGCGTTGTCTTGAGACATAGAATTATTAACTTCCACAAATCGCCAGTTACAGCGCTATTGCAAACCGGTTAGCTAGCCTTAGATCTATGGTACAGCCCGTTATAAAGAAGTTTAAACAGTTTAGAACGACAGCGAATTTGCCTGGGCATTGATGATAACCCAAATTGTCATCGGGAACTGCACGAAAACTGTATCGCGATGTTAATATATACCAAACAGTTGTTTTGAAAGACATCGCCAAAAGTTTGGATACGATGGGTATCAGCGTAAGTACTCGCACAAAATAACGCTGTTTAAATAGAAATGGATTGTATGGAAACCGACTACGACAAACCCTTCTTCACGAACAATATCACACTGATGCTCGGTTTAATTTCGCCAAATCGTTCTTGAACAAAGAAAATCACTTTTGAGAACAAGTAATATGGAGTGATGAAACAAATCTTCAGCTTCTTGGATATAATGATGTACAAAAGATTTGGGACAAGAAAGGTGAGGCTTTCCTCCCAAAGAACACAGAGACAACATTAAAACATGGAGGTGGCTTGATGATATTTTGGGGTTGTTTTAGCTCAAGGGGGACGGGACTATTAATTGCAATAAGAGGAATAATGAAATCCATTGACTATATAAAATTATGGATGCAAAACTACAAATATCAGCACAAAATCTTCATCTCTGGTGGCGATTCACTTTCCAGAAAGATAATGATCCCAAATATACGTCTAAATCAGTGACTCTGCGACTTCGGAAAAAGACGATTAGTTCTGCCATGGCTTTCAATGAGTCCTGACTTGAATCCTATTGAAAATCTATGGCAAGAATTGAAAGTTCGAATAAATGGTCGGTCACCAAAATAATTTAAGGAATTAGAATGTTTAACCATTGAAGAATGAAAGAAAATCAGAGAAAATAATTGTTCAAAACTCATCAAAAACTTTATAAAACGATTGAAGCAAGTGACAAAGATGAGAGATCATGCTATTGACTATTTATACTGTGAAAATTGTTCAATTTTTTCTATTTTTCATATTACACGAATAATTTTGTCTTTTCCTATTTTGCATAATTCTTCTGTCAAAATTATTGTATTTAACCTGTTGTTCTGAAAATTGAGTTTTATATTCCCTTTTCGTTCTTATTAACAGATAAAAACCCGTCATCATACGGACATTAGATTCTGAGAAATGAATAAATGGGATTCCAGTAAGATATATTTAATCCTTTCTAAGTTACAACGGTTGAAAGTTTAATCTAACAATTGGACAATTTTGCTGTTACACGCTTTGCTGTTACATCAGGTATATTGGACCGGATGTAATAGCAAAATCGTGTAACAGCAAAATTGTCCAATTGTTAGATTAAGCTTTCAACTGTTGTATCTTAAAAATTAGGTTATACCCTGTCTTACTTGCCTTCAATATGTCCTGTGACAAAAAAAAATTCAACCCTCTCATTCTGTTGTTAGTATAAGCAAAATGTCCTCGTTGCTCAGTCCACGGCATTCTCAACATCCTTCTGTAGAACCACATTTCTGTTGTGTAAAGTCTCTTCTCCATTTTTGAGGAGATTGTCCAGCATTCGCTACCACATAAGAGGACTGATATTACATAACAGCTCATTACTCTTTTCTTTTTTTCTGATGGATATTTTCTATTTCTTAATAACTTGCTTAACTTTCCGAAGGCATCTTCGCTATTCCAATGCGCTTTCGGCTTTCAGCGTCGTCATTTCCGGCCTCTGTTTATAAGCTTCCTAAATATTTAATTGTTATTTAATTGTTTTTACTTGATATCGGTACCTGCAATTTTTAATGTACATGTTGGGCTGTTCCTTTTTCTAAGAACCATGTATTCTGTCTTCTTGTAATTGATGCTTATTCCTTTCTTCTTGCTTTCTTTTACTCCCTAATGTAGTGTTATTGTAGATTCTTTTCAGTATCTATCAACACTGTGCCATCTGCATTTTGTTGACTTATATTTATATATAAATGTCTCGTCATTTGAACCAAATATATTGCCATCTGGAATAGTCGTGCCGTTGGGTCGCTTTCAACTAGGTAAGCTTACCGGTTCAAATAAACGTTCCGTCTGGATTTTTCTAAATCTTTAATTATTGTAGAATAAAACAGTAGGAGAATATTATTTGAAAAAAAAATGGTCGATATGCGCTGAGATGGCGGTTCAAAATAATTATTTAATCGTACCGGCTCTTTTATTTAGTGCCAAATCAATAAGCGTTTTTAACTCTGCCTATGTGTGTGGATAAATAGCAATATGGTAGAACAGTAGTCTCATTTTTTTTGTGGGTCGCATTTTGGAAATTAACATTTGCTCGCGTATCACCAAATTTTATGTGATGAAAGTACATTTAAAAACAAAAGAATAACAGAAGTGTTAAAAAGAGATAACAGTGGATTCAAAGGCAGAACATTATAATTGATAACTCTCACCTCCAATTTGCGGACCCTAGTTACTATATTCTTAATACTTGATATAATGCAAAAATATCACAATGATAAAAGCTATCAATAATTATTTATAACTATTTATACTTGGAATCATGCATGCAATTATCATTGACAACTCTCTCCTCCAATTTGCGGACACTAGTTACTATATTCTTAATACTTGATATAATACAAAAATATGACAATGATAAAATCGATCAATAATTATTTATAACTATTTATACTGGGACTCATGCATGCAGTTATCATTGATAACTCTCTCCTCCAATTTGCAGACACTAGTTATTATATTCTTAATACTTGATATAATTCAAAAATATGTCAATGATAAAATAAGTCAATAATTATTTATAACTATTTATACTGGGACTCATGCATGCAGTTATCATTGATAACTCTCTCCTCCAATTTGCGGACCCTAGTTACTATATTCTTAATACTTGATATAATGCAAAAATATGACAATGATAAAATCAGTCAATAATTATTTATAACTCTTTATACTGGGATTCGTGCCTGCAATTATCATTGATAACACTCTCCTGCAATTTGCGGACCCTAGTTACTATATTCTTAATACTTGATATAATGCAAAATATGACAATGATAAAGTCAGTCAATAATTATTTATGACTATTTAAACTGGGACTCATGCCTGCAATTATCATTGATAACTCTCTCCTCCAATTTGCAGACCCTAGTTATTATATTCTTAATACTTGATATAATGCAAAAATATGTCAATGATAAAATCAGTCAATAATTATTTATAACTCTTTATACTGGGATTCGTGCCTGCAATTATCATTGATAACTCTCTCCTGCAATTTGCGGACCCTAGTTACTATATTCTTAATACTTGATATAATGCAAAAATATGACAATGATAAAATCAGTCAATAATTATTTATGACTATTTATACTGGGACTCATGCTTGCAATTATCATTGATAACTCTCTCCTCCAATTTGCGGACCCTAGTTACTATATTCTTAATACTTGATATAATGCAAAAATATGACAATGATAAAATCGATCAATAATTATTTATAACTATTTATACTGGGACTCATGCTTGCAGTTATCATTGATAACTCTCTCCTCCAATTTGCGGACCCTAGTTACTATATTCTTAATACTTGATATAATGCAAAAATATGACAATGATAAAATCGATCAATAATTATTTATTACTATTTATACTGGGACTCATACTTGCAATTATCATTGATAACTCTCTCCTCCAATTTGCGGACCCTATTTACTATATTCTTAATACTTGATATAATGCAAAAATATGACAATGATAAAATCGATTAATAATTATTTATAACTATTTATACTGGGACTCATACCTGCAATTATCATTGATAACTCTCTCCTCCAATTTGCGGACCCTAGTTACTATATTCTTAATACTTGATATAAT
Source organism: Acanthosepion esculentum (assembly GCA_964036315.1). Lineage (NCBI taxonomy): Eukaryota > Metazoa > Mollusca > Cephalopoda > Sepiida > Sepiidae > Acanthosepion > Acanthosepion esculentum. Next base: position 17,245,373 of record OZ038484.1, read on the forward strand.
GCAAAAATATGACAATGATAAAATCGATCAATAATTATTTATAACTATTTATACTGGGACTCATACCTGCAATTATCATTGATAACTCTCTCCTCCAATTTGCGGACCCTAGTTACTATATTCTTAATACTTGATATAATGCAAAAATATGACAATGATAAAATCGATCAATAATTATTTATAACTATTTATACTGGGACTCATACCTGCAATTATCATTGATAACTCTCTCCTCCAATTTGCGGACCCTAGTTACTATATTCTTAATACTTGATATAATGCAAAAATATGACAATGATAAAATCGATCAATAATTATTTATAACTATTTATACTGGGACTCATACCTGCAATTATCATTGATAACTCTATCCTCCAATTTGCGGACCCTAGTTACTATATTCTTAATACTTGATATAATGCAAAAATATGACAATGATAAAATCGATCAATAATTATTTATAACTATTTATACTGGAACTCATGCATACAATTACAAGTAATTCATAATAAAACCCGCAATTTTTTTCTCTGGGCCACAGTTTCGGAATGAATATTTGCTCGAGCCTCACGAAATTTTATGCTATAAAAATTACATTAAAAAAAAACAGAGAGAGTGTTACGGGGAGATAACCTCGGATTCGAAGTCTTAACATTATCATTGATAACTCTCTCCTCTAATTTCCGGACCCTAGTTACTATATTCTTAATACTTGATATAATTTTAAAATATCACAATGATAAATTAGGTCAATAATTAGTTATAACTACTTAAACTGTGTCTCATGCATGCAATTTCAAGTAATCCGTGATAACATTTTAAATTTTGAAATCGTATTTATTTTTGGCATTTTCATTTTTTGGAAGTGTTTCTAAATATTTGTTTGTCTTTCAATCATTCCACCTCACCTGCTATCCTCGCCAGCCACACCTATGAGGCGTGCAGCACCGTGTTTGAATCACTGTTGTAGAACATACAAGCATAGTGAAAGGACAAGAACAATGATATATCCCGTGTCGAACATCGATATGCCCATGTTGAATTGCTTTGTTGCATTCCTAGTTCCCATGATTCTTTGCGTTTACAAACGGAATGATTCAGGTAAGCAAAAAAATAAGAAAAAATATACATAAAAGTGCAAGGAAAGAATTTTCGCAAGAATTACGTGAAAAACTTTTTAAAAATGCATAAATATTTTGAAAGTTCGACAAAATGGCGCCTGTTTAATTCAACCAGACGACTGCCCTTCTCCCTTCTTAACTTATCTCTACACTAAGTCTTTAGCTTTTATTATTTGGCCTCAAGCGTTTAAATGCCATTACAAGCTTCCTTTCTGTTTGTTATTGACAATTTGCTTTTTGATGATGTTCTTGTCATGTTTTGGGGGTTCTTGCTCCTCGCTTGTTTGATTCTACGTATACCATTTTTGGTGATTAGTTGAGGTCTGATCGATATGTCGGCCATTAATCTTATTAGACCGTTTCTGAACGTTGTCTATATCATCGAAAATAAGTGAGAAAGACACAGTAAAGGAAGAAAGAAAGGAAGAAAGGAAGGAAGGAAAGAAGGAAAGGAACCCGTACGATTTCAAAGAAAGAAAGAAAAACAAATTTGTGAAAAGCAATCGCGTACGGAAGAAAAAATAGATTGTAATTGGTTGAGGTAATTCAGCAAGAAAATTATCGTAAATTAGGCTCGCGATGAAATACAAACAAATAAAGGCAGATAAGCTTACACATATACAGGAGTTTTATTAATTTATTAACACACACACACACACACATACATATATATATATATATATATATATATATATATATATATATATATATATATATATACATGTGTGTGTGTGTGTGTGTATTCAGCAGGGTTTTTTTCCTGAAAAAAGATGGAGGAAGCCCTCTCGCATTCTTTCTCACAGATGCCAATGACATCGCCGTATCTGGCTTAGGATTTTCGAGTCTATTTACGTACACACTCTCACACGTATACATGTTCGATTTCCGACCAAGAGACCCAAGTTCGAATCTCACTGTGCATAATTCTTTCACAAAGTGTTCTTGATATAATCAGTCTAGTGATCCAAGTGTGCGACACCTTTGGATATTACCTGAAAACCATATTATTTTCTCCCCACCATCTAGTTATTGACTCACATAACAGAGTAGTGTTACTTGCTGGACTTCACTGGCAGCTAGACTAAAATAATGGCTCTGAATTCAAAAACCGTGGAAAATGGAATGGCACACCACTGCACTATTCCCAAGAATTGGTGGAAATCCACAGATTCTAAAGAAAAAGAATGAATCTGTGGAATGTTGCATGGATTTTTGTTAGTTTTTTTTTAATTTCACATTTAAGCTGGCTCACTTTGGACTAGAGTGACTTTCTCTTCTTGAAGGACATTATATATTCAATAATAACAATAATAATAATAATAGTTTCAAATGGGCGCAGAAATAAATCACAATACACCGACTGAAGCTTCAAATTAATTAAAAAAGAAAGCAAAAGGAAACGAAACCGACCAGATACAGAAACAATGGTAAGATAAACCGCTTCATTGCCAATACTCTGCCCGTACCAAACAAGCTGATGTAGGGAAACCCGTACCCCTCAGTAGCTACGTAGGGCAGGGTTGAAAGCTGAAAATGAAGGTTTTATCCTTGCTGCATATGACCAACGATTTTTAACTAGAAATTATCAAGCACACATACTAAAAAATGTGTCAGTCCAAAATGCAGATTCTGTGATAAATATCCAGAAACGATTGATCATCTTGTAACAGGGTGCACGATACTGGCACCCACTGAATATAAAACTCGGCATGATAGAGTGGGCCAATATGTGCACTGGAAAATCTGCAATTTCTACGGAAATAAAATTGCGTATGAACACCACCCAGAACAGGTTACGAAGATAGGACTTGTAACAATTTTATGGGACTACACAATAAACACAGACAGAAAAATCAAAGCTAATCGCCCAGACATCTTTATTCGAGACCGCAAACAAAACAAATGCCTCCTTATTGATATGGCAGTCCCTTCGGACTGCAATGTATCTTTGAAGATCTTAAAAACGCTATCAAAATACAAGGATCTTGAAATCGAAATCTCAAAAATGTGGCACATGAGAGCATCAACAATCCCTGTTGTAGTTGGAGTCCTCGGATTGATTGGAAAAGATCCCAGTAGTCTCATTGAAGGGATCTCTGACAGCCTATGTCTTAAAGATATGCAAAAATTGTTCTCAAGAGTACAGCCCGCACTTTACGAAGGGCTTTATCTATGTAAAATATGTGTGTATATTTTTTTTTAATAGCTCAGTGGAAAATGTCATGATGCCATTTCTGACCTTAGGTCTCTGGGAGGGACCCGGAAAGAAATGAGTACACAGCAGAAATCAAAGGATACAATAATAACAATAATAACAACACAATTAACCCGTTAATGAATAAAGGTTTTCTTTTTGCATTTTTTACCTAATCGACCTCGCTGGCTAATGGTAATATTAGGATAGGCATATTTTAAGATTTAGGTAACCCCACGTCTAAAAAAAAAATGAATTTCATGCACTAATAGGTTACATGTGCTACTTTGACTTGGTCTAATGCGTATTGTTTCAATAGATTTGCACAAGGGTGTATGTGATGTTGGTAATTCTATTATAAATACTTATTTATGGTAATTTTACCATAAGAATTTATTTTTATGCATTCATAGACTTTTTTTTCTTTTGGAGGGTTCACTATTCATCTATAGCTGGGATCCTAACAGATGCTACCACCCTGGGAACAACAGGAAGTAAAAGTTGGTCACACGCTCCTCAAAACCTCCAATCTTCAGATCAGAGGCCTTGCTGCCGGATGTAGTTTATCGTTATATCGAGGAGTAACCAGCATTCAATACCATATGGTATGTGCTATAACTATATCACTGTTCAACCCTCAATTTCTTACTTTATCTTTGCTTATTTCTCGCAACATTAGTGGCTAGTGGTGCTTGCTGTAAATAAACTGAAATGTCGCTACTTTAATAAGCCAGCCCTTTGCTACGTCCAGTATTATTGTGGGTTTCAATAACTGAAGTTGACCAATGATTTCCAATTTCTCCAGTTTTTTTGATTTCCTGAAACGTGGAAAAATCATGGATTCATCAAAGAGTCGCAGAATAGTCTAGCTTCGAGGATTACCCTTACAAAGTAATATATATATATATATATATATATATATATATATATATATATATATATATATATATATATATATATATATATATATATATATATGTATGTTTGTATCAAAAATATAAATGTGGACATTGACGTCAAAACCCAGCGGCGACAATGTGTTTCATGTTCAATCGCAATTTTAAGACTCTCAAACAAGACATGAGTTGGCCTTAATGTTCCGTTTAGTATGTTAAATTCAAATTGGTGGCTGATGTCAAACGTGGCCGGACATTTGCCCGACATTCACTTGGCCGAGAGACATTTGGCCGAACGAACATTTGGCAGAACGGACATTTGGCCGAACGGACATTTGGCCGAACAGAGATTTGGCCGAACAGAGATTTGGCCGACGGATATTTGATGAACGGACATTTGGCCGACGGTCATTTGGCCAACGGACACTTCACTGAGCGGACATTTGGCCGATGGACATTCGGGCGAACGTACATTTGGCCGACGGATATTTGGACGAGAGACATTTAGCCGAATGGACACTTGGATGACGGATATTTCACCGGAAAAGTACAAGTAAAATTAGTAACAAGCGATACTTTAAGAATTTAATTAGCAGTATTATAACTGCTAATTAAAATTCTTAAAGTATAGGACTAAGTATAGGAAGTAAATGTAGGACTAATAATTACCACTGAATTTCAAGTGATTAAATTACTAAATCTAAATTTAAAGTTAAATGGTTTTTTTTCTTATTTCAATACCTGTTTACTGAAATTAGTATTTAAAAAAATATTTGAGTGTATTTAGCTAAAAAGTAGCACCTAATTATTTAAATTCGTATTTAAAAGTAAAATAAAAGCTCGTTAATCCCTTTAAGATAATGATCATTAAAAGTGAAATTGAAAGATCTTTCATACCGTAAAAGCTTAAGATTTTTGCTATAGTAAAACGCTCTTTTTCTCAAAATACTTATCGTCTTACATTAATATTTGAAGTAAAATATAATATATACAGAATACATTTTTAAAAACCTATAAAAAAAAACGAACAATTATATATTATTACAGTAAATAAATATAAATATGTGTAGCACATTACGATAAAGAGTGTGACATACATGTAAGTACGCCATTACATTTTCGACTAAATGACCATTCGGTTAATTGTGCGTCGGCCGAATGTCCAAGTTCCCGTTTACTAAGATGGCTGCTCAAAAAGTAGCGCTTACAAGGCTGATAATATTTACAGTACAAGTAATAGCAATTTCGAGAAGTCCATTTATGGAAGTCCAATTAAAACTACGTTATGTCTAAGTAGAGATTTTCACTGACATTGACAAGCAATCAGGCAAGCTAAAAATAAGGTTTGAAAATAGGTCTAGCTACCATAAATGAATGGGTGAAAAAGCGTCGCAAACAACAATTCACAATCTAACATCATTAGGGGACTATCTATCTCTCATACGTGATAAGAAATATATTCGGAATGCTGCAACGTTACGATGTTAAAGTATGATGTTAAGCCGGAAGAAAGGAGAGCATGGAAACAGTTTTTTACTGCATTACACAGAACTACAACCAGTCACAATGAATGGATGCCTCCTCGCGGAGGCACTGCACCTTGAAAGACTATTAGACCTTAAACTCGCAACTGACCTCAAATGGAACTCGTAAATACGATCCATTGCTAGGGAAGCAGGTAAAAATTGTCGGCTTCCTTTACCGATCAAACGTCCGAGTACCGATGTCAAAAGTGGCTTGTTCATTTTAACGTCTCAAAAACTGAACTGCTCACTATTAATCATCTGAGAGAGCCCTTCATGCTTTCCTTCTGCATGACTGACGCTAAACAGTAGGAGAGTGACTCGTTGCACCATTTCTGACTTACGTTCTCGGCTGACATGAAGTGAAAAAACTATATTAAATCTATTGTTAGGTTAGCTACTAAAAGAGTTGGTTCACTTTGTCGTGCCAGACTATTTTTCTCTCAAGAAACTATCTTATATATACCCTCGTGAAAATTAATTGAAACAAAATGAATAATCCCGTTATTATTTAGTTATTTTCGTATTTTTCCAGTGTAACATGACCCAGTACACATGTTAGTAATTCGTATATCCATTCCACGAAGTCTTTTCTCACAGATTGATTACTGATTCTCGATTGGATTTACATCAGATTTTCCAAGCCAGTCGATAGTACTTTCATTTGTTCACTGGTAACGCTTGCCATTGCATTCATGCAGCGTTACAATTTTCATACGCTTGGAGTAACGTCAATCGCAGACAATGGCCCTAGGACAACTAATCGACAGTCGAGACAATAGTGTGTGGACGTGATGAAAATCTGATGCATTCACGGATGATGCAATATTTTTCAAGGCCAAACAAATTTCTTTATACACCCCGAAAAGAGATACACACTACTCCACACTACTGCAAATGACTTAATCTGAGGAAGAAATATAAATCGATTACACCCTGTCACTCCAGTGGGTCTAAATCTGACCATATGGTGAAAGATATGAAACTAAAGCGGTTGTTTCCATTAATGCGCACCAGGATGTATCTATGGCTACCAATCGAACATGCTTAGAATATTGCTGCCATATATAATCCAGTGCTCGTGTTATCAATCAAGATATTCTTGATAAAATCCAAAGAAGAATCAGCAATATTATTGGCCCTGATCTGATGTCTCGGCCTCAGTCACTTTCTCACCGCCGTTTTTAATTTTTTTTTTTTATAAATACTTCCATGTAATTATTCGGATCAGCTCTTCGCTATGGTACCTAAGCTTCATGATTTTAAGCGCAGTCCCAGAGTGGCAATAAGATCTGATCAATTTACAATCGAGCTGGCTGGATGCAACTGTATTTTCTATACTACCGGTTTCGTTTCTCGCACTTCTCGCTTGGGAAACTCTCTTCCAGCTCCGTGCTTTCAAGCTAACTTTAATCTGAAAAAAAAAAATTAAAAGCAATGTCAATCTTTATTTACTGTCCTCCCGATTACTTTTCTTTTGTTATTACTCCTTATTAATGTCTCTGTTTTCTAATATTTCCACACCCAGTAACCACTTGTGTTAGCTTGGGTTGATCGCGATTAAAATAAAATAAACTGTGTTTTGATTTGATTCGAATATTTTCTAGTCAATGTTTCATTATGAATGGAAGTTCTACTAAAGGTTATTGGGTGGAATGTAATCGTTATGTTGTAAAGGTTATTGAGTAGAAATAACTGTGGAAAGAATGCAGTTATTTGTAACTATTTTACAGGGTTATTCATTAGCGTTATTTCCTCATTATTTATTATAGTATTATTACTTTATTATTAGTTGTTAATTATTACTCCCTCCGTTCCGAAATAGTTGTACCAACAGTAAATGAGTAATATTAGTGAATTGTCATATAAATAAGTGTGAAATATATCGAAACTGACATACATATACAGTTAAATTAATAACAAAAATAACTGGGGAAGGTTTACCTTAACAAAAGCAGTTTTTGTTGCAACTCGTCAGAAATAGAAATGGATACTTCAAGTTTTCCTTCTCTTTCAAGCTTCTCTTTAGACATTTGCCGGAGTTTATAGTTGTTATCGCCGTCAACTAAAATAACTTGTCCCATTGCGAATTATGCATCGAAAAATAATTCATATTTATCTGTATTTCACTCATTTAAACCGTTAATTAACTCCTCTCTTTAAAACTTTTCTCTGTTAAGTTTTAATCCCCACCTTCACCTTTAGGCCCTCCTATTCTTTCTTCTATTACACCTCTCTCTAAAGCTTTCATGCATCTCACTTTCACACTTGTTTCCCACTCCCACACATACACTCTCACTAAAATTTTGTTTTTTATACCCGGAGTTATATTTTCCGATTTCTTTTTAAATTTTTATGTCTGATCAATTGGATTGTGATTACGATTCCAATGTAAAAAATCATAACCATGAAATATTAGTGTTTGAGCGTTTTTATGATATATATATATATATATATATATATATATATATATATATATATATATATATATATATATATATATATATATATATATATAGTGTCTACTCATATTTGAGTAGATGCTCCATTTATTTGATAGAGTGTATTTATTAATTTTTCTCTAGCAGCCTGAATATTTTAGAAGTAACATTAAAAAGAACATGGTATGTTCTCTCCAGCATCATTTAAACCAGCGTCTCTAGAATTTCACTTAAATGCACGTATCATATTAGGCTTAATCATTTAGACTACTCTGTTGGCGAGACGATTAGGGTATATCGTATTTAACGACGGGTTTCCTCTGTCTAGGGTGTCGCAGGTTCGATTTCTGCTGGACTGTGTCTTTTTTTTAGGCCAAAGGTCAATCTCTATTTCTTATATTAATAATCTGCAATTCCTGCTAACTCTTTTATTCCTATCACATACCTAATTCGTTATTACGAATTTGACTATGAAACTCTACCTTGAGTGGCTTACGAATATTTTACTAAGTGAAGTTCAGTAATAAATAATTGTTCAAACTTATAATTCTGAAGAATTATGCATGCAAAATTATCATCATAGCCACTCGGACACAATTGTCCAGCATCAATATTGAAAATTCCTACAGTTTTAGTGATAGTTGTTTGTTAACCATCACTCTGCGACAGTTATCCTGCTACTGGTAAGAGCGTATACCTGAAACGGATGTGTATATCCATATATGTATTTTTAGGTTTGTTGTTTGATATTCAGTCGATGACTTTGATGTTCTGCGCCAAAACCAACCGCGCATGCGTAAGTATTTTTTTTTTTTTCGTTTTTTTTTTTTTTTTTTTTGTATGACAGTGACGTCTGGATCACCTCATGCGTCCCGACATTTCCACGTCCTCTCTTTCGTCAATCGAGCCTAATTATCGACGTCTTTGTTCTGGGAAAGTCGAACGGTGCCGTCCAATTTTTTGGTTCACTAGACAAACACGCACACTGACGGATAGTCGGAAAACATTTCACCCTTTACCGCAAAATATTCTTCCTCCTTGTACTCTAAACATTTTTTTTTTCTGTATTATTTGAAATCTTTTTTCCCTCGCTTTCTTTCTTCCTCCACAAATGCCACGTCATTTCAAAACGTAGAGAAATAGGCTTCTCTTTTTATTTTAAATAACTATAAACGGTAAATTGCCATGATTGTTCACAGGAAAGATAATAGGTTGGTCTCTATGGCACTGAGTTCAGTGTTTCGCTTCTTCGTGATTGGCTGCCAACCAAGGGTAGAGAGTCAATCAAATTCTCTGTAAAAATCCAAGGCACAATTGTTGTTGTCCTCTACGTGTTGTTTGTGCTAACGTCCTTATCTTTGTTGCCATATCTATCACGTTTCAGCCGTTGTATGCTCCGGCCTACTTCAGGTGGTTGGAACGTCGAACTGAAGCATTTATTGCGCTAACTGGGGTAGACTGTTCTAGTTCCACGTGCCATGTCTAATGGATGTCAGTTGTCAGTTATCTCCTGTTAATTCCCCTCTCCAAGTTCTCCACCGCCTTTACAAGGTACTGAAACACACTCTTTGGGTCCTGTCACTGGATACAGCTAACGCCTTTATCCACTGTGTCATGTGTTCTTGAGGAGCGTACAACGGCCGAAACGTTGTGATAAATATGGCAACAAAGATGAGGACGATAGTCCGAACAATGTAAATAGTGTACATAATACCTCATATAAGAAATATAGACAGATAGTTAAAGGCCGGAACGTTGTAATAAATATAGCAACAAAGATGGGGACAATAGTCCGAATAATGTAAATAGTGTACATAATAACTCATCTCAGAAATATAGACAGATACTGAAATGCCGAAACGTCGTAATAAATATGGCAACAAAGATGAAGACAATAGTCCGAATAATGTAAATAGTGTACATAATATCTCATCTCAGAAATATAGACAGATACTTAAAGGCTGGAACGTTGTAATAAATATGGCAACAAAGATGAGGACAATAGTCCGAATAATGTAAATAATGTACATAATACTTCATCTCAGAAATATAGACAGATACTGAAAGGCCGAAAGTAATTTCGTTGTAATAAATAGGGCAACAAAGATGAGGATAATAGTCCGAACAATTTAAATAATGTACACAATACCTCATCTCAGAAATATAGACCGACACTAAGAGCGATTTATATTTCTATGTTCACTTTTATATATATATATATATATATATATATATATATATATAAAACTGAACATAGAAAAAAAATATATATATATATGTGTGTGTGTGTGTGTGTGTGTGTATGTATATGTTTCCCATGGATTCTCGTGTCGTGAGCCAAACCATTACTATTCTATCGACATTATCGTTGAGTCCTTTTGTGAGATTAGAATCCAATTCCAGAGCAACAAGACCTATTGCAGATGCTGCGTTGATAAACTGGGTTCTGAATTCCACTCTTGGTTTTCCTCTTGGCAAGGTTCTCAACGTGGAGACTGGTGCTCCTGTTCTCAAAGACATCGATGCCCTCTCTGCAAATTCTCCCCCACCTTGCACGAGCTTGGGTAGTAGTTTCCCAGTTATCAAGGCCGATGCCACACCTCTTTCGGTTGTATTTAACAGTATCGTTGAACCTCAGTTTCAGTCTGCTTAGGGGGGTCTGTTGCCTTGCTCTAATTCATTGAAGAAGATTGCTTTGGGGATTCTTGAATGTTCTATCCGTTATACGGACCCTATCCAAAGAAGCTCTGCCTTGATTATCTGGCTCTCTATGCTGGGTACAACATATCGTTCTGGAACTTCGACATTGGAGACTTTATCCTGCCATTTAATTCTGCAAATTCTGGAACTGATCGAGATGATTAATATGACGACGATATATTGTCCATGTTGAGAATCATAGCCTTGTATACAATGATTTTAGTTCTCAGTCTCACACCGTGTTCATCCCATAGACTACGCCTAAGCATTCCAAAGGAAATACTTGTCCTGGCGATCCGTTGTGTAACGTCGTCGCCTATAGTCATTGAGTTTGAAAAAAAAATTCCTAGATAACAGAAATTCTCTACTGACTTTAGAGGAATGGTGTTGATTTTGACAAGGAGACTGGTATAGGTCTTGTCGAGAGCTGGTTAATATATGCCTGACGGGAACTTTATGTAGAACCCTTTGTCTAGGTTTCAGAATGAGTTGAGCAGCATATCAGAGAAACGATAAAGAATGAAGTTAGAGCAAGTACATAGCCTTGCTTGGTGCCATTGGCAAAAGGAAATAGATCAGATGACTCCCCACACTCCCGTACTCTGGCCAGTATCCCTTCGTAAAAGGACAGGACGTGAGAGGTGAACCTTTGGGGGCAGCCGAGTTTCTGTGAGAATCGTCCACTGCTATAATTGTGTCAAAATCTTTGCTCAGGTCGATAAAGACCATGTAGAGGTCCATGTTCTGTTTTCTGGACATCTCTTGAATCTGCTTCATAGAGAATATCATGTCTTCACTTCCTTTTCCAGGCGTCAAGCCACACTGCGATTCTGGGTATATGGTCTTCTCGACCTTCTCCAAGACTTAGAAGAACACGTACAAATGTCTACCCGGCAACTGATAGAACAGATATACCTCTGTGGATGTCACATATGGACCGGTTACCTTTGCGCTTGTACTTAATTTGACAGTGAAATGGCCATTACCTTGAAGTAATCTTAATTCAATTGTATGTAATGTATATGCTCTGTTTGAATAAAACATTGATCTCTCTATGTGAATCAGTTTTAATATTTTTATTAATAGAATCCACTTGGATTATATATCAACGGATTATTACTATATATATATATATATATATATATATATATATATATATATATATATATATTGAGCTTGAATACTGCTCATGATCACGCAATGTGAGTTTTCTCTCCCAGAAAATGTAAGTAATTCCGATCATCATAGTTGAAAATTGGATCTGTAGATGTTGAATAAACACATATATACACCTGCATGCAAGAAGGAATCTAACCACCTTAAATTAAGAGGTGTACACAGAAAGAAGCCTTCTGCAAATCTCTTCCTCTCTCTCTCTCTCTCTCTCTCTCTCTCTCTCTCTCCATATGTATGTATATATATATATATATATATATATATATATATATATATATACACGAGGGTCATTCAATAAATAAGGTTAATTTTTCGGTATAAGGACTTCTAATACAGATAGAAGCTTACTTTTTTTTTAACGTAGTCTCCCAGCACTGTCACACACTTTTCCCATCTGTGCACAAGCTTCCGTATTCCCTCGTATTAGAAAAGATTCAATACAGTTCATAAAACTTTGGCACGTGAGAGAGGAGTTCAAAGAGCAATGAAAAAAAATGAAATCGTATGTGAATTATATGAGGCTCGTTGTTACTCCAAGACAGAAAGTTAAATAGAGTAAGGCGCATATCATGAATAAGTTGTAAAATGAGCCTGGAATAATATATATATATATATATATATATATATATATATATATATATATATATATATATATATATTAACTTTATTTCAACGTTGGCCAGAGGGTACAGTGGGGCTGCTGCACATGCATTTTCAAAGGCCTGCAATTTAATGCCATCTGGCGACAAAATATCTTATCACAGTAAACAGTGTTATCGCAATTTGATAAAATTAAGAGACAAGTTTTTTTTTTCCTGAAGTGTGTATACATTTTTGGGTGGAATCTGTATATATCGAAGATATAGAGTTTATAGATATAATCAGTGTGCAGACAGGAAGCAACACTGCATGGTAACTGTCGGTTTCATTCTTCGGTCGGTAGCTTTACTTCGTAAAATAGGAAATTTTATACCACCAGGCGAGTTCAACCAATCTCGCCAGTGGGGACTTATCCTGCCAAGATCGAAATCCCCTGAAAAAAAAATTCCACCAGATAGGTATATTGCCGCTGTAGCAAAAAAGTACTCAATGCCATGAGGAACCATAGAACGACGATAGAGGATCTTAGAGCTTCAAGCAAAAACGTGCTATACAATACCGGGCCACTAATGTCAGTTGCTTCAGAGCATTTACAGTTAGAGATAAAGATAATCTTCTCCCAAAAGAGCCTGTCTAATATTGCATACTGGAGAAAAAGAGGACTCAATGACAGAGATTTAACATAGGTCATAAGTCAAATTCGAGGTGGGGAGATAGATAGATAAATGGAGTTACACAGACACACACACACACACACACACAGATATATATATATATACATATATATATATATATATATATGTGTGTGTGTGTGTGTGTGTGTGTGTGTGAGTGTGTGTATTATGCAGTGTTACATTAGAACATGCACATACCGACTACAAAAGTCTGCATCTGGTTTCAACGTTAAAATATCTTTTTAACATTTCATCAGTTGGTAAATAGCATCGTAATTTCCCACCTGATGAAATGTTAAAAACGTTTTAACAAGATTTGCAGCGGGTATGCCCATGTTCTGCATAATAAATAAATAATTGTGGGTCTACTTTTGTATTGAGCCCTGTTTTAAATTAATGTTTTGAACGCTGAAATCTTGCTCTTCGTTCTTTTATATATATATATATATATATATATATATATATATATATATATATATATATATATATATAAAAGTGAACCTAGGCCTGACGATTGCATCTAGCATGAAACAGACTGTCGCCTCTAAGGTTTGACTTCTATGTTGATTTTTATATTTACACACGGTCTATCTCTGATATTGAGCACTTTATCGCATAAATATAGCACATTTTCAAAACTATATTTCTTTATATATATATATATATATATATATATATATATATATATATATATATATATATATATATATATATATATATATATATATTGATTTTAGTAGGTGGACTCTGGATTTATATATAAACAGTTGTGCTTTTCTAACCGCGTGCGTTATAAAAATATCAATCATCCATTGGCTTCTTGCAGAATTCATCCTATACCAAGCTGTAGAGTTTCTTTTTCATTCCTTCGACCTTTTTGACACCCACCAGCAAAGAGATCACCACTCCAGGCAATATTCTTCTCCGTACCTCAATCTCGAGAATCGTACCAATCAACCCCAGGTCTAGGCCTATCACATTTACAGCCAATATATATATATATATATATATATATATATATATATATATATATATATATATATATATATATACTAAATCTCACGTCTACTCATGTTCTCCGGGGTCTTTTCGTTTTGAATTTTCTCCCGTTTTGAATCCTATTCTTTGGTTTTTCATTCTAGCTCATCCCCCACCCAGATAATTATCTCACTTCCTCTACTTCAATTATGTGCTTTGTTATTTCCTCAACCGCCATGCCGACTAACATCACTTCGCCCCTTACGGTGATGGCCTCCGGCAGGTGCCCGTATCAGCTATTTTGTTTAATTCCATTTTTCCACCTTGTTTCTCCCAGAAAAGTTCACCTTGGTTTCAGCTCTGTTTTTTTTTCTCACGCTCTTCGCCATTGTTCTTCTCCTCTCTTTCTCTCTGACTTTTTCTATCTTTCTCTTTTAACCTCTTCGAATCTTTTTCATAGTATTATGTCCCATACGTTTTATATATGAATATTTATATATATTTCTTCCTATCTCACATTACAACTCTCTTTCTTTCTTGCTCTCTCTTTCTCCCTCCCTCTCTCTCATTAAATATATATATATATATATATATATATATATATATATTTCTCATTGCAACTCTCACTTTCTCTCTCTCTATATATATATACTTTTTCTCTCTCTCTCTTTCTCCCTGCCGTTTCTCTCACCCTGTCTCACTATATATATATATATACATATATATGTATATGTATATATATTTCTTCCTATCTCACATTACATCTCTTTCTTTCTCTCTCTCTTTCTCCCTCCCTCTCTCTCATATATATATATATATACATTTCTATCTCTCATTGCAACTCTCTTTTTCTCTCTATTTTCTCCTATATATATGTATATATATATTTCTTCCTCACATTACAACTCTTTTTCTCTCTCTCCTTCTTCCTCCCCTCTCTTTTACTCTCTCTAAATATATATATATATACTTATATATATGTATGTATATATATTTCTTCCTATCTCACATTACAACTCTCTTTTTCCCTCCCTCCCTCTCTCTCTCACACACACACATATATATATATATATATATATATATATATATATATATAGATTTCTATCTCTCATTACAAATCTCACATTCTCTATTTCTCTCTATATATATATGTATATGTATATATATTTCTTCCTATCTCACATTACAACTCTTTTTTCTTTATCTTTCTCCCCCCTCTCTCGCTCTCCCTATATATATATATATATATATATATATATATATATATATATATATTAGTCAAAATACAGGTAGTCAGTGACCCACCACGACTGCTAGTTTAATGCGATTTCACGCAATCATCAGGCGGTCGATGGGTGTAGTTCGTAAAATACCCACCTTTATGCCACCATACGAGTCGAAGGTGATGAACCAACCAAACTCGTTAGAAGAAGTATATATATATATATATATATATATATATATATATATATATATATATATATATATATATATATATATATATAAGGAAGACTATAGTGGTTCCAACGAGAGAAATGTGTGTATATTTAAAAAGAAGAGAGTTATCGCAAACGTTTTTCCTTTTTGTTTTTCTATTTGTCTTTCTTTTTGTGTTAGTAATCCGAATGCCTTTCAAGAAAGACATTCGCATTACTAACACAAAAATAGAGAATGTCTCATATCGAGAATATTTAACATTGAAAGACATAAAGGAAAAAATTAATTATTTTTAATAATATGTGGAAATCTCCACCCTTTAGCTGAATACGGTCGCAGGACCAGAAACACGTGTAGCAAAATTATGGAAAATAAAGCATAATATATATTTTTTTTTAAATCCACATTACAACCGAAAACGTTTGCGGTACCTCTCTACTTTTTAATATATATATATATATATATATATATATATATATATATATATATATATATATATATATATATATATATATATGTGTGTGTGGGGGGGGATATGTATGTGTGTGTATGTGTGCGTGTGTGTGTGTGTGTGTGTGTGTGTATGTGCGTGTATTTGTATGACTTTATGTATCTATCGATGGTTTCTAGTAATATTTTTCTGCATTTCCTTTCTTTTCGTTTCTTTTACTTTTTTTATTCAATCTCTAATATTTTATACACTTTTTTCTTTTTTTGTCTTTCTTCTTTTCCTTTTCTATCTTTCTTTTTATTTTATTTCTTCCTTTTTGCTTTTCTTTCTTCTTTCTTTCGTTTTCTTTTTTCTCTTTTTCTCTTCTTCTTTCTTTATTTGCTTTTTTCTTTGCATTCTTTTTATCTGTCTGTCTTTCTTTAGATTAAGTCTCTCATTTTCCCTTCAGCGTCTTGTTCTTATCTCTTCTTTTTAATCTTCTCTAATTCTCTATTCCGCACTTTCGCCTTCCATTTTGATTTCTCTCTCAATCTCTCCTTTTTCTTTATTCCGTTCTTTTCTAAAATAATTTCCTTACCTATTTTTCTTTTTTCCCGCCTCTCTTTCTCATCCACTCACACATACATTATATCTCTTTCTTTCACTCCCACCCACTATTTCGCCATATTTCAATCTGCCTCTGTTCGAAAATAAACTTTTGACACATCTGTCTAAATTATCTTCTTTATCAACTCTCTTTCTATACTAACGAAATATATCTCGCCCTCTTTTCTCTTCTAATCAGAGATACTTTCTCCTTCTTGACTCTCATCTCCTCCTTCATTCAAACTTATCTTTCTTTAAATGAGTTTTCTCTGTCTCTCTCTCTATTCTCACCCATTTTCCTTACCCCCGACTCTACCAATATTTACCGTTCAATCATTGCAATCTTGTCACACTCTCCCCTAATTTCCACTTCACACCTGTCATATACATTCCATATTACATTGCAAAATCAATTTACTTAGTTTCGCTTCAAGGTAACAATTATATTAAGCCTAATTGTGCGCCTATCATGGCGTGGCACGATGGTAAGCAAGCCAGTCTCGTGGACCAAACGCTCATCTCGTGAGTTCGACCATCACAGCTGCCCCAAGACTGTTTTTTTCCTGTAAGACTAAGATAGACGTATCTGTATTAACCCGGCCGACACACACACAGGCATGCACAGAGACTCGGTGCTGTGAACTTGGATGTGTGGGTGGTGCAATGACTAACGGAACGGATTGAGAAATCGTAGAACCGAGTTCGTATTCCATTCGCGATCGTTATATTGACTTGGGAAAAGCATGAATCGATCTCTTGTTCTTCACAGTATGGTTATATATATATATATATATATATATATATATATATATATATATATATATATATATACTTGTATCTGAAAAACTTTATTACTTCGCAAATAAAATTTTATAGAATATTCCGTCGGAAAAAGAAAAATTATTTTTACTATACAAAAATTTGTTTCAGCTTCAAATAACCACCAAAAGCTTGATAAGCTGTAAAATATATATACATATATAATTATATATATATATATATATATATGTGTGTGTGTCTTTTGTGTGTGTGTGTGTGTGTGTGTGTGTGTGTGTGTGTGTGTGTGTGTGTGTGTGTGTGTGTTTCACCCCAACCAAGGCAGGAAAGCCACTAGTATGTAGGGGGTTATAGGGAATAAAAATGAAAGAAACGATATAGTATACGACGATTGAGGAAAGACAAGAGAGGAATGGGATTCAAGAAAACATAAGATGGCGATTAACGTTACATTTAAATTTTGAAGATTGTAATTATCAGGGAAGCAATTATAGGGAGAGAGTTACACAGGTGTGAAGTGCGAGAAAAGAAACTGTCGGAGTAGAAGTGACGGTTGGATTTAGCTATTTCAAATGTCAACGGATCGGATCTAGATGCCAATCTATTAGGACACTTACATATATATATATATATATATATATATATATATATGTGTGTGTGTGTGTGTGTGTGTGTGTGTGTGTGTGTGTGTGTGTGTGATAGAAATTAGGAGGATTTGAGATAATTATAATTAGATAATTCATCGAGTCTAGAAGAAACCTCAACAGAATGCAGACTACACTGGACGGCCGTTTCGTCCTATATTTGGGACTCATCAGCAGGAGGATTTGAGGAGTTGAGAGATTTCGTCTAGACTCGATGAATTACTTAATTATAATTATCTCAATCCTCCTCATTTTTATCACTTGTATATCCTTGCTTGAAACGGCTTCTAGTGCTCTGGATAGATCGGCTTGGGGATAGTAGTCGTGGCTCGCCGGGGCACAGTCCTATGGCTATAAGAGAAATTCGGATGAGTTCTACTACGGAATATGTGATCGAGCGGCGCTATATCGAGTCTAATTCGCTACCTCTGCGCCATCGATGCCCGTTGGAGCAGTTGCTATGACGTTTGCCTGATAACATAACCGTCTGGATTTCAATTCTCGGTCGTGGATGCACATTGCTGATGAGTTCCAAATATAGTTCGTCCAGTGTATTCTGTTAAGGTTTCTTCTAGATTTGATGAATTACTGAATTATATATATCATGCAATATACGTCATTTTTATAGATACAATTTATTTAAGAAAATGCACTGTTTTTAATGATGCAATACTAATTACATTTCCTGGCCTGAATGTTCAAGTAATGTCGTAGAAAATATGCCTTTGCGACAGAAATCGAATTTGTATTCCTATACGGAAACCGTCATTTGATCTGACCTTCTACACCATTTTGCTACATTTATTTACCTTAAGATACGTTTCGTCAGAAGAAATGATCGATCGGGAAAAATCGTCGAAGGTAGTGTGTTTATAAACAGTAATTTGGCCTTTTCTCAAATGTATAACACGTTAAATCAAATGATGATTTCTGTATAGGAATACAAGTTCTATTCCTGTCAGAAACATATTTCAGGCTGGTAAGTGCGATTTTATTAGAAACAGATCATTTACTTAAATGAATTTTACCAATGATATATATATATATATATATATATATATATATATATATATATATAGTCAAATAATTTTTTTAGATTTTTGTTTACTCGTGTCGAGTTTTTTTTTCTTTGGGCTTTGTACGATTCCTTTCGACAGACGTTCATGTTCCTGGCTCTTTCTTTTTTTAAAACCTTTTTTTCATTCGATATTGATTTGATTATTGGCAAATCAAGAAATCAAAGGTTTTTCGAGACGAGTATAGTTACCTATATATATATATATATATATATATATATATATATATATATATATATATATATATATTCTGTTATTTTCATTGGTAAAATTCATTTTAGTAAATGCTCTGTTTTAATATATATATATATATATATATATATATATATATATATATATATGAGAGAGTGTATAGTGATTTACGAAGTATTACGTGAATTTTATGTATGTACCTACGTGTGTGCAGGTATTTTTGCAAGTTCTCAGCCTAACCAATGCAATTTCTGTTGATCGTTCCTTTGGTCAGAATTTGGGAAATAGATGCGGTTAGGAACTTGACAGCATGTTTACACGAACCCACACGTATATGTAAACACCCACACATATATGTGTGTGTCTGTTTAGTCCGTCAGTCTATTTTTCCAAACCTGTTCAGATCAAGCCACCCATCTAGTTCATCCTTTTTTAATTCTCACTCATATAAACCCCCACCTCTCCCATTTCTTTGACCCACTCTCTCTCTCTTACTCTTTCTCTCACTCTCTATCTATCTGTCTATCTCTATCTATCTATCTGACACTTTCACTCTTCTTATACCGGCTTCTTTCTACCTCCTTATTTAATCCATCATTCTCTCCCTATTAGCTTCACTGTCCTTCATATTTTTTCACTTTAATTTAAATGCCTGTCTTTCTCTTTCTCCCTCAGGAGGGGGTGGGTATATCCTCCCACCCTCTTCACTTTTTTCTCCTTCTCCTTCATTCCCACTTATTCACATCATTCTCTTGTTTTCATATCTCCTGTAGTATCACTTATTTACACGGCCAGTCTTTCTCTCTCTGTTTCTCCATCTACCACTATCTTTCTTTCTCTTTCTCTCTCTGTCTGTCTGTCTGTCTGTCTCTATCTCTATCTCTCTCTCACACACTCTCAATATCTATTTATTTTCGCTTTCCCTCTATATCTCTTTCTTTGTCTCCCTTTTGTTTTTCCCTTTCTACTACGTTCTCTTTTTTCTTTATCTTTGTTTTCATTCCTATTTTCCCTATTTCTTTTTCAATCGCTCTTTCTCTTTTACTCTTTCCCTCTATTTCCCTTTGTCTCTTTCTCTTTGTCTTACTCCTTCTTTCTCTTTAGTTTCTCTTTTACTCTTTGTTTCACTGTCTCTTCTCTATTTTTCTTTCTCTCTTTTCCTTTGTTTCCTCCTTTACATTTTACCTCTGACACTTTTTTTTATTGTATCTCTCTTTTTCTCTCCCTTTATCTTCCTTTCTTTGTTTCTTTCTTTCTTTCTATTCCCCTCATTTACTTTCTCTCAGTCTCCTTCTTTCTCTCTATCTCTTCCTCTCTTCCTTTCTATCTCTCACTGCCGATACTCCGACCTGATTATCTCGTTCCCTATGACATCTATCTCATTTTGTTTTACATACAGAAACACAACGCTCAGCAAATAAGATGTGAAAACCTGGGTATGAGGAAGAACGGGGCGTTGGACAGTGGTTGAGAGGTGTCATAGCTGCAGGGAGGAAAAGACGGGTAAATTGTGTGGCCTGTTGTGGTTGGTGGGGTCGCGCTGCTGCCCCCGTTTGAGGTTGATCAACAGTATCCGCTCTCTCAATTTATGGGTCTATCTTTTTCGACCACTCCATTATTTAGGGATTTTGATACAAGCTTGCCTAGTGTTAATTGCTTCTGACAGCAGAAAGGAAAGGGTGTATAATTAAAACACATACGCATACGCACACACATAAGAACAAACACGCACACACAAACATACATCTATATACAAATCCAAGCAGACACATAGAAACGCAAACGTAACACCGGCACCCTGCACACGCACACACGTGTATACATCCCAATTCAAGAACCAGCAAACACATACACACACAAACATAACACGAATATCCTGCACACGCACACACATATATACACACAAAATGAAGTACCAGGATACACATGCACATACAAACGTAAGGCCAGCACCCTGCACACGCATATATACACAAAAATTCAACTACCAGCACATACATACATACATGCATACATACATACATATATACACAAAAGTAACACCAGCATCCTGCACGCACGCACACATGTATACAGACATACAAGCACGCAAACATAAGCACGCACATTCATAAGGCAAACATAAACAGACACACATATACAAGCACACGCGCGCTCACACACAAAGGCTTATATATATATATATATATATATATATATATATATATATATATATATATATATATATATATATATATTTATATATATATATATATATATATATATATATATATTTTTATATATATATATATATATATATAAAGATGACCTAACCTCTCTTTCTAGCTTTGATAGAGCTCAGAATCGTTTACGCGCCCGTGTAGGCGATGAATCATTTTAAACCCTACAGACCTTTTCCCAGAGACGAAACGTCAAAATCCTATCACTGCTCTTTTCAGTAAGCCCCCCCCCCCCTTTACAAGGTCTG
The DNA here is from genome assembly GCA_964036315.1 of Acanthosepion esculentum. NCBI lineage: Eukaryota > Metazoa > Mollusca > Cephalopoda > Sepiida > Sepiidae > Acanthosepion > Acanthosepion esculentum. The sequence continues at coordinate 17,267,305 of OZ038484.1, forward strand.
GGGACCACTGGTGGTAGGGGGTTACGTTAAGGGGTTGGTTATCTGGATAGGAAGGGAAGATAATGGTTAACTCTAGAATTGAACAGGTTAACATTGTAGTAATCAGTGAACCATCCTTTTGAGAATCCGTTCCGCAGGAAGAAGCTGTTTGAGTGGAACTTACTTCTCGCCGATTGAATACGTAGAGTTCAGACATGGTTGAATCAGAAGATGCAGTTCGTCCCACCACTTTCCTTGTTAGTAGCGACAACAGAGCAGAGAGAGACTCGCCACATTCCGACCGTGAGAAAGAGGATGGAGTGTCATATCAAGTGATGGTGTTATATATATATATATATATATATATATATATATATATATATATATATTAGTGTTATATATATATTAGTGTTATATATATATATATATATATATATATATATATATATATATATATATATATATATATATATATAAATATTAGCTCCTGAAAAATTAATTTCGGTTGAGCCCTCTGGTTTGAGGTGTGAATTTGTAAACAGTGACTATTTAAGCTAATACTGCACGACTCTACGACAGAATTGAGTCACTCTCAGTCACTGTGTGTTTATCTGAATCTAAAAATAAACACGCTAAAATTCACCCTCATCCCGTACCGTACGCTGACGGCTTAGTGGGAGAAGTTCGGACTTACGCAAATTCACTCGGGTTTCGATCCTAGCTAGAGGCAACCGGACGTCTAGGCACACTGATGAGCTGTGAAACAGACAAAAATGAAGATGATCTGTGGATGATATATATATATATATATATATATATATATATATATATATATATATATATATATATATATATATATATATATATATATATATATATATATATATGTAAGCAATTTTATTTTAGGAATACGTTTTCACAACATCGCCCACGTGACGCCGACGTGATCGCATTTCAAAACGGAACGCTGATCTTAAAATTCAGTCATTTTATTTTGATTATTCTTATGTCTATCGTCTTTTCATTTTGACTTGAATATCGTCAAATTTTAATTATGTTTTAATAACTATGTCCTGAAGAAGGTCTACTAGACCTAAACGTCTGACGTCGACATTGAAACAACATTAAAAACATTAAACTTGCATATTCGGATTTTTTGTTTTTTTCATATTTTTCCTTATATATATATATATATATATATATATATATATATATAAGGAAAAATATGAAAAAACATATATATATATATATATATATATATATATATATATATATGTACGATCCGTTTCGTGGAGTAAACACTTTTAGAAGAAAGGTAATTTCTTAACTCCTGATGATGATTAATGCCAAGCTTTTCGCTATGAACTGTGCACTCTGATAGTCGGTAAATGCGTGTATATATATATATATATATATATATATATATATATATATATATATATATATATATATATATATATATATATATATATCTTGTATATAATGTGTTCTAATTTCCATTTCTTTCTGGTGTCTGCTTATGTCCTAAAGGTGGGAATCTCCGACTGATGTCAAATCGGCCTGGAAATTCTCCTAATTTAAATCGAAAATCTGTGGTCAATTTTTAAGGAACGACATCGTTGAATGGAGATACGGAATAATAACATGTACACTGAGTCATGTTTCTTTGAAAAATTATTCGTTTTGTTTCGATTAATTTACACAAGGGTGTATGTAAATGTATAAATATATGAATTTCGCCTAAAGTGCTGGTGTTATTGAAACAGTACTCGATGTTATCTAACAGAGCTATAAAATTTTATACGTTTGCCATGAAACTTTTTGTTGTTCGAACGGCGTAGGATTATATATATATATATATATATATATATATATATATATATATATATATATATATATATATATATATATATATATATATGTATGTATATAGTTTACGAAAAACTAGGTAATCCGTATGGGTAGACCCAAGGAGGCGGGCTGTGGTGAAATAATTTATTATATGGAACCTTAAAGTGGTCTCTTTTTATTTAATATATATATATATATATATATATATATATGTATAATTTATACCAATGGCTTCCCATATATAATACTTTCTGTTTTCACTCTCGTGTAGTCATGTGTGACGTCACGAGCTGCGACGCTAATTTCGCTTCCGCGTTGAGATGAGAACGAATAGAGTACAACTTCAACCTTCGTAACATGTAATTTAAAAGAGGGCTCAATACAAAGTAGAGCAATATTCTTTATTTTATTATATTACATCGAAAACATGCACAATTGCTATCGTATTTGGATGCGTATCGAATGCATCCCATCAGGCGATTGTAAATTATGGGCGAGTGAACGATTTATTCATATTTAAAAGCAAAATACAACCTCTTTTACGAAAAAAAACAAAAAAGGTCGTGTGGTTATAAGGTTTGTTGGACTTTCTCAGCTCAAACAATCGAATATGACCTACGTTAAATTTAAATTAAGGGAAGAAGTAACAATTAAGAAATCATTTTAGCTTTTATTTTGCTTTTAAATCTGAATAAATCGTTCACTTGCCAGTAATTTACAATCGCCTGAGGAGATGCGTTGATACCCACCGAAACACGACAGCAAATGTGTAGCGATTATATATATATATATATATATATATATATATATATATATACATATATATATTTAATATATATATATATATATATATATATATATATATATATATATATATATATTAAATATTTCATCCCAAGTAAGGTAGGTGTGTCACTAGCACGCATGGGATTACGGAGTGAAAGTGAGAGAAAATCCTGGGTACAAGAGAATGCAAGAAAGGATAAAAGATGAACAGGGTTAAATTCAACAGAAGATGGCGCTTAACACTGCATTTAAATATTTGAAGATCGCAGTTATCAGGGAAGCAAGTATGTGGGAACGAGTTCCACAGTCGGTAAGTGCGAGCACAGAAACTGTTGCATTAGAAATGCCGCGCAATAAATTTTATTTTATGTATATATTTCGGAAATGTGTCATTTATTAAATATTGTGTATTTTCGATCGCCTGTCATAATTGCCACAAGAAATACATCGACTGGCTGTCTATAGATCATGAACCATTTATGGAAAATATTTGTTTAACTTTGACTACGTCGCTTAATTTAAATTTAACGTAGGTCATATTTGATTGGTTGATCTGAGTAAAGCGCACAAATCTCCACTTTTTATTTTTTTGTAAAAGAGGTTGTATTTTGATATTTAAACCTAAATAAATCGTTCACTTGCCAGTAATTTACAATCGTCTGATGAGATGCATTGATACCCATCGAAACACGACAGCAATTGTGTAGCGATTTTGACATGTTCTTCTATGTAATATCCTAAAATAAAGTATGTATATATATATATATGTGTGCGTGTGTGTGTGTGTGTGTGTTCTTTTCTGCAGCTTTCTTCCGTCATATTGGACACTCGATAATGCAGCCATTTTCGATTCTATGCCTGGACTGGTAAGTTCCAAAAATTACCCATTGATACAGATAGATAGTAATATCGCTTGTTTATTTTCTCTCCCGGTCTGCTTATACAACAAAGCGTTCACGAAAAGTTAATCGGCGTGTTTATATGTAAAGCAATTGCTGTTCACCTGCACAGGTGATTCCACTTCTGTTAATTCAATGGTCTGTTTGCAGACTTTGTCGGTATTTTCGCTTCGCACTTTCGATTCTTTGTGTAATTCCAATTCCAAAAACGGCACCTGCAGAAAATAAGTGATCTGCTTTTTTGGTAAATTTTCGAGAGAAAAAAAAAAACGAAACAAATTTCTCTGTGAACTATTTCTCTTTTTTAATTGTCAATTCACAATATATCACACCCTAAATTCCTCTGAGCCAATCAATCGGGCGAACGAGAATTCGCTTCGAAATGGTGGCGCGGAGCGGAAGAATATCCTTGTTCCCTCTCGTGTTGTTTTTACCAGTTTAATCATACAGTCAAAATAATTCAGAATTAGATGCAAATTTCCACCAGCGCTCTACCTCAAAAATATGAAACAGATCAACATCTTTGTGTATTTCTGAGATGACGTATTGAAACGTTGGAATATCGAACCGAAGCCTTTATTTAGTCCACGGGGTCTGAGAAATTATATATAGAACGATCTACACTCTGGACTAAATAAATGGTTCGGTTCGAAATTTCAACGTATATCACCTGAAGAAGGGCGTAGCGTAAAGTGTCGAAACGTGGTGAATATAGCAAAAAGGATAAGGACAACTGTCTGAACAATGTAAATAGCGTAAATGATATAATTATTTTGTATATTCTTGCTTCAACTCGATGAGTTTTTAAATATTACATTAAACCTAATGATATTTCTTATACTGTAGAATAACACAAAATGTGAATGGTTCACATTGAACATTAGATTTTAAACAACTTTGTCAATTACTTTCTTCCGATACGTGTGTGAGAGGCCCAGTCGCCTTGCGTAATAAACGTGGAACTTTCATTTGCGTCTGAGATATCTAGTCCAACTGGGGTGGTTGGCTATATAATTACGTGGGCTTGGGCATTCAGGCGTTATGTAATGCTTACCGAAATTGTCTCGCTAGATTAATTACGACGTTCGATCCTCACATGGTAATCCATACTTTCGGCCTTGTGTCACATCTTAGCTACGTTTAGTAAATTGCTATAACTATCGGTGTTACGGTTCTTTGACACACTTGCAAAACCGGAGAGAGCTATGACTCTGCATTCGGCTGGCGAGAATAAACTCATGTAAGTCCAGCAACTGGTTGGCTTAATCGACTCTGGCATAATATTAAAATGTCAGTGAATCATTTTTATTTGTAAGTCATTAAAGCAAATTTAAACATCTGGGAAGTGTACTGACAGAGGACAGCAAGTGCGACGCTGAGATCCGAAGACGTATTGGGATGGCCAAAGACGCATTCCAAAAGCTGGGCAGAGTATTACGAGACAGGAGGATTTCGTTGGTAACAAAGAAAACATTACTGAGCTGCTACGTGATATCTGTCCTCCTTTACGACAGCGAACGTTAGACTGTCCCTTCAAAGATGAAGAAGAGACTCGAGGCAACAGACGTATGTTAATACAGGAAGATGCTAAGTATAACATAGACCGGACATGTGAGCAACGATAAGGCTTTGGAGAGGATGCAAACAAGGGGAAAAATTAAACTTGACATCAGGAGGAGGCAGCAGAAATTTCTGGAACACGTAATGAGAAAAAAAGGCTTGGAGAATCTGATACTCACAGGTCGAATAGAGGGAAAGAGAGACAAGGGAAAGCAACGCATGATATATCTGGCGGGCTTAAGCAAGTGGATGACAGGACATAGCCTGGGGGAAGTAGCACTGGGACAAAACTTAGTGAGAGCTACAAGAGATAGGAAGAAGTGGAGAGCCCTGATCGCCTACGTCCTGAAGGGACACGGTACATAAAAGAAGAAGACATTAAAAAACTATGGATAAATGTGATGTAGAAAAATATTCTGTGGATGCAAGTATATCGTCGTCTTCGGTGTTATCTCGTATCCAAGAATTTCATTTCTTCTTTGCTGATCTTTTCCTTTATTATGATGATGTGGATGACTACATTCACCACCAACATGCAGGTTCAGGTCTAGAAGCTTCCAGTTCCACTAAAACCTACATGGGTCATCCATTCGCTTTCGTCGTTTAGCTTTACAGGCGATGGTTGAAAGGGAAAGACAATCAGAATATAAGAAAGTGCCGATGGCGTGAATTTGTTTAAAGTGCGTATCGACTTTCCAGTGAGAGGACCACACACTTGATTTCACGACCTTCCTCTGCGGTACATATGGAACGAGGCATGCAGAATTCAGTTAGTAAGCTGCAACAAACTGCCGCTGACTCTGTTATGAATTCGAATTACGCATTCTGTAGCATGTCCGTCATGCGTAGCCCTCTTCATTTGCTTGTTCAAACGTTGCGATCACGAAAATTATATACATTGACCGAAAATTAAAAGCAAGATTAATCGTAAAGGGAATAAAGCTAGGTGACACTGAGTGATCAGATACATAGATCTAGTATCAGTTCTAAAATAAATGATGTAGCAGTGGTATTTAGATCTCTTGTCACACAGTGCAGACCCACCTCGATGTACAGGGGACGGAACAGTTACCGCCGCGAAAATGGAATCGACGTAGGGAGTTCAAATTTCGGCCTCAAATTACTTACACTCTATTGTCCTTTGAGAAGACATGTATCAATTTCTTCCCACTAGACGATATGAAAATAGTAGGGTAGATTGAGCTCTCTAGCCTTGTTTGCCCGCCAATCTAGGAGAAGGCCAATTCTGAATTTAAAAGGCAATAGGATGGAATTTCTTATCTTTCCCAAGTTGAATCTGAGGAGATCCATGATTGGCTAATTCTGAAGGCACATGACATTAAAAATATCTTTAGTCGACGTTTTTTTTTATATTAAAGTTCAGCCATTATTTTATACTAAAGAGATACTGATGGTGGAGGGTTACTGAATGAGGTGCGTGATATGAATGTAACAAGAGACGGGGGAAACCTCGAGGTGGTGTAATGGTTAGAAAGATTGCCTCACTAGAACAATTATGACTGAGTAGTGAGTTCGATCATCACTGGGTGCCCCATACTTTCGGCCTTGTGCCACAGCTAAGCTACGCTTGGAAAATCACTATAACAAGAGATGGGCAGAAAGAAGTTTACGAGGATAAATAGCGTTCGACCCTTGATTTGAAAGGGTGAATATTGTAAGACTAGAAAGTCATTCATTTAATTAGAGTCAAGAACACAAGGGAAATACATAAGGCCAGCAATAACACGTTGATACCGTATACAATTAACTAGATATAAATGCAGTATGAAACCAAATGACGTCAGCGTGACAAATTACTTGATATCAACGACAGAGTGAATAATACTTGATCCACAAAAAGGGCTACTGATACGCCAATAATTTTACAAATTTTCTAGGGGACTTGATCAGTAGGCAACGTATTTTTGTTTGTCGAGGTTGTCCTTGGAAAATACCATATCCATCACGAACAACATTAATTACACATTTAACATCATTTTAATACATCCGCACCGTCTCACACTAGAGAGAGAGATAATATTAAGTGCAAATAGAGGGAAGAAAGCCATCAGCTAAGTAAACACAATCCATGACCTTGTGTTCGTATTCCTTAGGCGACTGACCTTGTAAAAGTTATGGCCCCCATCTTAATATTGATTTTCATTGACAGATATTTTCATATAACATTAATTTTATTAGTAGCTTTTTTGATTATTTTTATTCTAACTTAAGGGGTTTCTTTATTGGTTAGATTTGATCTTCTGAAAAGCCGTTAAGTTCTCGTAGCTTAATCGGCTATAGCATCGTGTGCGCTAAATCAGGTTGCCCTGAGATAAAGGAGACGTGAATCTCATTAAAAGCTAGGCCTTTATTTTCGTCCCGTTTTATCGACCCATAATTGACGGCCTAATAAAAGTGCGATAATAAAGACAACTAATAAAATCAACAAGTCAATATTAATCAAAATTTACAATAAAAATCCTTGATCTCATAAAAAATAAGATAAAGATATTACTACGACATAAAACATTAGTTTTACGGGCAAAACTTGTATTAGTACTATTACCCTCATGTTTATAAGAACTATTGTCAACCATTATTCATTTTTTACTAATATACCCTTTATCAAAATTTAGTTGGTTTTAATTAGGTACCTCCATGAGATCGCGAAAAAAAGAGCATAGTCTGATGAAAAAGACGCCAAACTTGACGAAAACAAAATGCTATCGTCTAATTGTTTATGTTACTATTAAGATGAAAGAACGAAGTAATTTTTAATTATTTTAAAAAAGAATTTCTGTCTTTATTAGAACATTCTAACTTTTGATTCAAAAACCTTGTTTCTCGTCACCACTGGAACTCTAGTAAATCACATGGCGAATTTTTGTGAATTTCTTTTTATGACAGACATTAATTTTGAAAATCTTGCAAAAATAGAAATAATTGTCAGATTTTAATGAAAATTTCAAAAACTATTCAGGAAGGATGGAAATTACTATAAATATCTTTTTTTTTAAAGTCTTTATAAAAATATATTTTATATATATATATTCCCCCCCATAAATAATTTAATGAAAACTCTAAAAATTCAATGTCGAAGCACACAAGTCATTATAATAGTTAAAAACACAAGGCTTTTGGGAAAGTAAATCAGGTTTTTTTTTTTTTTTAATCTGACCTCGTCTATCTAAAATCAGCTCTGAATTATAACATACAAAACGCAATAAAACAAAGATATTATTTAATTTTAAATGCTTTTAGTTGTTTTTATTTGTTTTTATGAATATACATAATATTGTCTGAAGGCAAAAAACTTTTTCGATGAAAAATTAATTTTTAAAAGAATTAATTGCTATTTCATAAATTATTTTATTATTTTTACATTAAAGTTGATCACAGTGTTCGTATCTCTCACCCCCTTTAATTTTTTTTACATATTTTTTTTAAATCAGCGCAATTTTGTCATGAACCTAGAGTAACCACGTGGATAATTGCAACGAAAACTGAGATTAAATAAATCTAGGAAGAAAATATATAATAAATACAATATAGTTTGAGTATCCTTTATCCGAAATACCAAAATCTGAAAACCTCCAAAATCTGAAAGTTTTTCAAGTGCTGAAATGACTTGCCACAAATGTAAATTTTCAGAAAGCAACATGGCTACCCGTCGTATGATTACTGCGTTACGGACTTAACAGTTTTTCGGGAAACCAATTCTGTTTTTTTTTTTTTCGTGGTCTATAGTAATTTTTTAACCGAGCCTACGGGATCGGATAGCTCACTTTAAAACTCGTGCCACATCTTGCAGCGTGGGGCAGCGCGTAAATAATCATTTAACTGAATCCATAATTTGTTTTTATGCAAATACTCTACCATATTGTAACATTTTAATCAAAATACGACATCGTTGGTATAGACTGATAGCTTACCGAATTTTCCTTCTCACACTCACATTGATATCATCGATGAAGTACCCTCTCCATCCAGTTTCTCACACCGGCTGTGCAAGTAGAGTTTAATTTTGCATTTATATATATATATATATATATATATATATATATATATATATATATATATATATATATATATATATATGTATATATACACAAATTTTTATTTTTGTACTCCAAAATTCGCTTGAGGAGGAAATGGAACTAATGTCTTTAATTTCATAACAATTAAATTCGAAGCTTTTACCTTCCATTTTTGAAATTCTCATAAAGTAACATCTTAGTGGCATTATCGCCTTATTTGAGGTGAAATGATTTTTAAAAATAATATTTAAGGGAAGTAGAAAAAAAAAGATTGACTAGCGGTAATATTCCAAACGGGAATTTTTTTTGCCTGGAAAATCCGCATTCTAAATCCTGAATTTTACATAGGCGCGGACGTTGTCTTCTTTTACGGGTGGAAACTATTTTAAGCATGCTGTAAGTTAATTTTTATCTTCATATTTACTCAACTCAAGGCGGGGAGGGGAATGAACGAATGAGATTATGAAGAATGTATCAAACAGAAAAGAATCAGCGTGTAAATCTGCCTTGAAAATCACCATTCGAAAACCAACTAGCATTTCCACTTATAATCTCAGAAAAATACTCAACTATCTCAGCCACGAAACAGTGTCAATTGATTAGAGACTTTACTGAATAAGGATTATTGCGTTCGTTTTCGTATTCAGCCCATCGCGGTCGATTAACAGTGCAGCCATTTTAAAAGATGGCCGCCACTTAAAGTATTTTTGCCTTTTGCTCGCGGTTTTATGCGGCAGATTTCATTGGGGATTGGAAACAGGTTCAGGTTAGCAGGAAATAAAAGAGGAAACATTTATTGGGTTTTCTGTGAATAGAACAGACAGACGAAATTGCTGTTTATGGTAAGAGAGAATCGTGTGAAAACACCATCTGCCTATCTCATTCGGAAGACAAAGGCGCCAACACGGCGAGTGTGCAGAGGAATTATCATGTCTGTGAATAACGTTTACATTGGTTTAATGAGTTGGTAGGTGTCTAAATAGAAGTCTGAGACATCTGCTAATTGAGTTAATTATTTTTTGTTTTTTGGTGTTTTCTTTTCAATTTTCTATTTATTTATCTAAATATGTATTTTGACTTGCTTTTCATGTTTTTTCGATTATATTTCTGTGATTAGTTTCATTTTTTAAAGAATCAAACTCTTTGTGATCAGTCCCTGTTAAAGATGACAAGAGGAGTAAAAGATTTTTGTTAAATCTCTCTGCCCGGGTAAGGTCGTTAACTTCTATATTAGCCATTGTAGTTTGCAAGTGGCAAGAATTTTTTTACCTGCTCATATAGGGAATGACTTATTTTCTAATCTGCACCCTCTTTCTTTTTGTCTTTTTTTAATCGTTTCGTCCTAAGGAAAACGATAATGCTACGAGAACGCAGGGGATTACAGCGGGTATAAGTGAAAGAGAATGAGAAGATTGAGAATGGGAAAGTTTGAGGAAATTTTTAAAAGGAACAGCGTTCAAGAAGACAAAAGATGACGTTGCATTTAAATTTTTGAAGATTTTAGTTATCAGGGAAGCAAGAAATCCGAAAGGACGTTGCATTTAAATTTTTGAAGATTGTAGTTATCAGGGAAGCAAGAAATCCGAAAGGACGTTGCATTTAAATTTTTGAAGATTGTAGTTATCAGGGAAGCAAGAAATGCGAAGGGACGTTGCATTTAAATTTTTGAAGATTGTAGTTATCAGGGAAGCAAGAAATGCGAAGGGACGTTGCATTTAAATCTTTGAAGATTGTAGTTATTAGGGAAGCAAGAAATCCGAAGCGACGCTGCATTTAAATTTTTGAAGATTGTAGTTATCAGAGAAGCAAGAAATCCGAAGCGACGCTGCACTTAAATTTTTGAAGATTGTAGTTATCAGGGAAACAAGAAATCCGAAGGGATTTCCATAGGTGAGGAGTGCGAGAAAGGAACTGATATGGCATATCAGTTCCGCAAACTTCTATTTTAAGTAAATTTTCTTATCTCTTTATACGCATTTTATTTTCTGGAAAGCATCTTTTGCTATGATAATGTGAATAACTGCGTCACGTATTCCATCTTGGGTTAGTTAACGGTATAACAACGTTTGGGTTAGTTAAAGTTGAAATCTAGAGGCAAGAGATTAACATGACCCAGATTATATTTGTGTTTCCACAACTAAACGTGGTCCATTTGGCAGACAGGATTACCCCCTAGACAAATAGATAGATAACCTATAATGCGAAAATGATATCTAAGCACAAGCGTTTGTCAGGCTTACCTAAAATATCGAATTAAACAGCAAAATAATTTTTCGAAGACGTACAATAAAGTAGAAAGGGTAAAAAAAGAAAATTGGTATTTTACCTACTTGAAAAGAAAGCCTCTTAGTAGAGACGTCTTGAAATATCTTTGGTAATTTATTATTCTAAATTTATGTTCCCCTCATAAAATATTCAGTGACACACACGCAAACAAACAAGCTCTCTCTCTCTCTCTCTCTCTCTCTCTCTCTCACACACACACACACACACACACACACACACACACACACATACATACATATATATATATATATATATATATATATATATATATATAGGCGTGCTTTGGGATTTTGTGTAAACATTCAGATACAAATAAAATATATATGTAAAAAGACAATAAAGTGAAAATGTAAGTTTTCTTTACCAACGCGTTTCGTTCTCTCATGGACTATATCAAAGTAAATGTAAAACGACGGTTAAATTAAACCCTTCTGTTATTTAATATTAGCGTTAACGTAAAACTTTATATTATCTAAAATAAAGAAATAAATACGTAAATAATTTATCAAATTAAAATAAAAATTAAATAATAAATACATTAGCCTAAAAAATAAGTAAAATATATAATTTTCTTTATTTTATAATTAAATATATATATATATATATATATATATATATATATATATATATATATATATATATAAGTGAACATAGAAGTCAACACTTAGAGGCCACAGTCTGTTTCATGCTAGATGCAATCATCAGGCCACGAGTGCTGTTATTTTCTCGGCTATTTATATATAATAAATAATATATGATATAATAATATATAATGAATAAATATAGAAGAAATAAAAATAAAAAATAAATGAAAACAAGCAAAATAACTTAACCCAAATAAATAAATAAACAAATAAACGACTTCCGGTAAAATAACCGCCAAAATAGACTACCCACAATGCACCATTGACCCGTATATATAAATAACTGAGAAAAATATCAGCACTCGTGGCCTGACAATTGCATCTAGCATGAAACAGACTGTCGCCTCTAAGTGTTGACTTCTATGTTCACTTTTATATTTACACACACTCTGTCTTTGATATTGAGCACTTTACCCATAAATATTGCACACCTTAAGAGTATATTTCCTTATATATATATATATATATATATATATATATATATATATATATATAGATGTGTGTGTGTGTGTGTGTGTGTGTGTGTTTGTGTGTGTAAAATTTATTTTATCATTTAATATATATTCATTAACAAATAAAATAAAAATTCTAAAACAAAATTGTTTCATAATAAAATACATATAACAAATAAGAAAATAAAGATGACACAACAACAGCATTCACTTTTGTTTACTAGCGACTTAATTATATCACTTAGCATCCTCCATAGAATATAAGAATATTTGTGAACGCTCTTATATTTAACAAATTTGGAAACCTAACAATAGTTTTATTCTGGTTATATTTCGTTAATTACATCTGATGTTTTTATAATCATGATCGGTGATGTTTTTATTAGGTTGGTGCAAAAATAATGTCGTTTTCTCACATGAAGTTGAACGTCAAAAAACGACATTATTTTTGCACCAACCTAATAACTCAGGATTATTAAGAGTAATAACTTTAAAATTGCCGAAACTCTTTAGGACTGGGTTTCGGCTTCTTTTAATTTTCTTCCTTCTCTTTCACTCCTTTCGTCCTAGTCGTATTATCGACTTGCTGATTTTTGAAAGTACGGACGTTCATACATGATATTATTAGAAAATAAGAGCGGTAATTATAGTAAATTTAAATTCAAAGTACTTAAAAATCCATTAAACATTAGAGTTTAGAGAATATTTTCCTAAATTTTTAATATTAGTGGGTAGTTAAAAATTATATAAAAAAAGCACTCAATATTACTGAAGAAATTTTTACACATATGTCCCCCATAAAAAATAGACAAAATTTAACGGTTATGTCATTGAGTGGAAATAATTGTGGATCCGGCTACATTTCTTTGGGTATTTATAGTGTAAACTAACTTTTGCTAACTTTGTTTTATTATTGATAATTTTATTGTTGGTTGTTGTTGCTATTACGTTTGCTTCTGTTTCTGTGTGCGTTCGAAGTTTCTTAATTTGTTTATTATTTACTTAATTTATTTACTTGGGAAAGGGGAAATTTTTGCAGTCATTCCAATGCAAATTAGAACTAACAGTTTTAATATTTAATTTGGTAATTAATTAAATATATAAATAATTTTATTCCAGTTGACATTCTATTCATGTTTTCCAGCTCATATTTAAAATTATAATACAAATGCGTGATATAGTGTTGCTGATGAAAGGTTAGAATTCAATTTGCTAATGTAGCCTTATCCTTATCTACTAATGGTCATTGCTGAACGCAGTTAGGTAGCGCTCTATTCAGGACTATAAAAGAGACATTATGACTTCTACTGTCTCTTGTTTTGCACCTTTTGCCCCTGAGTGTGTATAACGAAGAAAACGGGGAATTACCTCGTCAAATCAAGCGACATCTTGTCGCGTGTATCCTACGACGGGAAATGTGGCGAAAAAGAATGTTACTTGCCGAAAAAAAGGGGTACGTAATCTGCATAATATGCTGAAGACGGAATATTCAAATTAGAAACAATTCTGTCGGAGGAGTCGCTATAAAATTATTTTGATATGCTAATATTGTGCGTCCTCTCCTAGTTGTCGACGAATAAAAAAAATGATCGATTGATAAAAGCAGTTGGTGTTCTCGAATCGGGGACGAAAAAGACAAAATTCGTGTATTTTGGCTACCGCGTTCGTCGATGAGTGAGTTAATTTTCTGACTGGTTACGTTCATTGTGATTTGTGACCTGCGAATCGAGATTTCGACATTTTCTTTAAATATATATTCGAGTCTGAACTTACAGTGATTTGTTCCCTTCGTTGTGGAAATAATCTGCGACAAATATTACTCTTTGCAATCCAAGAACTCTTACAATGTGATAGCTAGAAGATATGTCTAGTGGTTCTCGCCGGTGCAGTTTTGTTTCCCGGGAAAAACCGACATTATTTCACACAACCACGGGGCGCAATCTCACAAACTCTACCGCTAATCCCATAAACGTTTTTTTTTTTTTTTTTTTTTTTTGAGCGATCTCTTTACATTCAAATATAATTTTCTCTGTCTTTTATTTTAGGAGCTGTATTGATATTTATAGAAATATATATGCAATTCCCGATGTGTTGATGTTACTTCTTATTGAACATATTGAATTCAGATTGCCAGCTCTCGACCCTTGTAATCGCCACTTTGTAAGAAACATTTCTCAGAGGTATGAATAGCTAAAACACAAAAAAGTTTGTTGGTTTATGCCAGATCTGCTGGTTTGTGTATTTCACGATTTCTGAATGAAAAAGGAATGAAAGAAACCTGATACAGTATGTCAAATACGCTGCAAAATTATATGACAGTTTTGTCATGAATTTGTCCTTACTCCATTTTCCTTTCGGAATAAACACTGAATACTGTCAACTGGCTCATTGTTTTCTTAACGTTATAATTTATATGAAGATAAGTTCGACGACTGGGGTTGTTGAAGTTTGCGTTACGGTAACATGCTGAGAATGTTAGGAACCTTATGCTTTCTTTTCAGCTTCTTTGCTTACAGTAGCAACTAAAATTTCCATCTCGAACTTTTCCACCGCCAGTCGAATAGAAAATGATTTGACAATTCCGACTGAAAAGAGTTGCAGTTAATTTAGCGTAAAAAAGTTAATCACTTCAAGAAAAGCTTAAACCATTTATTTAAAATTTTACACAAATCTACACGTAAATAAATACACCCATGTGCTAATTAATTGAAACAAAACGAATAATTCCGTTATTATTTACTTTTTTTCATATTTTCCCAATGAAACATGACCCAGTGCACATGTTACTACTTTGTCGGTCCTTTCCACAAAGTCTATCCTTGCAGATTGACCACAGATTCTTTTTTTTTAAGCAGTAAAAACATTAGATTTCATCCATCTTATAAAACACGAGGAAAAGAATTACACCCCCCACTCACAAAAGTCCAACATGCTTGTTAAGTACACCGAATATTATAGTTCTTCCCAATATTGATGGACGTTTCCTTCCAAGCTTTTTGTTTACGGTGGTATGGAAAATTGACAGCTTAGATATATTTTATTCTCTTAGCGCTACGCTTTTATTTTTTTATTTTATTTTTTGCTGTTGATTCTGTCGGAAAATGTTTAAGAGTGTTTTTGTTATTTGGTAAATGTCTTCGTTTGTAATTATGTAGCGTCATTCTATAATGGTTGTTGATGAATCATCTTCTTAAAGATTGATAAGGATTCATTCTTTGTAAGCGATGTTTAAAAATTCAAGTTGAGGAAACGTTTTTACGCTGCGGATACACTAAATATATC
This sequence comes from Acanthosepion esculentum, assembly GCA_964036315.1. Classification (NCBI taxonomy): domain Eukaryota; kingdom Metazoa; phylum Mollusca; class Cephalopoda; order Sepiida; family Sepiidae; genus Acanthosepion; species Acanthosepion esculentum. The sequence goes on from OZ038484.1 coordinate 17,283,081, forward strand.
TGAATGTGTTCGGCACGAACCATAACATTTTTATGTTATTCCAGATTCGACGAGGATATTTATGAACATAATTCCAGCTTTCGGGACAGTATTTTGATTATGTGCTGAACAATATTATCTCTAGCGCAACGTTTCCTGAGTCCAAATTCCTCATCTCCTACAGCCATTTTGTATAACTGATCGAGACACAGGGTTAATGAAAGTATTTAGAATGTGTCAGTTTAAGATTCTGATACTTTTATGATGGTTTCGGGGTGGGTGCCAAAACCAGTCTCATTATAATTCCCTGTCATGTTTTCTGTTTTAGAAAGGTTTATCTGAAGAACTAAGACTAAAAGAATAAGACTCTGCCATTATGCAAATTACGGCTTAAAATATGGTTTTATAAGCAAAGTATATTCGATAATGTCATTGTTGTTACAAATAACTGTATTCGGATCCACAATAATTAGGAAGATTCAATAGAATAAGAGAATAGACCTTCTACACATAATGTATCATTGGTCAGCATATATAAATAGTCGAGTAAAAACACACTACACATGGCCTGAAGATTATGTTTCATCATGAAATACTCTCATCGCCTGGTGCTGACCTAAGTGTCCATTCTTATATTTATTTTTTCATATGCCCTGTCACTATAGCAGGCCTTAAAACTATATGTTATTATTTATATATATATATATATATGTGTGTGTGTGTGTGTGTGTGTGTGTGTGTGTGTGTGTGTGTGAAAATATATAGAAAAATAGGAAAGAACACCTTAGTAAATAATCCGAAGTTCTTTAGTATTTTTGTTTTTATTTTTTAAAAACAGTGCTCAATACAAAAGTATATATATATATATATATATATATATCATAAAAATATAGTTTTAACGTGTGCTATATTTAAAGATAATAGTACTACTTATATATATGTGTATATATATATATATATATATATATATATATATATATATATATATATATATATATATGTATATATATATATAAATGTTATGGATTTCAAATAGTGTCGTGAGAAAAAGTCGTAAGTCAATGGATAGAACATACTGAAGTAACAATTTTCACAGCCTTATTCTTAAAAAAGAGATAATGTACTGAATAAGAACATTGGCTAAAACAATCAAAATACCAACTTTATGTAAATATAATAACGAAAAGAACAATGTTGTTTGAAGAAATATATATAAATAGATTTGTTAATAATTTTTAATGATGTATGTAAAATTACATTGAATGGACCTATATATAGAAATCGCCATCCAACTATATATATATCCAACTATATCCAACTATATTACATTGAATCAACCTATATATGGAAATCGTCATCCAACCAGAATTAAAGAACAATTGGTTGGTGGCGCAGTAAGGATTTGGTACACGGTTGCAGGATGTAATTTGAGAAATTTCTTCAAACTTGATCGCGATGTCAAGATAAAAACACCTAATAATTTTAGATTTTTGGATTAGTGGATTTTTGAATGATACAAGTCCCAACATGCAAAGTATATCTAAAGTGTATATCTATGCGAATGCGCATTCTCCAAGCCACAAACGATCTCAAATACATTAAATTAATGGAACTACCTTCAGCTCGTCCAGATAGTAATCGAATTCATGGTTCATGATTAAAGATATATATATATATATATATATATATATATATATATATATATACACACAATGTTTCTATGTGTTTGTGTGTGTATATATATATATATATATATATATATATATATATATATACACAGAAACACATAGAAACATATATATATATATATATATATATATATATATATATATATATATATATATATACAAACACATAGAAACATAGACCCTCATCAGGCAAAAAGTGGCGATTTCCTCATATTATTAAAAAATAATTCATTTCTTCCTTTATGTTTTTCGATGTTAAATATTCTCGATATGAGACATTTTCTTTTTTTGTGTTAGTGATCCAAACGTCTTTGTAGCAAAATTATGCAAAATAAAGCATAATATTTTTTTGAAAATCCACATTACAACCAAAATCGTTTGCGGTTTCTCTCTTCTTTTTAATATATATATATATATATATATATATATATATATATATATATATATATATATATATATATATATATATATATATATATATATATAAATGAACATACATGTCAACACTTACAGGCGACAGTCTGTTTCATGCTAGGCCTGACGATTGCATCTAGCATGAAACAGACTGTCGCCTCTAAGTGTCGGCTTCTATGTTCACTTTTATATTTACACACGCTCTATCTCTGATATAGAGCACTTTATCCCATAAATATAGCACATCTTCAGACTAAACTTCCTCATATATATATATATATATATATATATATATATATATATATATATATATATATATATAATTGAGTTCGCCGGAAGTAAGAAGTTACGGGACGTGGAAGAGTTAGAAACAGGAACATTGCTAAGGAGCGAGAACAAAAGGAGAGTAATGAGGAGGGCAGTAAAGGCTATTGACATTACATTTAAATTTGTGCAGATTAGAGTTGGCTGGAAAGCTTTGAGCCGGAAGAGAAATGCAAGAAAAGAAACACTTAGCATAGAACTTACGGCTATTTCTATCCAGTTCAATTGTTAATACTTCGCTTAAATTCGAAGAGTCTGGACGCCATAAGGAAAATCACACCCGAACAATTGCTATTCTCCCCCAAGCTATGGGTAAATAGTAGGACAGACTGTTCCTATAACCTTGAGTTCCAACCCGTCTAGAGATAGTGACTTGATAAAATCAATCATCTCCAAACAAGCCTGGCTGAAAATCTTCAGTTTAGCTAGTTGTGCATTTTGTTACAGTCATATTTTATGTTACGTCTTTTAAATTTCTTGAGGAACATATGTTGACCATGTTCACCATAGTCTATGAATATAGAATCCAGCGCAGTACGTAATCTGTTCAATGAAACAACGTTAAAGATTAACACTCACGAGTCAGACATTCTACTGAATCTGACTATATCGCCAATACCACCAGCAACTGTTCCGTAATTCTTCAGTCTTCGATATCAAAGGGTGGCAGTGAATATTTCTGAAAAAAAAAACATGACCGTCTTTATACACGTCGTTTTGAATATTTTGAGCCTTCTGATTGGGTAAACCTCTATTGATGAACTATAAAATGAGTCAGCTCATTTTGCCTGTACCCAAAATCTCCACCAACATAGAGTCGATCGTTAGTCTAGTGCACAACATCCAGACTGGATGATCAAGTTTTGAAATCATTGTCTTTTCTGTCCATGGCTATAGAACCCGATCTGTCCATAGTTGTAGGGAGAAAAGGATTCATATTTTTCTCAAGGGTACTAGCGCGTAAGTGAATTTAATGTGTTCGACTGGAAGTGTAATGGAATTCGAACTCGGCTCTCCGATTCCTTAATCCGAGCCGCTATCCATTACTCCACAGTGCCTCCGCTATCCATTTTAGTTGTTGGTATTGTTGGTAGTCCTCAAGTGACGTGGTTTCTGCTATTTGGTGTAGATAATTGTTTGGGAATCTTCAGCACCAGTCTACAATGTTCAACGAAAGATGATTGTTGCTGATAAACCATAGTCTTCACTCGCTTTGTCGATTCCATTACATTCACTTACGCGCCAATACTCTTCAAAGCCTTTTTTCACCATTGATCTTAAAAAACCGATGGTATACAGCTGACGAATAAGATATTTCGGAAAGGGTTTGGTGCCATGCACGACATCTATATGAAAGTTACGATTTAACGAGGTTATTTGAGAACAAGACATTTCTTAAAAAGAAAAACCTTTTCTACAGCTTCTAGTTTTCAAACAATATGGCGTATTAAAAAAGACATTTTTATGTTTATACATTCTTTTATCTTAAAATAATTGTCGGACTTTTCATAATATGTGACGTCATTTGTTTACATTTGGATACGCTTTGAGCAGTTATGAATGTGAGAGAATCATAGAAGATTGTAGGTTAAAGACAGTAAAATCGACCTTGCTCACCGAACGCTCCTCTGTGGCCGAAACGGTTAAGGCACATCAGGCTATATGACGGTTTGTTTAGGATATAGGTTCGATTTCTGTCGGAGGACGAATATATTTTATGAAAAGTTATCGGACATTCAGGCCAGTAAGTGTTGTTTAATACTGTTTATTATAAACAGAGCATTTACTTAAATATTTGTATCTATAAAAAGAATGTATAAACATAAAAATGTCTTAAAATAATTGTCGGAATTTGACCATTTCATAAATATGGCGTTTGTAACTTTTGAAGACACCTAAATGATGTATGAATCTCTGATAAGTCCTTTTTTTTTTCTTGCTTTAGTTTTACATTTTATTATTAATTCAAATTGACATTTGAAACAAAACGTTCATACTGATTGCCGAAGGATACATCATAGTGTGAAGACTAACGACAATTTCAAGCACGCCACCATCAGAAATAAATCTCTTGCAGATATCAACCGAATGTCATCACAAATAAAGCTGTGAACATGTCAAGTAATTAGTCGAATTAACCCAGTATTTCCGGCAGACGGGAAGATAGGATAACTCGAATGTAACGTAACAGATTTTATTGGACACTTCTTGCTTTATTAACTTATTCTTAAAATCAACTAATGCGGCATCTTAATGAGAGACGTATGTCAGACGAATATACGCCGGCTATTCTGAACAGTATTGGGTGGGGTATCATTGAAAAGGTCTTTTACGGCGAGTTTATGCGGAGCAGAGATGCGGGGAAAAGATAAATGGCTAGGGAAGGGAACAAAACTGCGTGTTCTTTTAATGGAATTATAAAAGAAGTTAAAAGAGAAACTTTTTTTACGGCTCGGAAGTGAATGTCCTGTTAGATCAGATATGGCAATAAATATTTCACATTGAGAAAAAAGACAGAAACCAGAGAAACATTTATACCGATATAAAAATCATAAAATGCAACCGTATAGCTTTTTTCTCTTTCTCTCTCTCTCTCTCTTTCTCTCTATCTATCTATATGCCATCAAACGACTTTTATCATATACATAGAGATAAACAAACATATTTCCGCTATGATGACTTTATTGCATCTTATTGCAGTTGCTTTTTATCGCAACACTCTGGGTCTATTAACTCTGTGCGCACGATTCAAAAGCTGGATTCGAATATAAAAATAGCTGGCTCAGGACAAAAAAGAATATGCCTGACAAAGTAGAAAAATTCTGCGCAACTCGTTTTGTCCTTGAGAAGGACTTCATCGGATTAAAGTAATCGCATATGACGAAAAAAGAAGTAATTAAAATTATTTTCCCGAAAACAGCGCACCTGCTCCGTTTCAGATCAAAAATGTTCTCTAGGTTACTGAATGAGGAATAACCAAAACGGAGGTTGGAAATGAAATGGTAATCTTTATAACAAAATACAATACTCGCCAGCGGCGTGAAATAGGTAAACCACTGCTAGTGGCGGACTATTTAGCATATTATGATATTTACCTGCCTCCCCACAAGGTAGGATGCAGCACAAGGCAAAAATTACCCGAAGACCCCGCATACGCGGTATCGGGTATCTGTCTACCTACCCGGATGAGACTCAGCACCTTGGCAGAGTATCATCCTGGTTCCTCTCTGCCTTTGGGTAGAGAGCTCGACACGGCAAATGCTTCCCACGCTAACAGCTCACTCTGTCAGATTAGGCAGCATATTGTCCCCACTTACAATAGTGTCCAACGTATTTGTGAGGATTGGGACTTACTCATTAGTGTTCATAGGTAAGGTATATAACAGTAAACAAAGCAATTCCTAAAGAATTAATGGATTCTTTTTAATCCAACATTTTTATTACTTCACCCGATTTGCATTTATTAAAACGTTTTAATAACGTTTATCGTTTTGTGCATTCGAGAAGAAAATGGATCATCGGACATGCGTCTTTAATGAAACATGTATCAAATAGGGATTGCTGCCCGAATATACAATTCTATATACAGGGGTTGGACAAAATAATTGGAACAGGTGAAAATTCCACTCCTATATTTCAAAGATCTATTATATTAAGAACTTTAACTAAAACTTTGTAATTGCAGGTTATATCTATTGCAAATACGTTTATTTATCTAATTTACTGTCTTTGTCTTATTTATTTTTAGAATTTAGTAAATTTTAAGCTAAATGCGTGACCTCTCCGAGTTCGAAATAAGGTAAATTGTTGGAGCTTGCATGGTAGGGGCCTCGATCACTAAGGTTGCTAAACTGTTTGGTTTTTCAACTGCTACCATATCAAGAACTATGATGCAATACGAGAAAAAGGGCAAAACCACTAGGACCCCTAGTAATTCGGGCCGGACTTGCAAACTTACTGACAAGGACCGACGTGCATTTAAATGCAATGTGACAAAAAATCATCGGACTAATGCGGCCGAAGTGACTGCTGAGTTGAATAATCATCTGAATAATCCAGTTTCTACGAAAACTGTTCGCCGTGAGCTCCATAAGGCTGGATATCATGGAAGAACCGGCGCCAGGAAACCTCTTCTCTCCACTCGCAACATTCAGAAGAGGTTGAAGTGGTGCAGAGATCACAATGCCTGGTCTTCAGACCAATGGAAGCAAGTCATATACTCAGCTGAGTCCAGTTTTTCTCTTTTCTCAACTTCAGGGAGAGTTTATGTGTGGAGGCAGCCCAAAGAAGCTTACAACCCTGACTGCCTTCTTCCAACAGTGAAGCATGGAGGTGGATCAGTGATAGTTTGGGCCGCCATATCATGGAAATGTCTCGGTTCAATAGTTGCCCTACATGGTAGAATCAACAGCAAAGATGACCTAAACATTTTGGGAGATCATGTTCATCCAATGGCCCAGACTTTATTCCCTGATGGTGACTGCATCTTCCAAGACGATCGAGTCGTTAAGAATTGGTATGAAGAGCATAAAAGTGAGCTAGAAGACATGGAATGCCCCCCCCCCCAATCTCCAGACATCAATGTTATTGAAAATTTGTGGTGCATTTTGGAGCTTCAATTTTGGAGCCGCTATCCTCCACCGTCGTGTCTTAGAGAGCTGGAGCAGGCGTTAATGGAAGAATGGCTGAAAATTCCTCAGGATGAAGTCAGGAAGATGTATGATTCCATTCCTAGACTTATTAAAGCTGTCTATGAGGCCAAAGGAGGACCAACTTCGTATTTAATAAATCTTCTTTGAATTTAACAAGTGTTTCAATTATTTTGTCCAACCCCTGTATATACTAGCCGAATTATTCGCGCCTTGCTGCATGTCACACTTTCTTCTTTAAGAAAATGATGACTGATTTTAAATCATTGCTATAATTTTTGGAGAAAATATTTTGGATAAGAGTCATTTCCTTGTTCAAAACTAAATTTAATTTAAATTAGAGGGGAAAAATCAGTGAGGGCTGCAAAAAAGTTTGTTCTGACCCATTTGATGCAATACTTGATTGAATGTATTGATGAGCAGATTTCAACATTGATATAACAGTTGAATTGTCGCTACAAATATGTATTGTAAGGCACTGCCTATTGATTGGGGATTTATTGCTCAACTTGACGTTCATATTGTCTCCATTTCCAGGCTTTCGCCCTCTATATTTTGATAGGAGTTATTCCCTTGTTCAAATTTAATTTAAAACAAAGGGGAAAATTCGTGGGGGTGCCTCCCGGGGCCACCTGGGACCCACTTTGATCAAAATGAAATGATTTATCCAAGTACCCTGGGTAATGTAATTTCAGAATATATATGGTTATGGAGGTCTATTTCCAAAACCCTAGGAGGAGTTTGATAACAGAAAGACAGTGGCCACAACTGTATATATAGATATACAACAAAGGGCATACTGCGTGGTGGTTGGCGTGATAGACTCATGAATGATCGAGATTGCTGGAATGAATAAAATAATAGTATAACAAACCTAGATTTATAAATGCCACCAGTCTCCCCAAGACATAGATAAGAAAACTCGTAACACAAAAGTCAAATCCCTCGCAGTAGGTACCTCAGCTATTTTCAGTATGAAAGACCAGATGCGCAATCATACACTCTAGAAATGTGGGTTGTTTTTTTGTTTGTTTTTTGGGGGGGAGGAGGGGGGAGAAAAGGTTTTAATAAAATTAAAAATTGTAAGTCTTGGTATAGTAAAGGGTGTTCCAATAACTTGGACCGATTTTAAATATGAATTTACCATGGAAAGATTAACAATCAAACAACGGGTTAAAGTTTCAAAAGTGCAATTGGAAAAATTGTTCGTAAATTCAAACTGGGTCGGTGGCAGATGTGAAAACACCATTGCGTGCTCGTTTACGTCGTTCAGCTGAAAACATTGCTGCAGTGCACGAGAATGTGGCTGAAAATCCAGACCCCACTATTCGTCATCGCGCGCAGGAATTGAACCTTTCCACAACAACATTACATCGTTTCCAATTGCACTCTAGGTTGGTCGATTATGTTGACCAAAAAAATCGCGAAGTGCGTGAAATGCATTTCTGTTTGACCGTCCATTTTCGTAATAGGCTTCGATAACTTTAAGACGTTGTTTGATTGTTAATCTTTCCATGGTTGAAATTGCCAAAGACTTAAGCTATTAAATCTGAAAGAAAAAGAAAAAATAATTAGACGCTTAAACTTAATTCACATTTAAAATCGGTCCAAGTTATTGGAACAACCTTTATTATCACTGATAACTGTGTAATTCATTGATTTCTAATTCATTCATTTGAACACACACACACACACACACACACACACACACACACACACACACACACACACACATACACACACACACACACATATATATATATATATATATATATATATATATATATATATACACATATATATATATATATATATATATATATATATATATATATATATATATATATATATATATATATATATATATCCTCCAGAGACAAATCAGTAAGAATATTTCCTGTTTCAAAAGCAAAAATTTGAATGATCCTACTGCGAAGGTTTAAAATGATGAAAACATTACTTTCACTGAAAGTTGACAAAATTCAAGAACCATTGGATTTAATCATTGTTTTTGTATGAGAGAATGTGTGTGTGAACAAGTGAGAATGAGACAAAGATTTAAGAAATATTATTTATCTTATGAAATTAAGCGTGTCAAGAAAAAACAAACGAGTGGAAGTTTGTCCATGACTGGGCTAAACCAGGTGGTACGGACATATTACCTAGTATTATAGCATCTATTCCACCAACGAATTTCTTTACTGAACATAATAACAGAATCATATCCTTATCAGATTCTAGAAGCACATTTACCAAAGTTCTGTCAAAGAAACTATGGTCAATGTAATACAGAATACAGCCAATCACCACCCACTAAATTTAGACTAAAATATTCGGAAAACATGCAATACACAACTGTCATTTTTGGACAATTACGGCAACATTTAAACAGAGATTGACAGAATAGAAAAGGGATCACCACTCGACCCGACTTTATCTATTTTTTGCCATGCCTTAGATATATTTTCGAAATATCAATGATATTTTCATACGACTGAAGAACCGGACCGAAATAAACATTCTTAAATTATCCTTTGAGAATAGCTTCGTCCAACATTTTATTTTTAAACTCAAAATTAATAAAAGAATCCCTTTCTTTGGCGTTTCAGTTGACGCAAACAGTTATAATTTTACTATTTTGCTTATATAAAAAATTTCCACAAGCATAAATTCGTGTCTTCACAATGACAAATGCGAATGTCCTCTCAGATATAAAATCACAGTTTAGAAAATCACGATTTACACTGACAAAATAATGGCTTCTTCGGACACCTTATTTGAAGAATGAACTCAGCAAAATAAAACAAACACTTATGAACAATAATTTCCTTGAGCCTTACTGAAATTTCGAAAATTAACATGAATTATTATTTTCGTATAAACAAAAATGATATCTTAACCAAATTCGTCCATGAACAAAATGAAAAAGCTTATAAATATAATTCGTCGTTATATAGGACTTATCATATATATCATATTATATAGTACTTATCATATATAATACAGCACGTAACATCTATATCATATTATATAGTACTTATCATATATTATCATATATTATACAGCAAGGATCATATATATCCTAATATATAGTACTTATCATATATTACCATATATTATATAGCACGTATCTTATATATTATAATATATAGTACTTATATATTATCATATATTATATAGCACGTATTATATATATCATAATATATAGTACTTATATATTATCATATATTATATAGCACGTATCATATATATCATAATATATTGTACTTATCATATATTATCATATATATATATTTTTTTTTTTTTTAAGCATATCACCCCAAGCAAGGCTGGAGGCCACTATAACGCAAGGGGTTATAGAAGGGTTGGAGGAAGAGCAGATAGGAGTGGTAAAGGAGAGGATGTCGAGAAAGAGAAAGACAGTGGGTCGATCAAGGCAAGGAGGTTACAGAAGATTTGGAGCGAGGGCAGATAGGAATGAAAGGTGAAAGGATGTGGAGAAGGGAAGTGGATAGATCAAGGCAACTGGAGATGTCGATTGACGCTACAGATAACCGTTGGAGATTGATATTATATAGCATGTATCATATATAACATAATATATCGTACTTATCATATATTATCATATATTATATAGCACGTATCATATATATCATAATATATCGTACTTATCATATATTATCATATATGATATAGCACGTATCATATGTATCATAATATATCGTACTTATCATATATTATCATATATTATATAGCCCGTATCATATATATCATAATATATAGTACTTATATATTATCATATATTATATAGCACATATCATATATATCATAATATATAGTATTTATCATATATTATCATATATTATATAGCACGTATCATATATATCATAATATATAGTATTTATCATATATTATCATATATTATATAGCACGTATCATATATATCATAATATATAGTATTTATCATATATTATCATATATTATATAGCACGTATCATATATATCATAATATATAGTATTTATCATATATTATCATATATTATATAAGCTTTATATATATATATATATATATATATATATATATATATATATATATATCACTTAACGCTCCATAAAATAGCTTAGGGATGTATTTTACTATAAAATGTTTAAAACATCTGACTTAAATATTGCCCATAATTAAGGGGCCTGAAAATTCATCCTTTGTAAATACAATGTTGTTTAAGAATTCTCATGTTTTCTCGGTTATTGCTTCTCCAATAACACAAAAATAATTAAATTTTTACATTGCCACTCCAGCACCACACACACACACACACACACAAACAAACAGACACAGAGTCTTTCTCTCTCTCCGCCTTCAACATATTCTGTGAGTGTTAAATTTTCCAAGCACTCTTTCCTCGTTATGTTACCTCGAAATTTCAATTGTCCCTTCTGATTCTATTTCCCATTTTTTCCATTTTCCATTTTCTCCAAATTTTTAAAGCATATATTATTTGCTCGTCGTCGACATTTCAAGATAACGTTTGAAAAGAATCTATTTTTGTTCTATATAATTTCCAACTAACATGGTTATCAGTTCGTTTTATTCTTGGCAATTATAATAGTAAATAAGGGTTGTCAGCCTTCCTTACAATATATACTCTCTTCATCTTTTATGTGCTGTGTCTGTTCAGGAGGTAGGCGAGCATGGCTCTTTTCGCCTTCCTATCGTTCATAGATCCATGCAATGCCCACCCTATTCCTTATTTTGTCATTCATTTATACAAGCATGTTAATCGATATTCTCATCAATCTTGCCTTCACGTTGTCCTGTTAATGTCAGTTTCTCCAAGTCCGTCCTCGTTGCTCACATTTTCCTTTCATAATATTCTCAGCATCCTTCTGTACAATGCTATATCAAATACTTCGTGTCTCATTTCCATTTTTGAAGAAATTTTCCAACATTCAATACTACCGACCATGATCAACACTATTTTCTTTGATTCTAACGAAAAGGATAATGTAATATCGCTAGAAAAGCGTGCAGGGACATCTCATTAAAATGTGTTGCCTGTGTCGACAAAGGCGTAAAATCTGAAATTGTAAATTAGGAAACGTAGGGAACACGTTTTTTTTTATCATACGAGAATCTTTTTGAAATTCTCACAGTATTGAGTATTGCTGAAGTTATAGCTAACAGCTTTTGTTGACCTATATTTCTGAGATGAGGTATTACGTACACTATTTACATTATTCGGACTATTGTCCTCATCATTGTTGCCATATTTATCACAATGTTTCGGCCTTTCAGTATCTGTCTATATTTCTGAGATGAGGTATTATGTACACTATTTACATTATTCGGACTATTATCCTCATCTTTCTCGCCATATTTATTACAACATTTCGGATTTTCAATATCTGTCTATATTACTGAGATGAGGTATTATGTACACTATTTACATTATTCGGACTATTTATTGCCCTCATCTTTGTCGCCATATTTATTACAACATTTCGGCCTTTCAGTATCAGTCTATATTTCTGAGATGAGGTATTATGTACACTATTTACATTATTCGGACTATTGTCCTCATCTTTGTCGCCATATTTATTACAACGTTTCGGCCTTTCAATATCTGTCTATATTACTGACATGAGGTATTATGTACACTATTTACATTATTCAGACTATTGTCCTCATCTTAGTCGCACTATTCTTTACAACGTTTCGGCCTTTCAGTATCTGTCTATATTTCTGAGATAAGGTATTATGTACACTATTTACATTATTCGGACTTTGTCCTCATCTTAGTCGCACTATTCTTTACAACGTTTCGGCCTTTCAGTATCTGTCTATATTTCTGAGATGTGGTATTATGTACATTATTTACATTATTCGGACTATTGTCCTCATCTTTGTCGCCATATTTATTAAAACAATTCGGCCTTTGAACGGTCAGGCCTTCTTCAGGTGGTTGGAATGTCGAACTGAACCCTTTAATTCGCTCACTGGGGTAGACTGTTCTAGTTCCACGTGCCATGTCTAATGGAAATCCATTAAACATGGCACTTGGAACTACTGCTCTACGTTTGGTGGGATCAGCTGGGTGTAGTTTATTATGAGCTGCTCAAACCATCACAGGAGTTCGCTATCGACTACAACTAATGTGTTTGAGCCGAGCATTGAAGAAAAAACGGCCGCGATGCGAGCAGGCACAAGACAACATAAAAACACTAGGCCGCATGTTGCAAAACGGTTGAAAACCAACTTGGAAACGCTTAAATGGGAAGTCCTATCCCACCCGCCGTATCCCCCAGACATTACCCCGTCCGATTATCACTTGTTCCGATCGATGGCACATGGCCTGGCTGTTCAGCACCTTCATTCTTATGAAGATGACAAAAATTTGGTCAACTCGTTGTTAACCTCAAGGACGTGTCATTTTTCCGACGTGGAATCGAAATGCTGCCAGAAAGTAGTACTTCCAGTAGTGGCTAGCGATGGACAATACTTTTAGTGACATGTTTCTTACTAATTTTTGTAAATAAAACATTTCTTTACATGAAAAGTCAGCGAGAAATTATTATATATATATATATATATATATATATATATATATATATATATATATATATATGACCCTACTATACTGTGCAGTCGACAAAATTAAAAACAAACAAGGCGCCTGTGCGAAATTAAATATATATAATGGCGACAATTTACCCATCGTAACCTGTATATAGATAATGCTATCAGTTTAAAAAATGGCGAAGTCCAGTTGTATCGAAATGTCGAATGTTGTCTCGATTTTCCAGCTTTAGTTCGTGTGAATCGCTTAGAATTTTGACACTGCCGTCTTATTCGTCATTGTCAGACAGAGCGTCCATTTTGGGATACGGTTCACGAGTCGACGGTATCTTGCCCGTTAAGTTACATGAATTAGAGGTCACGCACCTTTACGACAATATGTCTCCCTCATGTGTGTAACGAATGATGTTTCTCGCGCTACTACTTCTGGCTTCTACGGTGCCATGGAACACGTGTTTGATGGCAATTCCTTAGACCAAATCGTTTTCTCGTGACGAATGAGTTCTTGCTTTAAATATCAGTTTAAAATTAACATGTAGCTATCGCTGAAAAATGGATAAATGTTGCGACCTTGATTGTGAACGGATGTGTGTGTTCAAATTCATGTCTCATTTGTTATATTCACCTACACGCCAATAACCTTGGGGAAGATATGAATCTTCCTATTCTTCTCAGCTATGAGGTAAATATCAGGAGAGACTGGGTTCTATAGCCTTCAATAAAAAACATTCTAGAGATGTTGATACCATAAAATCATCCATCTCCCACAAAATCTGAGCCACTCGTAGGGACACATCGGCCCATGAAAAGTCGCAGTTACTTGCACCAAAGGTACATTCAAGATTGCAGCACCTGGTATTCCCAAGCGGTCACCCATCTAGGTACTGACCTAACTCGACGTTGCTTAACGTCGGTTATCGTACTGGAATTGGTGTTACAACGTGATGTGGTGATAAGCCAACATAATTGGAGAAAGGAATTAAATCAGTTTTATAGTTCTTTATTTATTAATGTTTATTTATTCTCTTTAAGTATATTCTTCAACCGAATAATTATTCGGATCTTAAACACCATGAAAATTAGAATACAGACCCCAAACCTGCACCTGAAAACACTAGTTTGTCTCTCCAGAAAAAAAAAACGCATTATCTTTGAACCACCTTCATGGTTGAAGAGGATGATCATTTTCAATACATTAAAAAGGATATTTCCGAATAGAATTTGCAGCTCACTGATGAATTTCAGTTCCTTTTCATTGACCAATGCATACCCACGAGTGGTCCAGACTTGCTCAAAGTCACCATCCTTAGAACGGTTGCCAACCGAGGCGATACCGCCCTGTTGGCTGGAGCTTCAGAATAAGACGACCGCACATCTGTATAGGAGCATGACCCCCTCACAGATGAAGCGTCCTGGATAAGAGAATAAACTACATCCAACAGCAAGGGCTCTGATCAAGATTTTATGAAGAGCCTGGAAACACCTCTTAAATGTTGGTGTTCTCAGGTCCATCCTGACACGGAGTAGTAGCACCTGTTAGGTTCCCAGCTATGGGCAAATAGTAAGCCCCCAAACAGGGTCAAAACACTTTGAAAGTGTAAAAATAGATTTTAATTTAGTCAATACATTTTTGTAAACAATTATTACCAGCAATGAATTTTTGAAGAAACAATTGTTAACAGCAATACATGTTAACAAAAACATTACCAACAATGAATTTTTGAAGGGAAAAATATTACCAGCTTTGAAAAAAAATATTAACAGCAATGCATTTTTGAAAATAATATTACCAACGATATATTTTGGAAAAAGAAATATTACCAGCAATAAAAATATTGTCGGCATTAAATAACCCATTGAGGTTGTTATGCAGTAAAACAAACCAAACCAAAAATATTACCAGCAATAAAAATTTTGTCGGCATTAAATAACCCATTCAGGTTGATATGCCGTAAAACAAACCAAACCAAAAATATTACCAGCAATAAAAATCTTGTCGGCATTAAATAACCCATTGAAGTTGTTATGCAGTAAAACAAACCAAACCAAAAATATTACCAGCAATAAAAATCTTGTCGGCATTAAATAACCCATTGAAGTTGTTATGCAGTAAAACAAACCAAACCAAAAATGTTACCAGTAATAAACATGTTGTCGGCATTAAATAACCCATTGAGGTTGATATGCAGTAAAACAAGCCAAACCAAGGGAACAGGACCCAATGTATCCTGCTATTTATGCCATAGATTGGAGAAGAATGGATGGATTCCTGTTTACCCCAAAAGTATTTCCGCTTAAGTGAATGAAACTAACTTGGCTGGAATTCGAACTCGTCTCTTCGATTTCGCATTCCGAACTGCAATCCAATACACCACACGAACATCTTGAATACTCACTTACCTACAGTAACCGGAGTTAAGCAATTTCGAGTACGGTTATTACTTAGATGAGGTTCTGCTTGGGAACACTGAGTACTGTAATCAACCTCCTGCAAATATGTTTCGAATATAAACAACCCACAAAGGCATGATAAGTCGTTAGAAAATAAAAACAAGTAAACTTGATTACTTCTTTTTTTCTATTTTATTTCACCATATTCTTTTTCTGATTTCACAATACTCTCATTAACTGCCAGAGAATGTAACAACTGAATGCGTTGAATATACTCTTCTTGTATTAGGTGTCACCCACCGCGTTCAACCAAATGGTTAGCGATAAGCTTGGACAAATATTCCTAGCTTTAATCGAAAAACATTTTCCTACTAACATCAAACTGAGCAAGATCTTTGATAAAAACAGCCTAACATTAAGTTATACTTGTACTGAAAATCTAGAAAGAATTATTAAACAAAATATAATAATAAAATCCTAAAAAAACACGCATACCAAAATCAAATAAAATTTCATCGCAGTTCTAGTGGATAATCAAGTCTAGGTTAAGATTTTTCAGCGACAGACGATATTAATAAGTATTTAAAAGTCTATCTGAATTAAGACATGTCTCCGTTTTGAAAATTGTTACGTAGCTAGATATGTTGAATATGATTAGATTGAGAGAGAGAGAAAAAGAGAGAAAGAGAGAGATTAATTGTTCCATCTTTTAAAGAATAAGGTGTAAGTTTTCAATTGTACTCTTTCGTAAAAACAGGAATTTTAAGGAAAAGCTTTGATTAAATACAATTAGTTGCTTCTATTATATTCTGAACACATTTGAAATATTGATTTAAACATATCATGTTAACCAAGGGTTTCGAACATAATTTCAATATGTAGCTTCTTTTTATTATGCTT
>OZ038484.1:17302502-17317502 GCA_964036315.1 Acanthosepion esculentum
TAATTTTATATTTGTGGTGCCCCATTGACTCCGCCCTTCCGGACGACATTAGATCACCCAAAATAATTTTTTAAACATAATCCTGGACATTTCTGCCGCTTTTGCTTTTGAGCAAAAATTGTCTTTCGTTCATATTTTCTCCCTTATTTCAGTTATTGCAAGCCAAAGTAATTTCCTCTTACTTCGTTTCCCCTCTATATCTCCCCCTCACTCTGTTCTCTTACATACCTCTTCCTCACTCCCTGTACATCTCTCCTATCTCTCACCTCCATCTCGCTGTTTCTCACTTCAAGTCTGTCCACGCATGCGCACAGGCAAATGTCAATGTATTCGAGTACGGGAATGTGTTTTTATGTGTCGCTTTTGGGCGTGTCTGCGTATATATGTAAACACGATTTTTTCAGTTTGTTTGTGTGTGTTCTACTTATTAATCATTCTTGCAAAAAATGTATCAACGCTGTTTTCAATCTACAAAAAGACAAAAACAAATGAATAGATACACGTATGTTTCTCGATAGTTTAAATCTATTTTCATCTTTTTGCTTCATGAAAACATTTCTGTGTACTTTTCTGTCATATGAAGACCATGTACGAATCGATATTTTTTTTTTTAAAATAAAGTTCACTCTAAGCAAGAAAAGCCATCGAGATGCAAGGAGATACTGGGTGTGGAAGAGTTAGAACCTGGAACATTGTTAAAGAAGCGTAAACCAGGAGACAACGATTGACATTTCATTTAAAATATTGCAAATTAAAATTGGTTGGAAAGTATAAGGCCTGGGGGATATTCCACAAGCGAGAAAAACGACAAAACAAATAATAAGAACAGAATATACGGTTGCCTGTATCTAAATCAACTGTAAAACTGTGTGATCCCGTCACCAGTTTAGTACTGTGCTTAAATTCTAGTAGTCTTGGTACCATAGCGAAGAACTCATCCGAAAAATTAACGAGTCACCAGTTTAGTACTGTGCTTAAATTCTAAAAGTCTTGGCACCGTTGCAAAGAACTCATCCAAAACAATACCCCGTCATCAGTTTAGTACGTTGCTTAAATTATATAAGTCTTGGCACCATAGCAAAGAACTCATCTGACCAATTACCCCGTCACGAGTTTAGTCCTGTGCTTAAATTGTAAAAGTCTAGGCACCATAGCAAATACTCAACCAAACAATTACCCCGTCACTAGTTTAGTACTGTGCTTAAATTCTCAATATCGTGGCACCATAGCAAAGAACTTATCCGAGCAATTACCCCGTCACCAGTTTAGTACTTTGCTTAAAATCTAAAAGTCTTGGTACCATAGCAAAGAACTCATCCGAACAATTGCAAACACACCAGTCTAGTACTGTGCCTAAATTCTCAATGTCGTGGCACCATAGCAAAGAACTTATCTGAGCAATTACCCCGTCACCAGTTTAGTACTTTGCTTAAATTCTAAAAGTCTTGGCACCATAGCAAATACTCAACTGAACAATTACCCCGTCACTAGTTTAGTACTGTGCTTAAATTCTAAAAGCATAGAACTCATCCGAACAATTACTATTACAGTGTTTATAGAAAAGGCGAAGAGAGGCAATCTTACGGCGGTGGGAAAGTGACTGGATCCGAGACCTTAGATCAGGGGCAGTAATATTGCTAATTCTTCTTTGGATTTTATCAAGGAGCTCTAGATAGCTAGCAGCAGCACCCGACCATATGTGCAAGCAATATAGACGAATAGTAGACATAGATATGTAAGATAACATCTGAAATGTGAAATATTGTCTAGAACGACACAGTGAAGCAACATTCCTGTCAGCTAACCTAGCAATGGATTCAGTATAGTTTTTCCACCTCCCGTCAGCCGAGAACGTTAGTCCAAGAGGGTCATTCTCCTGGAGGTCAGCATCAGCCATGCTGATGTTAAGCAAGGTGTTGACTCGGATTATTAATAGAGAGCAGTTTAATTTTGGAAGCGATTAAATTAATAATCCTTTCTTTACTCCATTTAACCGCAAGTCGCTTTGGATATCAGCTGCCATTTTCACTTTACCAGATTAATCAGATTTACTGTTTAGGCAGTAGTAAATGATTGTGTTATCAGTGTAGATACCAAGCTGAGAGCTGATATAATCGGGAAGGACATTAATGAAAATCAAAACAAATTAGGGCCAAGGATGGAACCATTTTTACTGCCTTGCTTGGGATAGGCCTCTGATCAGGAGTTTTTGAGGAGCGTGGAATCACATCTTAATTTCTGGCGTTCCCAGGTTCACTCTGACCCGGGGTGGTAGCACCTGTTAGTGTCCCATCTATGGGCAAATAATTAATCCACAAACTGGGGTCAAAATTCTATGAAAAGTGTAAAAATAGATTTTAATACCAGAAATACTTTGTAAAAAGTATTACCAGCAATACATTTAAAAAAGTATTTCCAGCTATTTCATTTTTGAATTAAACAAGTATTACCACAATTTAAAAAAAACAAAAAAAACATTACCAGCTGTACATTTTTTTTTAAATTGCCAGCGAAAGGAAAATTATTACTAGTAATAGATTTTTGTAAGGAAAAATATTACCAAAAATAGATATTTGGAAAAAAAATACTACCAACAATGAAAATTTTGTCGACATTAAATAACCCATAACTGATAGATTTATTTTTTACTCCTGTGGCAGTGGAGACTTCAGGGGTTATTGGCTCTCGTTCGATGGCGTTCCTTCGGAGGATTGGCGCAATTGCGTCTCGATTAAGGAACGAGCCTCGCAAAACGGAGTGGCTCTTGTAGCGTGTCTCACTGGCGATTGTTCAAGATAATGCTTTTTCCATCATAGCGGCTGGCAGAGGTTAGAAAAAATTGTTTATAGTTACGTTGTTCTGGAATTGTCATCAATGGTCGACTGAACTTGCTTTGTTTCAATGACTTTTGTTTTGTTATTATTAGTTACTTTGTTCAATAAAGTTATCCTGTGATATAATAACCCATTGACGTTCATATGACGTAAAACAAACCAAACCCAAAATATTAGCAGCAATAAAAGTCTTGTCGGCATTAAATAACCCATTGAGGTTGATATGCCGTAAAACAAACCAAAGCAAACCAAGCGAACAGTACAGTTTGGAAGAAAAAAATATTACCAACAATAAGCATCTTGTCGGCATTAAATAACCAAAACCAAACCAAACCAGATTTAGCGATCCAGTACGGCGACACAACTCTCAGGTTTTATTTTTGCCGGGCAAGTCCATAAGAATAAAAACATAAGATAATTAAATTGTTTAGATCGAAAGTCCATGAATATTACCCGGATAGAGAGACAACAGAAGGGCCCAATAATCAAAACGTAGTGAAAAGAACAAAAGAAAATGTGTATGTTAGCCTGACTGGTAATAATGTAAAATAATGATCCATAGTTTTAATTTTTGGAAAAATATTATATTAATTTGTTCAATTTGAATTAATTTTTTTTCGGTCGAGAGAAACTTATATTACTTAATAGTGTTAACTGTATTGTTCCGTGCGTCCTGGGTTTGACGATAAACTACATCCACGTCCTGGGTATGACAGTGAACTGCATCCGCGTCCTGGGTGCGATGATGAACTACGTCCGTCAGCGGGGCCTCTGATCGGGAGATTTTGGGGAGCGTGGAAACGCCTCTTGTTTGCTGGTGTTCCGGGGTTCACCCTGGCCCGGGGTGGTGGCAACTGTTTGGGTCCCGGCTGTGGGCAGGTAGTTGGCCCTGAAACTGAGGTAGAGCATTGTGGAGGTGTAGAGATGGGTTTTAATACCATTTGTAAAAATTATTACCAGAAATAAATTTTTGAGGAAAACAAACTATTACCAGCAATATATTTTTTTTAAAAAATATTATCAGCAATACGTTTTTGAAAAAAAATAAATATATATATATGTGTGTGTGTGTGTGTATATATATATATATATATATATATATATATATATATATATATATATATATATATATATATATATATATATATATATATATATATATTACCAGCAATACATGTTTTAAATTAATATTACCAGCTATACATTTTTTAAGAAAAAAAATATTTCCAGAAATAGATTTCTGACAAAACAAAATATTATCAGAAAAAAAAGTTATCGGGATTAAATAATCCATTGAGGTTGATATGCCGTAAAACACAACAAACCAAATAAAACAAATGTATTGTTCTGTATTTTAAAAGAATATTTTTCATTTTAATTTTTAATCTGCTTTAATTTCCTGCTATGTTTGACTTTTTTTTTTGCATTCTGTGGAAATTAAGTAAGCAGCCTCCTACGTCTCCATTACATGCGACAATCGTCAAATCACGAATCCCAACAGGATCAGTAACTTTCATTAACCTCTTGCGACATCTTCGTATTTACCTGATCAGTTAAATAAACAATATCTTCAAAATAAACCCCAAATGCGCCATATCCACCAACACTGTCTTTATTTTGCCGTCAAGCAACAAGGGACTCCCTGTGAAGTAACTGCAAGTCTTTAATCTCTACCCAACAAAGCTTTTGTCTATCTAACATTGTAAATAACCACTCTACCCCGTTCTCTATTTGCGTGACATCGAAATAAGGCGTCCGGCTTGAGACCTCGCGTGCGCGTTCGGAATAGCGAGATTTGATTGGCTGACAGATCGGCTTACTTCCGCTTCCGTTTTAGACTGCTGTGTGACTGTCATTACTGCCAATGCTGACAGCATCGAAGTTAAAATGCAGAATAAAGATATTGCTAATAATTGTACTCAGCCTGGAAGGGGCAGTGACGGGATCGATTAGGGGTGATTTCAGGTTCACTTAAGGATACAGTGGGAGCAAAATAACGCTTTACTTCTATTAATAGACAGTCTTTATAGTTTTTAGTCGGGCTCGTGTTAATGCACATGATGCAGTTACAGGAGAATCGTTGATCGTCACGATTTTCCAACAAAGAAGGAAAAATAAAAATAAAGTGTAATCACTGGTTATCAGATTTAGTCAAAATGTAAGATTCTTCTTATATTTATAATTCCCCTTCAGTCTATGTTTCTCCACAGCTTCCTTTATTGCATTGCTTTGAGTTAATCGTCAACAATCATTTTTTTTATCCTTGTTCTGTTATTTATTCTCAAAAATCGGTAAGTTGTTTATTTGGTGTTTCCCCTACTTTTCTTGCGTTACGTTAGGGCAGTGATTTTCAACCAGAGTTCCGCGGAACCCTAGCGTTCCGCCAGTAAAGCCCAGGGTTTCCACAAGAAGTTACACAAGTACTATGATTGACAGTAACTTTTAATTCTCTGTGTGTTTAGGTACCTCCACTAAATCAATAACAAAACAGCATAGTATGAAAAAAAAGGTCCCAAACTTAATAAAACAAACTTTTTCCATCAAAGTGTTTATATTTTTATTAAGAGGAAAGATGAAAGTAATTCTTTTTTTAAATTTTAATCCCTTCGAACATTTTCAAAATTTTGTCAGGCTCAAGTTTCGCATTGAATTTTTAATGAAAATAAATGCAATCCATTTAAACTGAAGTTGTTTTAATACATGTGTAATAACCGTAGAAGTAAGATTAAAATTGCATATGGACGTATACAATATTTTTACAGTTTGTCTTTGTATTTCTTTGTAAATATATCTGAAGATGAGTATTTTTATTTTATTTTAATAATTGAAAGCTTTTTTTTTTGTATAAGACAATTAATTTATTCCAGGGGTTCCTCGAGCCACTGGAATGTTTCCTTGTGGTTCCGCTCCGGCAAAAACGTTGAAAACCATTGCGTTAGGGCTACTCTCACCTAACACCGCAAATCGATACAATACCATAACATTAAACTAAACTCGAATCCTATTCTCGCATAGCCACCTCAGATCAACACTTTCATATGGTCGCCATTCATGTCGCGAAACACGTTCAAAAATATCTAAAAATGTCAACTGTACACAAACTCTTTTTCAGGCCATTGATCCGAGAAAATGATCTCCAACGAATAACGTGTGTAGGTCTTTGTGAATTTGGCGCTACAGATTCACAATCAAAGAACTGTATCAAATCCCAAGATATCACTGTAGAATTTTCGAGAGCAACACCTAAAATTTACTTATAAGACATGAATCTAGAAAAGAAAGTAATGACATAATCAAAATAAGGCTACTTGTTTTGACATCTTCTAACTCAGTAGTTCTCAAATGGTGCACCTGGGCGCAAAGGTGCACCCTAGAAGATGTAGAAGATTCCAGAGGAATATGTATCCAGATATAAGAAATAAATATATTTACTTTATTATATTGCTCTACCCGTCCCGTTGCGGATAGCCGTTAAGGAAAGCTTCAATGACAGGAAGCTTTTATTTTACTGTATTGAACTGGTGGGAATTGCTTGTCGCTCCTCCATGCCTAGTTCGAAAAAGTTGAAAACTAAAAGATGTCTTATGTAACATACAATGATGAAGAGTATTAGGATTGTTTATTTAAAAGTTGTCTTATTTATGCTTTCATAGGAATTTATGATTTATAATTTATCACTTATTTGTTTATAAGCAAATGTGATAAATTAGTTACTTTACCATATCCACTGATCGTGGGTTGATGATTAAACATAATGAATTGTCTCTTGAAGCTTTTTGTGATTTCTATAAAACAAGAATATGTGTCTTTAAAAAGAAGAATATGTCTCTATATCTAAAAGAAAACCTCTGAGCATTTTAATCTAATCTGTCTAATCCTCACTTTACAGTTTCTACAGCAGTGGTTCTCAAATGGTGGTCCTGGGCGCACTGGTGCACCTTAGAAGATATCTAGGTGCGCCGTGGCATTCCAGAGAAATATCTGTCCAGATACAAGAAATAAATATATTTACATTATTATATTGCTGTACCCGTCTCGTTGCGGATAGCCCTCAAGGAAAGCTTCAATGATAGGAATCTTTTATTTTGATGTCTTCAACTGGAAGGAATTGCTTGTCGGTCCTCCATGCCCAGTTCGAAAAAGTTGATTACTAGAAGATGTATTGTGTAACAAAAAATGATGACGAGGATTTGGTTTGTTTGTTTTGTTTTGTTTTACGGCATATCAACACCTCAATGGGTCATTTAATGCCGACAACTTTTTTTTCCCTGGTAATATTTTTGTTTTGTCAAAAATCTATTTCTGTTAATATTTTTTTCCTCAAAAATGTATAGCTGGTAATATTATTTTTCCAAAGACGTATAGCTGGTAACATTATTTTTTCAAAAACTTATTGCTGGCAATAGTTTTTTTTTCAAAAACGTATTGCTGGTAATATTTTATAATGCTTTTTACCTCAGTTTCGGGGTTAACTATTTGCCCATAGCTGGGACCCTAACAGGTGCTACCACCTCGGGTTAGGTTGGACCTAGGAACACCAGCAATTAAGAAGTGTTTTCACGCTCCTCAAAACCTCCTGAACAGAGGCCTTGCTGTTGAACGTAGTTTATCGTCTTAGCCAGGACGTGGATGTAGTTTATCGTCTTACTCAGGACACGGATGCAGTTTATTGTCGTACCCAGAACGCGGATGCAGTATATCGTCTTACCGAGGACGGGGATGCAGTTTATCGTCTTACCAAGGACGGGGATGTCGTTTATCGTCTTACCCATGAAGGGGATGTCGTTTATCGTCTTACCCAGGACGGGGATGCAGTTTAGCATCTTACCCATGACGCGGATGCAGTTTATCGTCTTACCCAAGACGGGGATGCAGTTTAACGTCTTACCCAGGACGCGGATATAGGTTATCGTCTTGCCCAGGACGCGGATGTAGTCTATCGTCTTACCCAGGAAGCGGATGTAGTTTATCGTCTTACCCAGGACGCGAATGTAGTTTATCGTCTTACTCAGGACGCGGATGCAGTTTATATTCTTACCCAGGACACGGATGCAGTTTATCGACTTACCCAGGACGCGGATGCCGTTTATCGTCTTACCCAGGACGCGAATGTAGTTTATCGTCTTACCCAGGACGCGGATTAGTTACTTCATATCCACTGACTCTGGGTTGATGATTAAACATAATGAATTGTCTCTTGAAGCTTTTTGTGATTTCTATAAAACAAGAATATGTGTCGATATCTAAAAAACCTCTGACCATTTTAATACATTTTACAACATCATATTTATGTGAATTCAGCTTTTCTGCTCTTACCACAATTAAGTGCAAAAAGAGAGGAACTCTTCAATGTATTGAGGAGGAAATGGGAGTTTGTCTATCAAATATACGTCCAAACATTGAAGAAATCGCTACGACTCATCAGGCTCATGTTTCTCATAAACACAAGAATGAATAAACTTAAGGAATGTTTCATTTTATATTTTTATTGCATTATTTCTTTTCTGCAATATTTGACTTCATTATAACATATTTTTCCGAAATTAATATAGAGTGCGCCTACAATTATTGGTAGGATTTCACGTGCGTCCCGACTGCAAACAATTTGAGAACCGCTGCTGGAGGGGTTTTTACTAAAGCTTTTCTTCTAATGCGTTTATTGACTATGACGTGGGCGTCGACCATCGATGGCTTAATAAAATTGGTATAAATGAACAAAAGACAGTTTCTTCTTCAAGCAATTTCCCTGTTTTCTTGAAACCAAACTTCTAAGTCAGTGGTTCTCAAATGGTACCCCTGGATGTTCTTGTGCACCCTGGAATATGTCAAGGTACGCCCTGGCATTCCAAAAATATGTGTCCAGATATAAGAAATAAATATACTTACTTCATATTTCGGTACCCGTTTCGTTCACATTTATGTGAATTAAGCTGTTCTCCTCTATAAAATATACTCACAAACATTAAAGAAATCGCTAACACTCACCAGGCTCATGTTTCTCATAAACACAACAATGAATAAACTTAAGGAATGTTTCATTTTTTCTTTTCTGCAATATTTTTTTTTAAGCTTATCACCCCAAGCAAGGCTGGAAGCCACTAGCACGCAAGGGGTTACAGAAGGCTTGGAGGAAGAGCAGATAGGAGTGGTAAAGGAGAGGATGTGGAGAAAGATAGTGGATCGAGCAAGGCAAGGGGGTTACAGAAGATTTGGAGTGAGAGTAGATAGGAATGAAAGGGGAAGGATGTGGAGAAGGGAAGTGGATAGATCAATGCAACTGGAGATGTTGATTGACGTTACACTTAAATAGTTGGAGATTGTATTTGTCAGGGAAACAGGAATAAGGAAGGGAGTTCCACAGGCGAGATGTGCGAGACATGAAGCTATTGGAGTAGAAGAGACGTCTACATCTAACAGTTTCAACGGTGAAGAGGTGGGAACGGGATGCCAGCCTGGTAGGACGTTTAAATTCATGAGGTCTAGGAACCAGCGAAAGTAGCTCATCGGAGCAATTACCGTGAATGTATTTGTAAAAAAGACAGAGCGACTGCAGACGAGATGACAGATCAGCGCCAATTTTTGATTTCTTTATAACATATTTTTCCGAAATTTGTATAGACTGCGCCTACAATTATTTGTTGGATTTCAAGTGTGCCCCGATTTCAAAAAGTTTGAGAAACACTGGTCTAACAGGAAAACCTTGTACATTTCGAATAACATAAACGAATCCGGACGAATTATTTCAGCATTTAATATGTTTGCTTTTGAAATTATAGATTGTCTCCGATATGGAATATCATTTGGCATTTGAAAAAGACTTAAAAAGATAAACATTGCAAAACACTATTGAAGTAAGATGCTGATGACACATTGTTGATGACAGATCCAGAAAGAAGTCCTGCATAAGGCACTGAAAGAAAGCGGGGGGTAAGGACTACTTGTAGACATATTGCATGGAACAGCCTAACCTGTGGATTAGAAAGTGAAGATAGCAAAATCAAACAAGTGAGTCAAGGTAAATATCTGGAAATTGTGTATACAGAGGACGGAAAGGGTGGCACTGAAATCCGAAGGCACATTGGGATAACCGAAGATGCCTTCCAAAAGCTAAGCAAAGCTTAAGAAACAGGAAAATTTCATTAAAAAATTAAGAGTACCGAACTGGTATGTAATATGAATCCTCGAACAAAAGAAATGCGGTTCTATAGATAGATGACGAGAATACCATGGACCGAACATGAAGAAGAGACTTGAAGCAACAGAAATGTGGTTCTACAGAAGCATGCTGAGAATACCATGAACCGAACATGGGAACAACGACGAAGTTTTAGAGAAAGTGAGAGCAAAAAGGACACTTATACTTAACACCAGGAAGAGACAGTTGGAAATTCTAGGGCACATAACGAGGAAAGAGGGCTTGGAAAATGTGATACTCACAGTGCAGATTGAAGACAAGAGGAACAAAGAAAACCACGCATAACCTACCTAGGGAGCTTGAGTAAATAGCTGTCAGATTTATTAAGACCGAGAAAGGATAGAACATTGTTGAGAGACTCATAATCGCTAACGTCCTGAATAGACACGGTTCAAAGAAGAAGAAGAAGAAGAAGAAGAAGAAGAAGGAGAAGAAGAAGAAGAAAAGAAAAAATAAGACGAATAATAATAATAAAAAGAAGAAGAAGAAGAAAAATTGAAGTAATAGTTGAAGATGTCTTCTGTAAAAAAAATTCTGAAAGACGGATCACACATGATTTTCAGATGAGGTTGTCGCAAAACAGAAAATGTCACCTGTGTAGAGAAAGAGATTAACAGCTTGAGCCCTGACGGCCGATTTACCGTCCTGTGTATGACGATAAACTACATCCACGTTCAGGGTAAGACGATAAACTACGTCCGCGTTCAGGGTATGACGATAAACTACATCCGCGTCCTGATAAACGATAAACAGCAAGGCCTCTGATCAGGAGGCTTTGAGGAGTGTGGAACCATCTCTTAATTTCTGGTGTTCCCAGGTCCAACATGACCCTTGGTGGTAGCACCTGTTAGGGTCCCAGCTAGTTAACCACGAAACTGAGGCAAAAAGCATTATGAAAGTGTAAAAATAGTTTTTAATACCAGAAATACTTTGTAAAAAAACTATTACCAGAAATAAATTTTTGAAGAAAAAAACTATTACCTGAAATATATTTTTGGAGACGGAACAAAAAATATTATCAGTAATACATTTTTTAAAATAATAATACCAGGTATACGATACATTTTTGAGGAAAAAACATAATAACAGAAATAGATTTTTGACAAAACAAAATTTTACCAGGAAAAAAAATGTTGTCGGTATTAAATAACCCATTGAGATTTATATGATGTAAAACAAGATAAACCAAACCAATCTAAACCAAAGAATACATATTCTATTCATACAAAACTATCCTAAAAATTTTGTCGGCATTAAATAACCCATTGAGGTTGATATGCCGTAAAACAAAATAATCCAAACAAATCTAAACCAAAGAATACATATTCTATTCATACGAAACTATCCAAAAAATGTTGTCGTCATTAAATAACCCATTGAGGTTGATATGCCGTAAAACGAAATAAACCAAACCAATCTAAACCAAAGAATACATAATCTATTCATACGAATCTATCCTAAAAATGTTGCAGGCATTAAATAACCCATTTTGGTTAATATGCCGTAAAACTAAATAAACCAAACCAATCTAAACCAAAGAATACATATTCTATTCATACGAATCTACCCTAAAAATGTTGTAGGCATTAAATAACCTATTGATGTTGATATGACGTAAAACAAAACAAGATAAACCAAACCTATTTGAGTGCAATTTTCTCCTTACATTTGGAATACGGAAGAAATGAGAGTGTTTCAACTCCATGGAATTAGCGTAGCGCATCCTTGGAGTAAAGGTCTGAACTGGATGTACTAAAGAATAGAATTCCTTTGAACATTTGCCATGGAAATAGCGATAAGCTTGCGATATTGTTTTTATAAGAAAGAGAAAGCAGTGTGTGTGTTTCTGTCTATGCGTGTAATGCTTCTATGAAATTGATTTGCATGATATCGGTTTAGACAAAATTCTAAAAAGTAGACCATGAAAAGTTTACTTTACTGCTCTAATATTAAACAATATGTCGAAACAGATACATTTTTCTCATTCGACAATATCCCACAAAACTTTTCATATAAATTCACCTCTTTTCATTTTCTGAAAGCTATTCTGATCTGTTTTCTTCCTCTCGGAAAATATAAGTCGTCCACTCAACAGCAATCCTTGAACAATGTAAGACCGAATGTAATTTCTAATGTGAACTGAGTCCACATAATACCTTAATTACAGTGCGACTTTAGATGACAACGGACTTTGTTTCCGAAAGGTAATTCGGCATCTCATAATAATTAATGTTTAACCGCAACATTTCGATGGACCTTCGGCAGACAATTACCATCTGGTTAATCTTTGACCGAAACATACAGCTTCTGCGGGTTTGGCGGGATACTGACCCATCCACACTACATCATTCCTCGGATAGGTCGAAAGTTCATCCCTCGAATTCTAAGCACGTTTTAAGATGATCGACTGATATATCTACATAGAGTTCTATATTTTTGATTTGGTTTAGGTTTATTTTGCTTTACGGAACTGATCTGCTTTACCCTCATACGTCGAATTCGACGGGAGAGTCCAGAGTATATATATATAATTAAATAATTTTGACTAGTTTTGTCTATTTATTTTTAAAAAAATCCTATCGTAATTTAGGACAAGTTTGTTAGTATACTTATTAAAGAAAAAATAAATGTACGATTTTGATGCATATCCATTCGATATTTGAATATTTGAGAACCTTTCGATATTAGCACAATGTCGTCATCAGGGTCTTCTTTTTCTAAGACAAAGAATTGTTGCGTTCATTTGAAAATTAAAATTTTACATGTGAAGAGAAAAACGGTAAGCTTAAATAATGTACAAATTCTTAATTTTATCATGTACACACACGTGCAAACAACAAGGGAGGTAACTAAGTCATTGAAATATCTAAATATTGTTATATATGTGTGTGTGTGTGTGTGTGTGCCTATATATATATATATTATGCCATTCTCAGACAGTACTGTTTCGCTGTATCACAGCTGCTCAGTGCGAATAGATAACAGAATGTCCCAAGCTCGGATCGAAACCCAACCGATTTGGTGTCAGTCAGAGCTTCTACCAGTGAGCCATCTTCACTCGACAATAAGAATCAGTCAAATCTAGTGTATTGTTTTTACAAATGTAAACAAACGACAAGCAGCCAAAGTGCTCCATTCATTTTACTGAAGAGCTTCGCATTTACGCAGATGACCGTTGTTTTTAGAATTAGCTTGTCGTTCAACAGTGCTCAATTGAAAATATATTTTCAATAGCTTAATATATATATATATATATATATATATATATATATATATATAAATATAAAAGTGAACATAGAAGTCAACACTTAGAGGCGACAGTCTGTTTCATGCTAGATGCAATCGTCAGGCCATGAGTGCTGTTATTTTCCCCGGCTATTTATATATACGGGACAGTCGTTTATTTGTTTATTTATTTATTTGTGTCAAATTATTTTGCTTGTTTTTACTTTTATTTTTATTTTTATTTTTTATCTTATATATGTTTTTATTTTTTTTATTTTGATCGATGTTTTTATTAACGTAGTAAAAATTTGTTTATATAGCTTATTGTGGGTCGTCTATTTTGGCGGTTTTTTTACCGGAAGTCGATTATTTGTTTATTTATTTATTTGGGTCAAATTATTTTGCTTGTTTTTATTTATTTTTATTTTTATTTTTTATCTTATATATTTTTTTATTTTTATTATTTTATTATATTTTTTTATCGTTATATAACAGATATAGCAGTTTTTCGTCCGATTTTTTGTTTTGATTTTTATAGTCTAATATTTGATCATAATAATTTATTAACGGCTGCCTTATGAGAAGGGGTTATCGGAGAAAATACACAGGATCTGCGGTTCATATAACATCAGGACAACCTTCAAAAGCTTGACGACACTTCAAGGCCACTGCATAGAAGAGAACATGACTAAAGACTGTGTGTACTCTATCCCGTGCAGCTGCGGAAAGAAATATAAAGGGGAGGTAGGTCGCCCCCTTAAGGTAAGGCTTCAAAACACCAGAAAGCTGTAACAGGAGGGGAGTGGAAAAATCAGGCGTGGCTGACCACATATGGAGAGAGAAGGGAGATCTACGCTCTCTGTGGGATTAAGTGGAGATCAAAGACAAGGAACACCATTGGAAAATTCGTAAACTTAAGGAATCAGCACATATGATAGGCCACAATAATCTCCTGAAGCTGACCAAGCATAGAAATGAATACAATATGGGAACCAGTAATAAGTAGTGCCAGAGAAAAGCGATAATAACAGCAAAGACTACAATATGAGCACTGGTAAAAATGGTTGCTGAAGTTATTAGGTTTATAATGCCCAGAAATTCATACACAGAGGTCCTCAAGGACACATGGCACAGTGGATAAAGGCGTTTGTTAGATCCAGTGACAGGACCAAAGAGTGTGAGTTCAATACCCGGTTAAAGCAGTGGAAAACTTGGAGAGGGGGATTAAACAGGAGATAACTGATAACTGACATCCATTAGACATGGCACGTGGAATTAGAACAGTCTACCCCAGTGAGCGAAATTCCAACCACCAGAAGAAGGCCGGTGCGTACGTTGTAATAGATATGTCGTCAAAGATGAGGACTATAGTCCGAATAATGTAAAAAAATTAACAGATATATTCACCAGAATTTCACAAAAATATCTTGAAATACTAAAGATTAAATTATTTCAATAAAATTGTCATTGGCTTCAACCACAGCTTCCACACGACTTCGAAATCTCCTGCATCTCCATATGTTGTTGAATGTTGCTATAATCCTTTCCTTCAGTTCATCTTTGATATTACAAAGTGTTTTGTTGCTCTCTTGCTCAACTGCACCCCACACTTAATAAACAAGGGGAATGCAGTCTTAGGAGTTAGGCGTAAAAAATGTAAGAGGCGATGTGGTCGCAGAATTTGTCATGACTGGGTTCTCCTGCTTGTGCGGCATGAGCAGAGTTCTGGTACCAGACATTGGGTCG
>OZ038484.1:17320002-17335002 GCA_964036315.1 Acanthosepion esculentum
ATGATAAACTTAATAACTTTATCATTGAAAGACGAATGGAAAACACCATATTGATACATGTTTAAATCCTATCTGTAATATATTAAATATATTATTTAATGAAACATGCATCAATGAAAAATTGCTGCCTAAATATACACAATATATATATATATATTAATTAAAAAATATATACTTAGAATTTTCTGTTATTTATATGGTAAAATTTTGCTTTTTTTCCCATGTTTATTTTTTGTATGACCCTGAAATCTGTTTAACTGCGAATAGAATTCGCATTATCGCATTCCATTGATCCGGAAAATATTAAAACTGCACATTCCTGCTTATGACATTCTCGCGCACGTTTTAATCCACTCGGATTTCTGTTCTTTGATCCCAGGGATCAATTCGTGATGACTTCCTGCACAATGCATAATCCAGAGCTTCATCAGTTCGCAAGGACCAGAGTGTTGCGGGAGATTACATCCCAGATTGGAAATCAGCCCAATAGTCCGACCAGTGATTGCAAACTAAGCAATAATTCCGACACCTAATCTAATTGGTGTTACATGTCAGTCATTTACTAAATGTCTGATCTATTGTCAGTGGCTGACATAAGTCGGTTGGATGGCACTAGGATCGCGCCTTATTGATATGCGATATCAGATCATTTTGAAAACATCCCAATCCTTTCAGTGTAAGCTCTAATAGATATTACTACGATCTTGCTTCTGCAATCAGCACGCAACATTACTTGTTAACTCCCTGCTTTATACAGATGGACTTATAAAATTTGTACAAATACGGGTGCGATGGTTAAATTGTCGCCATCTCCTATTTTTACTTTCGCTCGTGTGAGTTGTTTTTTTGTTTTTGTATTTTGTTTTTGTCCACTGCGCAGTATACCAAAATCAGTTTGTGAATTTTTGTGAGAAACATAGCAACATGACGCAATTGCCTCCGACAGAAATATGAAAACGGCATGCTGCACTGTTTGGCATTCGTGCCAGAAGCTCCAATAAGAACATTTTAGAGTGTTTGGGTGTCATTCCGAGGACATTGCAGGGTATGTAAAAAGGGTTGGATGAATCTAATTTTGATTACGAAGGGCTTTGGATTGATCACTAGCGTTGTCGACGTTATGTATCTATTTATCTTCCCACAGGGTCACAGTCTTAACATGGAGGCCTATATCAAGTGCTTTGATGAGGAAGTACTGCCTTGGGTCAAGATGGTGGCTACTGGAATAACCTAAGTCTGGCAACAGGACTCTGCATCATGCCACGCAAGCAGGAGACAATTTACATCTGGTCACATCACCCTTTACATCTGGCCACATCACCCTTTACATCTGCCAGCCCCTTCATTATTATGTGCAGGGCACAGTTGAGCGAAAGATCAACAAAACTCTTTGTAACATGAACTGAAGGCAAGTATTATGGCAACATTCCCCAACATAAACAAGGAAACCATCCAGAAAAGATGCAGGAGAATCCGAAGTAGTCTTGATGCCCTGGTTGAATCCGATGACGATTTCATTGAACAAATTTACTCTTTAGTATTTCAAGATATGTTAGTGTAATTTTGTTAAATAAACGAGATGACAGTGTTATTTTCATTTTTGCGTAATTTAGAAGAAAATTTATCCATCGCATCCTGTATATAAGGAAAAGATATATATATATTTTTTATATAGTAGAACAATGTTAAGAAAGTCAATGACAAAGTGGGAAATAAAATTTGCATTTCGCCCTTTAGATTTCACCGGACTAAAGGGAGGTTGTTTACGTTTATATGGCTACACATGCGCACGAAGTAGAGGGGACGCTAATTATGATTTTTAAACTTTTAAATTATTTATGGTTTTTGGTATAGAGACTAGTCTATTTCATTTAGTCGTTTTTTCTCTTCTGCTTCTATTTTTGTCACTTTTGTTATTAAATATCCCACACTGAGATAATAGATGTGTCGGGAAATATGAAATGCTGTATGAAACTGGACGCAAATTTACTGTGGAAGACATAACGAATAAAGCAAATATATATTAATCGAAATAGGAAGGGTCCTTTCTTGTTCATTTTCGTATATTCTTTATTCTAGACAAAAGAAAGAAAGAAAGAAAGAAAGAAAAAAAGAAATAAAGAAAGAAAACAATGGAAAGAAAGAAAGAAATGGAAATATGGAGAAAAAACAATAGAAAGAAAGAAAGAAAGAAAGAAAGAAATAGAAAGAAAGAAAATAAAATAAAAAAGCAACAGAAAGAAAGAAAGAAAGAAAGAAAGAAAGAAAAAAGAAAGAAAGAAAACAATGGAAAGAAAGAAAGAAATGGAAATAAAAACAATAGAAAGAAAGAAATAGAAAGAAAGAAAGAAAGAAAGCAATGGAAAGAAAGAAAGAAAGAAAGAAAGAAAGAAATGGAAAGAAAGAAAAAAGAAAGAAAGAAAGAAAGAAAGAAAGAAAGAAAGAAATGGAAAGAAAGAAAAAAGAAAGAAAGAAAGAAAGAAATGAAAATAAAAAAGCAACAGAAAAAAGAAAGAAAGAAAGAAAGAAAAAAGAAATAGAAATAAAGAAAGCAATGGAAAGAAACAAATAAGAAAGCAATGGAAAGAAAGCAATGGAAAGAAAGCAATGGAAAGAAAGAAAGAAAGAAAGAAAGAAATGAAAATAAAAAATCCAAAGAAAGAAAGAAAGAAAGAATGAAATAAAGAAAGAAAGCAATAAAAGAAAGAAAGAAAGTGGTTAAATGTGAAATAAAGCTTCCCGAACACGATTTAACGATGCCGAGTAAGTCGTTTGCACCTGTGCACATTGGCCTTTGAAACGCAGGAAAAACTCCATCCTAGGGTATTGACTTTATATGTACATCACTTTACACTTGTAACGGAAATGACGTCTACCATGACGTATGATTCGACCTAATATGCTAAACCTCATATATATATATATAGAGAGAGAGAGACAGAGACAGAGACAGAGAGAGACAGAGAGAGAGAAAGAAAGAGAGAGAGAAAGAGAGACGTACGCAGAGAGAGCTTTGCCCTTGCATACTGATATACATCAAATCAAATCAGTGTAATTTATTTTTGCCTATTCAAGATGGCCTCTAATTTACGGAGAGGACGTTGCTAGACCTAAATCATTTATCCATTCGACATCTACAAGCCAAAGCTTGTATCATGATACTTTGCTCTCGCTTTTCAGTATCCCTACCTCAACCAATATCGTACACGATATGACCAGTACTTCCGGTTGATATTGAGCTATGCCGGATATTAAAAGGCTTAACACAAAATGAAGATACAAAAAGAAGAGTAAGCCTTAAGAAAGATTTATATGCAATGTCGTTGTTGTTAATCTTGTCCCCACCACCCGCCTCGAGAGGGATAAATAATGTACAATAATAATCTGAGAATTTCAATAGGAAAAACGAATTATAGTCAAGTGTATCCTTCAAAACGTCTGTGATGTATGAGATACGCTGAGATAACAGTACAAAAGCCTGGTTCGTATTTGAAATATTTTTAGAATTCGTATCAAACATCAGTGTTCGAGATGGAATGGCAACACTTTGCTTAGGCTGATTTTCTCATGCAGAATTATCTTACCACTTTTTTTCAAAGATCAGTTTAACATAAACTTTGTCACATATCCCTCCGTTTCTATATGTAATTCAAAAACAGACTTAGTATTTTAGTAAATTGTAACAAAACGGATAATCCGTTATGATTATTATTATTATTATTATTATTATTATTATTATTATTATTATTATTATTATTATTATTATTCCAATGAAGCATAACCAGGTGTACATGTTAGTACTTCGTATATCCATTCCACGAAGTCGTTTCTTGCAGATTGACCACAGAATCTCGATTGGAGTTTCCGGGCCAGCATATAGTACTTTGATTTGTTCACTGGTAAGTATTGCCGGTGTGTTCGTGCAGCATTACAAATCTTGTACGCTTCCTTGGAGTAACTTCCATTGCAGACAACGGTCGTAGGACAACTAATCGACAGTCGAGACAACAGTCTCTGGGCATGATATAAATCTGATGCAATCATGGATTACTCAATATTTAACAAAGGCCATAATTAATTTCCACAAGTGTGTGTACGTACATAAGGTGTACATCAATAAGTCAGTAGCTTAACGATGAAAATGCGTTTCACATAGTAAATGTCGGTCTGTGTTACTGTGATGAGGAATTATCATTATCTACATGATTTAAATGAGAACTTCAGCCTTCATCACGTGTTGGTAGATGTAGGTAACCTTCTGGGAATTTCGATCTGAGCTCTTTATTTAATCATTGTCATTTCACCACGGAGCGCCCCGACATTTTCAACCTGGACTGCAATGCGTGAACGGAGCGAACGCTACAACCCCGTACCGGTTCCTCGCTTCCCGCGGGAAGAGCCCGACCGACCCGGTCCTCGGGGCTAATCCTTCTTCCCAAGGTACGGATCCATCTTGCCGACATCCCTTACCTACATTGATGCCATCAACGATAGGTTGTACTCCTTGGAGATCTGCTGCGGTTGATACGGACTCACTCAAGAGATGCGAAAACTGAACCCGTATTTTCCAGAGCCGCCGAAAACGCACCTGACGAGGCCCGAGTCGCAAAATGAGAGGAATATACTCCATAGATTAAATAAAGGGTTCAGTTCGAAATTTCCTGAATGACCAAATCGACAAGCACTTGATGAAGTACACCACAGCGATCGAAACGTCACTATATCAACAATAAAATTGAGTACACTAGTCCGGATGTAGATAATATATACAGCAAATATTTCTTTTTAGACATTTTCTTCTTCCAGTTTTGAATAATAATTGCGTAAATGAAACATTATACATTGAAATTTTCTGATCAATAGTTACATGTTAACTATGTATCAGTCTATGGTTATATCATTCCATCCACGTACATGTATGCAGTTATTGAACCAAAACAAATCTTCAACTACTATCGCGTACAAATGCGTTCTTTCTTCCTTTCTTTTCTCTGTCTCGCTCTCGCTCTGACACACACAAGTATCAACACGCGCATGCGCAAAAAAATCGTAAATGTAGGCCGACATATTGGTACTTTTGCTACATTATTTACATTATTCGGACTATTGTCCTCATCTTTGTCGCCATA
Organism: Acanthosepion esculentum; assembly: GCA_964036315.1. NCBI lineage: Eukaryota > Metazoa > Mollusca > Cephalopoda > Sepiida > Sepiidae > Acanthosepion > Acanthosepion esculentum. Next base: position 17,325,132 of record OZ038484.1, read on the forward strand.
TTTATTACAACGTTTCGGCATGTACAATCCGGCCTTCTTCAGGTGGTTGGAATGTCGAACTGAACCCTTTATTTCGCTCACTGGGGTAGACTGTTCTAGATCCACGTGCCAGGTTTAATGGATGTCGGTTATCAGTTATCTCCTGTTAACCCCAGTGTGCGAAATAAAGGGTTCAGTTCGACATTCCAACCACCTGAAGAAGGCCGGAGTGTACAACCGCCGAAACGTTGTAATAAAGATGGCGACAAAGATGAGGAAATAGTCCGAATAATGTAAATAGTGTACATAATACCTCATCTCAGAAATATAGACAGATAATGAAAGGACGAAATGTTGAAATAAATATGGCGATAAAGATGAGGACAATAGTCGAAATAATGTAAATAATGTACATCATAACTCATCTCAGAAACATAGACAGATACTGAAAGGCCGAAACGTTGTAATAAATATGGAGACAGATATGAGGTCAATAGTCGGAATAATGTAAATAATGTACATCATACTTCATCTCAGAAATATAGACAGATATTGGTACTTTTGCTCTTATCAACAATTCATCAGTGTTTTGGTAAATAAATATCTACACATTTCGCAAATGAATCCGATGCTCTTTGGCTATGTCGCCAACGTGTGAACTACAAAACGGAAATGTCAAAATCAAGCAAGTACAGAAATTTAAATATCTGGGAAGTGTAGAAACAGACGCCGGGAAGTGTAACACAGACAGACATCTGGAGGCGTAATTGAATAGCGAAAGATGCCTGCCAGATAGTTCGCACAATATTAAGAGACAGAGAGAAATATCCACACAAAGAATAAGATATTGTATAGAAGTTCAGCACTTTTCTTTGTTTCTAAAGTTTTCAGTTTAATATCCAAATGCATTTTTTGCCAGTTCAACGTGCCTTCAGATTTTTATGTCACAATTTCCGTTGTGAAGTTTAACTAAGTACAGACATATGAACATATCGGTAAAATATAATAGACTGAAAACTGTTTATACAGATTGAAGATGATAGATAGATAGATAGATAGATAGATAGATAGATAGATAGATAGATAGATATATAATGAAGGGACTGAGATAGATAGATAGATAGATAGATAGATAGATAGATAGATAGATAGATAATGAAGGGACTGAGAAAGATAGATAGATAGATAGATAGATAGATAGATAGATAGATAGATAGATAGATAATGAAGGGACTGAGATAGATAGATAGATAGATAGATAGATAGATAGATAGATAGATAGATAGATAGATAGATAGATAGATAATGAAGGGACTGAGAAAGATAGATAGATAGATAGATAGATAGATAGATAATGAAGGGACTGAGAAAGATAGATAGATAGATAGATAGATAGATAGATAGATAGATAGATAGATAGATTGTGAGAAGACCGAGAAAGATAGATAGATAGATAGATAGATAGATAGATAGATAGATATGAACTGAAAGAGATAGATAGACATGAACAGATAGTGATAGATAAAAAAATTACATATATATATATATATATATATAGATAGATAGATAGATAGATAGATAGATAGATAGGAACGCACATAGATATACATGAACTAATTGATATATAGATAGATAGATAGATAGATAGATAGATAGATAGATAGATAGAAAGAAAGATAGATAGATAGATAGATAGTACCTCTATGATATATAAAATATAAAGGTAAATGAATATCTAAATTCAATATAAATTATTATTTCTATCATTGATTTCTCTTTCATACATTCAACTTCATGTGGTCGTATATGCATATTGAAATGTATGTGTGCTCTTAGGGATTCATTCCAATAATGAATAAGCAATTATTTCAATTCAATATTAACGTCGTTTCAGCATCATTAATTACTGTTATTATCGCATTTATTGGTTCAGGAGGCCATGTTTGCTCGTGTGCCTACTTTGCAACAATTTAGAACCTATTTCAACAAAGAGAAATTGAGAAGCTCAATGAATTTAACAGGAATTATATCCGCAAAAAAGTAAATTTAGTGCTAATTGTTAGGTTCTAATACGGTCGGGTTTTTTCCTTTTTATTCTTTTTTTTTTTTAATTAAAACAAGCGTATACTGTCTTGCCCTCACTAAAATTATATTAAAAAATTTAATATACTTTTTTTTTATATAGACTTTTATATTTATATAGTTTTATATTTGCCGGTTTTAGTTGTAGCTGTTTTTAATATTTTTCTTTTTTTCTCTCATTTACCCAACTCCAATGTTAAATTTTAATGATTATATAATGATTGGCTTTTGTAACCTAAAAGATAAGGTGTCTTCCATATCTGACAGTTCCATTATATCTTCTTCTATGTGCCGTTTATCTCCAGTATCAGGCTCTCCACAACTTCCTATACTTTGGAACTCTTCGTAAAGTTTGCCCTTTTACTATCATCCTAAAAATCTCTGTTCTGCCAAACATTTACAAAAAAATGGTTAAGTTGGTTACACGCTAATTTCCTTTTCTCTTGCCTTCAGTATGTCCCGTGAGTGCCAAATTTACCAAGCCTTCTTTCTTCATGATGTACCCTAGAATTTTCAATTGCCTCTTGCAAGATTCAGGTGCAAACGGGGACAGATACTAATTATTTTAAGATCCGTGCTGTTTATTTAAATATTGTAGAATGTAAAGATAACATGGAATAAAAATTAATTAACACTATATGATGACAATCTTTATCGAAAAATTATAAAATGAAGATTTACATCTGCTACTATTACGTGTAAAAATATGACGTGGAGTACAATAAGAAATAATGAAGAGTGTAGTCAAAATTTGAATTACGTATGTTAGTTGTCATTTGTAGGTGATTCAAAAAGGCACTATTAATGTTGATAGGTAATCCAAATGGCCGCTTATTCTTCATTTACATAGCCGATTCAAAATAGCGTAGGTAATGTTTATTGTTAATCCAAAGGGCCCCTTATTTTTCATTTACATAGCCGATTCAAAATGGCGCTGTTAATCTTCAGAGTCAATCCAAAGGACCCCTTATTCTTCATTTACATAGCCGATTCAAAATGGCGCTGTTAATCTTCAGAGTCAATTCAAAGCACTCCTTATTATTCATTTACATAGCCGATTCAAAATGGCTTTCTTAATGTTTATAGTTAATCCAAAGGGCCCCATATTTTTCATTTACATAGCCGATTCAAGATTGCGTTCTTAATGTATATAGTTAATCCAAAGGGCCCCTTATTTTTCATTGACATAGCCGATTCAAAATGGCGCTGCTAATGTTCAGAGTTAATGCAAAGGAACCCTTATTCTTCATTTACATAGCCGATTCAAAATGGCGCTGTTAATGTTCAGAGTTAATCCAAAGGACCCCTTATTCATCATTTACATAGCCGATTCAAAATGGCGCTGTTTACATTAGAGTGTTTCTCAAGAATGCAAAATCATTTCTGTTTTTTTTATTCGTAATATTTACTTAACATCTGGAAAATGTAAACGCTTGTAACATATGAATAAGACTGATATTCAATAATGTATGTTGTTTATTTTTTCATTATGAAATATGAATGCGAAAATGATCAATTTAAATATATATTTATTAGAGCTTTTTTGCAACAAACTTACTGGTGTTGAATTCATGACACTATTTAGTATTGTTGAATGTTTGTTTTAAGCATTTCACTCCAACCAAGTCCAGAGTTTCACTAACACGCAAGGGGTTACAGAGAGTTAGAGCAAGAGTAAAGAGTGTTGTTTGAGGAAAGGATAGAGGGAAGGAAGGGGATCAGGATCAAGGGATCAGAAGATATCGATTGACATTACATTTGAATATTTGACGATTATAGCTATCAGGGAAGCAAGTAAGAGGAAGTGAGTTTCACTGCCGGGAAGTGCGAGATAAGAAGCTCTTGGAATAGAAGTGACGGCTACATTTAACTGTTTCGACAGAGAAAAGGTGGGACGGAGATGCCAACCTAGTAGCACGATTAAATTCATGCAGTTGGGGTACAAATGTGAAAGTGGATCTTCAAAGCAGTTGCTATGAAAATATTTGTAGAAAAGACAGAGAGAAGCCACAATCACGTCTGTGAGAAAGTGATTGTAGACGAGATGCCAGATCAGGACCGATCACATTGCAGATCCATCTCTGGAAGTTATCGCTAACATTTTTTCTAGATTTACAAACTCTACCTTTTGTTCAATTTTACAAAATTTGAATAATCTGATTTGTCTGAAAAAATTATTTGACAAAAAACTTACTTCCCGGTTTTATAATGTCTTTTACTTAATTTTATAGGACTTGATGGTAAACAATATTTTTTAAGAAGTTTTTTTTTTTCCTTTTAACAGCGAAGAATAAATTCTGAGGATTTCTTACTCTTGAGCATGCGATATACAACTGGCGATGCGTAAATATATCTTTCTGATCCGATGAGCTCGAGTGAATAGATGGCGAGACGTGGGGTGAGAGTGATGGTAAAAAGACAATTGTTACTAAATGCTATAAAAGATAAACATTTTTGAAGGGACATGATCCATGATGACCGGAAGTGCGGCATTACATGGAAGAACAAATTTACACTATTTACATTGTTTGATCAGTTACATTTTTTACCGCGCCGGGAACGCCCTCCTTATCTTGGGACTTGCCCACATATTGATCTGTCTATGGGATTATTGATTAGAATCGAGCAAAGTTAAATCTACGTTTAACCAAGTGTAAATCGAAATATATTCTGAACGTTTTTTCTTTGATTTTCTAATAACTACATTTAGAAATCATTATTGATGATTTCTTTAATTAATATAAATAGAAAAATAAACACCTGCACTAGTTAAATATTTCGGACTATTGTCCTCATCTTTGTCGACATATTTATTACAACGTTTCGGCCGTTGTACGCTCCGTCCTTCGGGCGCTTGAAATGTCGAACTGAACAATGTCAATTATCAGTTATGGCCTGTTAATTCCCCTCTGCAAGTTCTCCTCTGCCTTAACCGGGTATTGAACTCACACTCTTTGGGTCCTGTCACTGGATCTAACCAACGCCTTTATCCACTGTTAGGACACATGGAACAGTGCATAAAGGCGTTAGTTAGATCCAGTGACAGGACCCAAAGAATATGAGTTCAATACCTGGTTAAGGCAGTGGAGAACTTGGACAGGGGAATTAACAGGAGTTAACTGATAGACATGGCACGTGGAACTAGAACAGTTCACCCCAGTGAGCGAAATAAAGGGTTCAGTTCGACATTCCAACCACCTGAAGAAGGCCGGGGCGTACAACGGCCGAAACTTTGTAATAAATATGGCGACAAAGATGAGGACAATAGTCTGAATTATGTAAATAGTGTACATAATACCTCATTTCAGAAATATAGACAAATACTGAGAGGCCGAAACTTTGTGATAAATATGGCGACAAAGATGAGGACGATGGTCCGAATTATGTAAATAGTGTACATAATAGAAATATAGACAGATACTGAATAAACACCTGGTTAAAAATAGTTTTCAGTCTACAGACCTTTAGTTCCATATTGATCGACATGGGAACTTCTCTTCCGAATTGAAATTTTGTCTTTATACGTTTTTTTATTATCTGTGAATTATGAAACACAACGGAGTAGTTTTCCGTTAAAATATGTGTAGTGTAGATCAAAAGATTTTTTTTTTAATTATGCTATTTATTGATAGTTAAATATTTGTTTAGGAGGGTTCGACAAAAAAGGACTCTAGCACGCTCCCTTATGATTAGGACATTAATCACATTGATATCGCTAATTAATTCTTTGTATAAATTGTTTCTTTATGATATAATATTTAAACACACACACACACACACGTATATATATATATATATATATATATATATATATATATATATATGTATGTGTGTGTGTGTGTGTGTGCGTGTGTTGTCCTCATCTTTGCTGCAATATTCACGACGTTTCGACCGCCTTCTTTAGGTGATTGGAATTTCGAAGCGAATACTTTATTTCGTCTTGATATCTCAGTATCAGTTAAATCCGTTTTGACTCAACTATCCAAGTTTTCTGTTCAACTCCGCTGTAAGTCGTAACTCAAGTTACTGGATTCAACCAACGCGTTTATCCACGGGGCCATGTATATAATATATTTATGAGTATCGATAAAAAAAATCTTATTAATTCATTACCGTTTGTCATTCTGTTTCTTACTATAAATCTGCCATATAGATTTTTTTTTTTATATAAAGAAACAATGCAATATATTTCAACTAAATATAAGTGCCTGCCCATATCTTTCGTTGTCTCTGTATACAATGCGTATGCAGCTGTGTTCCAATAATCTGTGGAAATGTTCCAATGAAACACAGGCACCTGAACAATAATTTCATCCAAAACTGACAAGTTATGTCAATTAATATCTCAAGATATTTATTTCGGAAATATATTTAGGTGTTTTTTTTGTGGGGGGGGGGGATTAAATTATCTTCGCCGGCCTAGCAACCGACACACATAATCAGACTGTGTACGTATTTATCCTAATGTCAGGTAGCTTCAATTTTAAATAGATACACATGAATCTCTTGACGTGTTTCCATCATAATTTGTCAAGCGAAGAGGACGCTGTCAAAACTATTCTCTCATGTGTTTCATTTTAACACATTTTGTTATTAATTTGTGTCACAACATTAATATGGTGATGTGGTCCCTAGATTAAGAAGTTTCTGCACAATCTAAAAATGTAGGCGTAACGAAATGAATAATTTTCTGTACCAGCAGAATAGTAAGATTTTGACAGGGGAAAAATCCTTATTTTAAACAAATCTGTAATCCTTTTAAATAGAAAATTTGTTTAACATTACCATAAAAGATCGATTTTTTCCTCATAAATAAATGACATCTTGCAGGAATGTGTCTCTATTCTTGCCATTTTCCAGTAATGATTCCAGTTCAAAACTCAAAACAACGCGGTTTCTGAATTCTCTCAATTCAGAAATTTAAAAATTTTTTAAAATTATTTTCTATTTAGTGAAGATTATATGATTTTTGGATGAAGCGGACACTATGTAACAAATGCATATCCCTCGCTCTCTCTTTCTCTCACTCTAAACATACACGCACGCATACACACACACACGCACACACACACACACACACACACATACACACACACACATATATATATATTTATATATATATATATATATATAAAAGTGAACATAGAAGTCAACACCTAGAGGCGACAGTCTGTTTCATGCTAGATGCAATTGTCAGGCCACGAGTGCTGTTATTTTTCTCTGTGGTGCATTGTGGGTAGTCTATCTTGGCGGTTATTTCACCGGAAGTCGTTTATTTATTTATTAACTGGGTTAAATTATTTTGCTTGTTTTTATTTATTTTTATTTTACTTTTTTTCTTATTTATTTATTTATTTATTTATTTATTAATCGGTGTTTTTATTATCGTCATAAAAATTTGTTTACATCGCTTATTTAATAGTTTTGTTTTGGTTTGGGAAGATAATTAAAGCTATTTATTCAGTTTTCGGGTTGATTGTTGTAGTTTGTTCTAACTATTATTTTGGCGGGAACAGTTTTTAATTTGTTTATTACTACATGTATTTATTTGGATTGATTATCGGGATCTGTTTGTTAGTTCATTTATTTATTTGGATGAATTTAGATCAGTTTATTTTACTTTTTATTATTTATTTGTTATACTGTATATTTTCTCTTTTCGGTTTTCGATTTTTAAGTAACGTAGTATTTTTTTCTTTTTTATCGTTATATAACAGTTATAGCTATTTTCTATATTTTCACACGCTCTGTCTCTGATATTGAGCCCTTTATCCCATAAATACAGCACTTCTTAAAACTATATTTCTTCATGCATATATATATATACATATATATATATACATATATATATATATATATATATATATATATATATATATATATATATATATGCGTGTGTGTGTGTGTGTGTGTGTGTGTGTGTGTGTGTGTGTGTGTGTGTGTGTGTGTGTGTGTTTGTGTGTGTGTAATCAATATATAACCTAAACTATGGTAAGTGAAAGCAACATTTGGATGATATATTTATCCAGAATAAAAATATTTTAAGATAAAATCTCTTCCTATGATTACAACCTAGCATTAGCTCATTTCGTATATATGCATCCAACTGCAGTGTTGGTACAGATTGAATAAGTCCGATACCCAAAAGCACTATTCATAAAAGCGTGCTCAATACTGAGTAGGGAAATTATATTTATTCAAAATTATAACATATGCATGTTATAACATCACGATTTGGAGAGTCATGTTCGTTCATGTCCTGAAGAACATAGAAGAAAATGAAGCATATATGCTCAAATGATATAATCAAGATTTTCTAGTATTTCAGGTAGCTCTTCATGTTGATATAATCAAGCTTTTCTAGTATTTCAAGTAACTCTTCGTGTTGATATAATCAAGCTTTTCTAGTACTTCAAGTAGCTCTTCCTATTCATATAATAATGCCAACAGAAATGAATATATTACCACTCTTTCTTCGGTCAAACTCCAATGGCTTTTGACATTTACTGCTGTCTTTACTTTTATTTCAACTAAATCCTCATCAGCATGATTCTAGTGTGAAACAGACTGAGCAAGAAAGATAGAGGGATAAAAAGAAAGAAACAAACTTCAGACGATAGATAGATAGATAGATAATTGTCTCGTCATAGATAGATAGATAGATAGATAGATAGATAGATAGATAGATAGATAGATAGATAGATGTCCAATCATAGATAGATATATAGATAGATAGATAGAAAATTTTCTAGTCATAGATAGATAGATAGATAGATGTCTAGTCATAGATAGATAGATAGATAGATACTTGTCTAATCCTAGATAGATAAGCAGACAGTCATACTGAGATAGAGATTTCAATAAATGTATATAAATCTAAATATATACGATTATAAATTGGAAAGCATCGCCCGTTCCCAGAATGGTATGTCAGCAAAACTATCCTGTTTTTGTGCTTACCTGCAGGTCTCCATACTCTGTCTGTCTGTCTACCATTTAAGCGCCTACACCCACTCCATCCACTTTTTCAATCCGTTTATTTCAGCTATTTATATGCTTACTTCACTGTTTATTTTTATTTTTCCCCTTTATAACATAGAGCAGCAAATGCAAAAAACAACAAATCCTTTAAAAAGTGGGCAAAACCTATAAATAAACGCAGATTAATTTGCCTCAGGTTAAAAACAGCACAACTAAAATGGGGCATTGATAACGAAAACTGCAGAATTCTTCATTGTCTTCTTTCTTTTTTTTTTTCATGAAAAGGGACGCTGAGACAACGAGACGGCGGAGGAAAAGTCCATGCTCTGATCTAATAGCGGTTTTCGGAAATGTCATCGGAATCGCCAAAGGTTAGACAAAGAAATGCATAGCTAAGGTGGGTAGGGGTTTGGCTGTCCGGTCGAGCTTCGGTTTCAGTCTTGTGACATATTCTGGAGGCTATCCGGGAAATAGTGAAAGTTTTGATGACATAGAAGAACCGAATTAGTTCTTTAATGTTTGTCGTATGGGTGGAGATAGATGACAGTCTCAGGTTTGAGACGTGCATAAAGCATGTCTCGGATGTGTACTCTCTCTCTCTTTCTCTCACTCTCACTCTCCCTCTCGCTCTCTATCTATCTCTTAATCTCTTTCTCTCTCTCGCTCTCTCTCTCTTGCTCCCGCTCTCTATCTATCTCTTAATCTCTTTCTCTCTCTGTAATATCGCTCTCTCTCTCTCTCTCTCTCTGTAATATACAATTACAAACTTATCTCGCTCTCGCTCTCTATCTCTTCTTCTTCTCTCTCTCTATTTCTCTCTCTCTTTCTC
>OZ038484.1:17337502-17340002 GCA_964036315.1 Acanthosepion esculentum
TATATGTATATATATATATATATTTATATATATTGTTTTACTAATGTTTTTCGTTTATATATATATAATGCTTTCCTATTGTTTTTCGTTCATACATACATATATATATGTTCATGCATATATATATATATATATATATATATATATATATATATATATATATATATACGAATACACGAAGAAGTCCTCATATCCGAAATTCTCAGTGTTGCCATTTAGAAGCTGCAGGCATATGCTACATTGTTCCAATATTTTTCATTTTATTCCCTAATTTTCCCAATACTGGGTAGACCGTTCTAGTTCCAAGTGCCATGTTTAATGGATGTCAGTTGTCAGTTATCTCCTGTTAATATCCCTCTGAAAGTTCTCCACTGCCTTAACCCTTTTGTTTACTATTTTCTTCATCTTGTTCGCCATATTTATTAGAACGTTTCGGCCGTTGTATGCTCCGGTTCTTCCGAACCCTTTATTTCACTCACTGGGGTAGACCGTTCTAGTTCCACCTGTCATGTTTTAATGGATTTCAGTTGTCAGTTATCTCCTGTTAATTCCCCTCTCCAAGTTCTCCACTGCCTTAGCCGAGTATTGAACTCAAACTCTTTGGGGTTTTTGCACTGGATCTATTGAACTGGTTAGATCCAGTGACGAGATACAAAGAGTGTTAGTTCAATACCCGTTTGAGGCAGTGGAGAACTTAGAGAGGGGAATTAACATGAGATAACCCTTTATTTCGCTCATTCTGGGATAGACTGTTCTAGTTCCATGCGCCTTGATTAATGGATGTCAGTTGTCAGTTATCTCCTGTTAATTCCCCTCTGAAAGTTCTCCACTGCCTTAACCGGGTATTGAACTCACACTCCTCAAGCACACATGGATAAAGGCGTTAGTTACATCCAGTGACAGGACCCAAAAGAATGTGAGTTCAATACCCGGTTAAGGCGGTGGAGAATTTTCAGAGGGGAACTAACAGAAGATAACTGACAACTGAGATCCATTAGACATGTCACGTGGAACTAGAACAGTCTACCCCAGTGAGCGAAATAAAATGTTCAGTTCGACATTCCAACCACCTGAAGAAAGCCGGAGTGTACAACGGCCTAATATGGCGACAAAGATGAGGACAATAGTCCGAATAATGTCAATAGTGTAGGTAACGATTTTTTTTTCAAATATCCCATTATTATATGTTATCGAGCATCCCCTGAAGAGGGACGATTATAGTATTGAAACATGAAAGGTTTTTGTGTAAAATGATTTTTGTCGCCGAAAAATGATGGAAAAGATAGTTTATTAAAGAAAACGCAGGTCTCAAAATTTTGGCAAACATTTGGTGGCAAAGTGTTGTATTTCGCTTTGAATTTCAACAGCAGTTATTTATAATCAAACTCCATTCCTTTAAACAAAACAAAAAATGATCTCTTATAATCATTCGTAAAAGTGTAGGCATCCGTCCTGATAATGAACAATCCGATGCAGCAAGATCTCAGATGAGAAAAACGTTTACGTACCTCCTATTCCTGAAAATTTTTCTCCATCATATTTTTGTCTATTTGGACGATTACATAACCCCCTTGATGGAATATTTCTTAAACAATTTGTAGAGGGTTAAAATCTCCAATTTGCGTGATTTCCCTCCAAAGGAAAATCATTTTACAATATGAACATCTTAAGAAACTAGTGAATTGTATATATGTCACACATTATGAAATGGAGAAAGTGCGACAATTATTTTAAGACATTTTTTAAGTTGATACATTCTTTTTATAGATACGAATATTCAAGTAAATACTCTGTTTTATAATAAACAGTAGTAAACCACATTTACCGGCCTGAATGTCCGAGAAATTTTCATAGAACGGAGGACGAATATTTTCTATGAAAATTTCTCGGACATTCAGGCCGGTAAATGTTGTTTAATACTATTTATTATAAACAGAGCATTTACTTAAATATTTGTATCTATAAAAAGAATGTATAAACATAAATACACACATACACACACACACACACACACACATATATATATATATATATATATATATATATATATATATATTGTTTTCCTATTGTTATTCCTTTATACATATATATATATATATATATATATATATATATATATATATATATATATATATTGTTTTCCTATTTTTTTTCGTTTATATGTATATTTTTGGAAGTTGTTGATAACGTTCGAGCGTGTATTTATATAAATTTTATATCGAATATCTTCGAAGTAAATATGAATTTATATTTTGAGACATTCGGATATTACTTATGTATATATCGTTGATGATCAAGGTTAGCTTTAATTAAATCAATATCAAAACAATGAAGCAGCTAATGAATTTCGAACTCACTTATCCAAAAGAATTCATCTAGGAAACAAGGTTAACAAAACTGATTACAGATCTAGGTTATCTCGAGATTAACAGAGAATCTATACGAAAAGAATCGATCGAATTGTCTAAACAAAAACGGATCTATCATCAACTCATAGATT
>OZ038484.1:17342502-17365002 GCA_964036315.1 Acanthosepion esculentum
TATATATATAGATATATATATATATATATTGAACAATAAAAAATATCAAAAAATTGAAATCTTCAGACACACTGTGTTGTAGATTAATATTCCTTCGTTTTTTATTATTATTTCATTTAGATTCCTCGACTAGTTTCGGCTAACATGGCCATCATTAGGAGAAAAATAATTTTCTGCTTGTTGGTAGCAGTAAACTACAGAAATGAAAGTCTTGAAAGTCTTATTTTTTAAAAAGATATATATATATATATATATATATATATATATATATATATATATATATATATATATATATATCTTTTTAAAAAATATGATTCCTTCGCTACATAAGAGTTCTCATGTTTCAAAAGTGAGAGCCGAGACCCTTAATATAATTTTTGAAATTAACTTGAATTAAGGTGTCTGGTCTCGCTTCTTCGTCAAGCGAGAATTTGGGAAGCGAGACCAGACACCTTAATTCAACTTAATTTCAAAAATTATATTAAGGGTCTCGGCTCTCACTTTTGAAACATGAGAACTCTTATGTATCGAAGGAATCATACTTTTTTTAAAAATATTATAATATAAGCTCTACTTCTGTATGGAGCACTGTCTTTTTAAAAATAAAAGCAAAAATACTAAGGTACTCCGGATTATTTTCCTAACGTGTTCTTTCCTATTTTTCTGCATACCTGCACATATATATATATATATATATATATATATATATATATATATATATATATATATATATATATATATATCAACATAACTGTTTTTATACTCTTTCGTTTTAACATTTCTCATGAAATCTTTTCGAAATATTTTATTTTTGATAAAAGTTAATCATTCCTTATAGTAAACATAATGTAATTTTACTTGTCAGAATTTTTATTTGTTTTTCAGGGTTTTTTTTTATTTCTTTTGATAATGTTTCTGTGCTTAAAGCTGATTTCCATTTTTATTAACTAAACCAATTTTCGGAATATTTCTTCTCAAATTGTCTTTTCCACCAATGTATATTTTTATTTTCCAATTTGTCCGATTTTGGTGTCACTTCGTTTCATTATGTTGTGAATATTCATTTCATAGATCAAAACTTACTCAGTGACATTTCTGATCAAAACTATCAGTCTCATGTTTTTCAAAGTATCGATAGATGCGATACCAATTATTTTAATACACAGTGACTGACTTTTTCAGCCTGGATTAATGTGCTTGAATGATTTGAAATATGACTATTGTACGAGATCTCTTGTGAGATGTCGAACGTGAAATAGCGTGATTATACAGGCTCTTGTGCAACTAGTTAATTTGAATAATAATGTTAAATGAGAAAATAGAAATTAGATAATTCTGATAAGTCGTAGAGGAGAACGAGCAAGTAACAAAACGAGGAAAGGTTTAAGTGTTTTGTTTACAAATATTTAAAATATTTCTTCAGGATTATAAGGACTTGTACAGATGTATCTTTATTTTTTATTCGCTCATTATTTAAATTTTCTCTCCGGCTTTCTTTGTTTTGATAATCTCGTCATCTTAAATTTCTTTTTGTCAATTTCCTTTTTTTTATTCCTTTGATTTATTCCTCAGTCAATTTCATTCTTTTAAAAAAAGCTTCTTTTTTTTTTCTTAGTCATAAGCATTATTAAAACGCGTTTGCATTTTTCAGATCAGGAATTATAATTTCGAGGTAATGCATTCTCCATCATTGCGGCTGGCAGAGGATAGAAAAAATTGTTTATAGTTACGTTGTTCTAGAATTGTCATCAATGGTCGACTGAACTTGCTTTGTTTCAATGACTTTTGTTTTGTTATTATTAGTTACTTTGTTCAATAAATGACTTATTACGACAGATAATCAATCATGTCAACCATTTTTTTTCCATTTTATAAATAATTATTATTATTTTTATTTAATTTCAGAAATTAAAATGTTGAGGAAAAAACTTCAATAAATATGAATTCTTCCCCATAAAAATGCAAATAACAAACAAAAGTACTTCTTTATAAGTACATCTTCCAAATGTTGCATACATGTTTTAATAAAAACCAGAAAGAAAACAGCTATAAATATTTGTCTATATTTCTGAACACAAGGAACCATGGCACAGAGAATAAAGGCGTTAGTTCGATCCAGTGACAAGACCCAAATGAATGTGAGTTCAATACCCGGTTACGGCAGTGGAGAACATTCAGAGGGAAATTAACAGGAGATAACTGATAACTAACATCCATTAAATATGGCACGTGGAACTAGAAAAGTCTACCCCAGTGAACGAAATAAAGGGTTCAGTTCGACATTCCAACCACCTGAAGAAAGCCGGAGCGTACAACGGTCGAAACGTTGTAATAAATATGGCGATAAGGTTGATGACGATAGTGTAAATAATGTAAGCTATGGATATGATTTAATTTTTGTTTTCATCTGCTATTATTTTTGAGAACCTATAAAATAAAGGCGTTAGTTCGATCCAGTGACAAGACCCAAATGAATGTGAGTTCAATACCCGGTTACGGCAGTGGAGAACATTCAGAGGGAAATTAACAGGAGATAACTGATAACTAACATCCATTAAATATGGCACGTGGAACTAGAAAAGTCTACCCCAGTGAACGAAATAAAGGGTTCAGTTCGACATTCCAACCACCTGAAGAAAGCCGGAGCGTACAACGGTCGAAACGTTGTAATAAATATGGCGATAAGGTTGATGACGATAGTGTAAATAATGTAAGCTATGGATATGATTTAATTTTTGTTTTCATCTGCTATTATTTTTGAGAACCTATAAAATGCTTATTGACGCTTGTGTCTGTTAAATAGTTCGCAAGTTAAACGCCACTTACTTTGAAAGTTATTTTCTTAAGCCAAGTTTGGCAATGTAATATTGACATATGTTTGTGTTTAGAAAGAAACAGCTTCAGCGCCATCATAGCAAATGAATGATTTGAACATGAAATATGCAGATCTTCTGCTTATTTATCTTACTTTTTTTTAATCAGAGGTTGCGGAAGAATTTGCTGCCTCCTGCATCACTGGTATTTATCTGCGATAAAAACATTTTTAAAGAACATTTTAAGACAGCATTTGAGAATAAAATACCACTGGCAAATATAGTTTTAAATTTGCCCCTTTTAAACAATGATTGTTAAAAGAAAGACATCATTTTTATTTTAAATTTTTAAATTTGAATGTACACTTAAGAGAATTGCAGTTCCTGTCTATATTTCTGACATGAGGTATTATGTACACTATTTACATTATTCAGACTATTGTCCTCATCTTTGTCGCCATATTTATAACGTTTCGGTCGTTGTCCGCTCTGGACTCCTTTATTATCTGTCTATATTTCTAAGATGAGGTATTATGTACACAATTTACATTATCCGTACCACTGTCCTCATCTTGGACCATAACAGTGGTGCGAAGATATTTGACCATAAGAGTGGCGACGAGGATTGACATGTTTATCACAATGTTTCGGCCGTTGTACGCTCCGCCTCCTTCAGTATCTGTCTATATTTCTGAGATGAGGTATTATGTACACTATTTACATTATTCGGACTATTGTCCTCATCTTTGTCGCCATGTTTATCAAAACGTTTTGGCCGTTGTACTCTCCGGCCTTCTTCAGTATCTGTCTGTATTTCTGAGATGAGGAATTATGCAGACTATTTACCTTATTCGGACTATATTCCTCATCTTTGTCGCCATGTTTATAACAAGGTTTCAGGCGTTGTACGCTTTGGCCTTCTTCAGTATCTGCTTATATTTCTGAGATGAGGTATTATGTACACTATTTACATTATTCGGACTATTGTTCTCGTCTTTGTCGCCATGTTTATCACAACATTTGGCCGTTCTATGCTCCGCCTTGTTCAGTATCTGTCCATATTTCTGGGATAAAGTATTATGTACACAATTTACATTATTTGGACTATTCTCATCATATTTGATGCCATGTTTATCACAAAGATTCGGCCATTGTACGCTCCGGCCTTCTTCAGTATCTGTCTATATTTCAGAGTTAAGGTATTATGTACACAATTTTCATTATCTTTGTCGCCAGGTTTGACAGATGGTACAGTGGCTAAAGGCGTTATTTAGATGAAGTTAGACATGGCACATGGAACTAGAACAGTCTTCCCCAGTGAGCGAAATAAATTGTTCAGTTCGACATTTCAACCACCTGAAGAAGGCCGGAGCGTACAATAGCCGAAACGTTGTGATAATCATGGCGACAAAGATGAGGACAATAGTCAGAATAATATAAATAGTGTACATAACACCTCATCTCAAAGATTTAGACAGATACTGAAGAAGGCCGGAGGGTACAACGGTTAAACGTTGTGATAATAATAGCGACAAAGATGAGGACAATAGTCCGAATAATATAAATAGTTTACATAATACCTTATCTCAGAAATATAGACAGATACTGAACGGCCGAAACGTTGTAATAAACATGGCGACAAAGATGAGGACAATAGTCCGAATAATGTAAATAGGGTATATAATACCTCATCTCAGGAATATAGACAGGTACTGAAAGTTTGAAACGTTGTAATAAATATGGCGACAAAGATGAGGAAAATAGTCAGAATAATTTAAATAATGTACATAATAACTCATCTCAGAAATATAGACAGATACTGAAAGGCCGAGACTTTGTAATAAATATGGGGACAAATATGATGACAATAGTCCGAATAATGTAAATAGCGTACATAATACCTCATCTAAAACATTTAGACAAATACTGAAGAAGGCCGGAGGGTACAACGGCTAAAACGTTGTGATAATAATGGCGAAAAAGATGAGGACAATAGTCCGAATAATATAAATAGTGTACAGATTACCTCATCTCAGAAATATAGACAGATATTGAAATATTTGTAATAAATATGGCGACAAAGATGATGACAATAGTCCGAATAATGTAAATAATGTATATAATACCTCATCTCAGAAATATAGACAGGTACTGAATGGCCGAAACCTTGTGATAAACATGGTGACAAAGATGAGGAAAATAGTCCGAATAATTTCAGTAGTGAGAATTGTATTTAATTAATTTCATTTATTTATTTTTTGAATTTGCATTTTTCATATCAGGAATTACCATTACTAACTGCCATTTTTATTCATACAAACGTTCTCATCTTGTTTATCCTTCAACGTTTCAATCCTTTTACACTCTGGCCTTCTTCAGGTGCCTGTCTTATTGAATAACCTTCTCTGACTATTGAAATAAACAATTTATTTAATCCCCAGGAAACATTGTTCTCATTCCACTTTCCATTCTTGGGGGCGATAACTCATGTCAGTTGCTTTCCTCAAGTCTATTCCTTTTTGTATCCTTCGTCTGTTGCTTTCAAAGAATATTACTTCTTCACATCCAGCGATTGAACTCACAACTACCAGGGAACCAGATACGTTTATCGAATATTTCAATCCACAAGGTAATGTAACTCTTGCACACGAGAAAATTAACTGATATGAAAGGTACGCTAAAATGTTTATTGTGACGCCAGCTTTCAAATTGGCTATTCCCTTTATAATTTATGCATTTTTCTCTCTTCCTTTCTGTCACTTTTATTTCTTCTTCTTCTTCTTCTTCTTCTTCTTCTTCTTCTTCTTCTTCTTCTTCTTCTTCTTCTTTGTATATATGCGTGTGTGTGCGTGCGTGCGTGTGTTTGTGTACAAAAGCAAATAGACATTGTCCGATTAATTGAACAGCAAAGGCATCACATTTTAGTGTCACTTCTAATTAAAGAGAAAATAATGACGTAAGGAAACGTTAATTCTTTCATTTTATGTGCCGTGTCCCTTCAGGACGTAGGCGATCATGGCTCTCCACTTACCCCCTATCCTTTGTAGCTCTCACTAAGTTTTATCCCTTTGCTATTTCCCCCAGGTTATGTTCTGTCATCCACTTGCTTAAGCCAGCTACGCATGTCACGCGTTGCTTTCCCTTGTCTTTCCTTTAAATCAAACACTAAGATGGAAATTCCCATCACTAATAAGACCGATAACAGTGGACTTGATAAATTTAATTTCCTGAAAAAATGTTTTAACAAAATCTTGGCAAACATGGACCTTCGTGGCCGTCGAAAAAGGACTACAAAATGACGATTTTTCAATAGATAACGCTATTATTTTAATTAAATTCACCCCTCGGCAATGTTTATTGTTTCAAAAAGCGAACCGTAGAATTATAATCAAACTTAAAAATAGGAAAGTGAATTTACACGTTCTTGAGAATTAACAACATCAATAGTAAACACTATTTATTATACTGTTTATTGGAATGGTTGGCAATTGTCACTTAATTCGAACTTTATCAAATGGCAAGAATCTTTCATTATAGTTTGTTCACATATCTTAATTATTTGGTAAAGGTTTATGTATGAATACAAAATTATTTTCATATTATTTCTTGTATATTGCATTGCATTAGTTTTAATACAAATATATTAGTTTTAGAATTTTGTAAATATAAAATAATTCTTGTAAATAAACAATCGAATGAATAAATAGTGTTTAATATTTTTGTTGTAAATTTTCAAGAAAAAAAAAGAATGTTTGAATTCACTTTCATCATATAATTAGGTTTTATTACAATTCTAATCAGCTCTTTTTAAGACAATAAGCATTGTTAAGGTAGTTAAAACAATAAGCAGAGTTAAGGTAGTTAAAAAAATAAGTATTGTTAAGGTAGTTAAAATAATAGCGGCGTCAAGGGAAAACACGATTTGTAGAGAAGCGTCTGGTTAGCAAAGTTCAAATTAATGGGTTTTTTTTAAAACACAATCTCCGACGATTTTTCTCGATCGATCATAGCAGTATGGTATATCACGTCCGATTAAATGACGGTTCCGTGTGGGACATAGGTAAATGTCATTAATACTGTTTAATTAAAAAACAGAGCATGTACTTCAATAAATTGTATCTATTAAAATAATATATAAACAAAAAATATATTAAATATCGTATTTTCCGGCTTACAAGACGCACTTTTTCCTAAAGAAATACCACGAAAAATACGTGTGCGTCTTCCGAGACGAATGTAAGGACCAGCCATTGACCTTGAAGAAATGTGCGCCTGAATTGGCGCCAGCCCTCTCTAAATTATACAATCTTGTTTTCCTGACTGCTGGAAGTCGTCATCCATTGTTCCTGTCTTTAAGAACTCTGGCGACTCCTCCGACCCTTCTAATTACCGTCCTATCAGTCTCCTACCCCTCTTTGGCAAAGTCTTCGAAGCCCTTATCAACACCGAAGTGTTTAACCACCTTACATCACATGATCTGCTCTCAGACAAGCAATATGGATTCCATCTTTGCCAGATCTACAGCTGATGTGCTTACGGCCATCAGTGAATTTGTCTACCAAGTTCTTCATCACCAAGGCCCTTGACATCACCAAGGCGTTTGATAGGGTTTGGCATGTCGGCCTTCTTCGCAAGCTTCAGGTCGATTGTTTGACCTAATACAATCACTCCTATCAAACCGTGAATTGAAGGTCGTTCTCAACGGATTCTCCTCCAGCTCCTATCCCACAAACGCAGGTGTTCCGCAAGGCTCCATCCTAGGCCCTACCCTGTTCCTTATATTCATAAATGATCTTCCTGACGCCATAGATTCCCAAGTTGCCATCTACGCGGATGACACCACAATTTAATTCTGCCTCAGAAACAAATCTAGTGTCGCTGACAAAATTAACCTGGCCGTTGGTCTCGAAAAGAACCTCCAATCGGTTGTGAACCGGGGCAGGAATTGGCTGGTTAACAAAACTGCTCTCTATTAATCAACACAGGGATCCTTTCCTGCATCCCATTAGAATGTCTGATGCTCAACTTCTCGAGAGCACCTCCCTGCGGCTTCTCGGTCTCACGCTGTCTGCTGACCTGATATGGAACAAATACATCGAGTCAATTGCTTCATCCACCGCAAGGAAAGTTGACTCCCTGTGCCGGACCAGGAAACTTTTCTCCCCGGAATCGATCCTCCAAATTTAAAATCAACCATCCGCCCTTGCATGGAGTATTGCTGACATATATGGTCTGGATCCCCTTCCGTTTGCCTCGGGGTTCTTGATAAGATTCAGAGACGGGTATGCAATGTAATTGGCCCTGATCTGGCTTCTCGTCTGCAGTCTCTCTCTCTCATAGACGCGCTGTCGCCTCTTTCTGTCTCTTTTACAAATACTTCCATGGCAATTGCCCCGATGAGCTGCTATCGCTGGTTCCCAGGCTCCATGAATTCAAGCGTCGTACGATGCTGGCATCCCGTTCCCACGCCTTCACTGTTGAAACTGTTAAATGTAGACGTCTACTCCAATAGCTTCATATCTCGCACCTCACGCCTGTGGAACTCCCTTCCTTATTCTTGTTTCCCTGACAACTATAATCTCCAACTATTCAAATGTAACGTCAATCGACATCTCCAGTTGCATTGATCTATCCACTATCCTTCTCCACATCTTTTCCTCTATTACTCTTATCTGCTCTTGCTCTAAATATTCTGTAACCCCTTGCGTGCTAGTGGCTTCCAGCCTTGCCTGGGGTGAAAAGCTTAAAGAAAAAAAACAACTCCCAGGCTCAAGTAAGTCTAGACGGTCACCTAATTGGCTTGACTGATAGGGAAATGGGTATGTATGTTGAGTCATTACACTATAATGTTAGCTATCTATCTAATTCAGCCTTTTATATTATGTAAATTCAGTACTTAGCAGTTACAAGTATTTCCAAGACTATAAACCTTCCTGGAGCCGAGCCATAAGCTTAAACATGCTCTGTTTACATGCAGCGGCAGGAGCCTTTCTGCTCTTAACTAGTATGTCATTGTCATACAAACAAAATCGTTAAGATGCGTTTTGTGAATAAATATAAGTTAATTGATTGATTTTTAATCCGAAATTCTTATTCAGTTAGAAGAAATTATCGTGGATGCTGTGTATTTGAAATAAACGAGCTATATTTAAATAAAAAGTGAGGTACTTCAACTTAAAAGTAAGAAAATGTTTCGAAATCGATAGAAAGACACAGGTTCAAAATAAGACAGCCCTGCAGTAAAATGCTCAATGCTAAACGAGAAGCAACATGAAATTTAGTTTCATCTACCGGAAGAAAAGTTGCTTCTCTGTGTCGTGCCAGAAGGTTTTTTTCTCGTCTGAGTTCACCCTTCAAATCTGCAAATCAACCATTCGTCCTTGCTTTGAATCAACCATTCGTCCTTGCTGCCATATATGGTGTGATGCCCCCGCTGTTCTTCTCGAGGTCCTCGACAAAATCCAGAGACGGATATGCAATGTGATAGGTCCTGATCCGGCATCTCGTCTACAGTCACTTTCTCACAGACGTGCTGTGGCTTCTCGCTGTCTTTTCTACAAATATTTTCATGGCAACCGCCCTGACGAGCTACTTACACTGCTACCCCAACTGCATGGAGTTAAGCTTGCTACTAGTTTGGCGTCTTGGTCCCAACCTTTCATTATCGAAAAGTCAAATGTAACCGCCTCTTCTACTCCGACAACTTCTTCTCTCGCACTTCCCGACAGTGGAACTCCCTTCCTGTTACTTGCTTCCCTGATAGCTATAATATTCAAATATTCAAATGTACTGTCAATCGTTATCTTCTGATGCCTTGATCTTGATCCCCGTCCTTCTCTTTGTCCCTTCACCACACACCTCTTTACTCTTGCTCTCACTCTCGGTAAACCCTTGCGTGCTAGTGGCACTCTCGCCTTGCTTAGGGTGAGAAGCTTTAAATATAATTTTTAAAAAAAGGATATTAGTATTTGCTCAGTGACTACTGTGCTTTCGTCTTTCTGGGCTCTGGAAGAAGGGGGCAGATATCATTTTAACTTTCATTTGTCATTTTATAATATTGTATATGTATTTATATACAAATATATCCTATATATTTAAATATATATTTAAATATATACAGTGTATCGTATATATTCTAAAGAAAATAATAGTTTAACTTGATATCGACCAAGAAACACAGCAAAGGATTGAGAAACGTGTAATGAAAATGAAATTTGCAGCTTCGGTGTCGGTTTTTACGGCAGTTTTCAGGTTTAAATTTATGTTATTTCTTAAATTTTCCTGTCACTATTTGCTCTAATAGATTCAACACTTCAATATTATCTTAAATTTCCACAAAGTATAATCTTCTTCTTCTTCTTCTTCTTCTTCTTCTTCTTCTTCTTCTTCTTCTTCTTCTTCTTCTTCTTCTAATTATTATTATTATTATTATTATTAGTTTCTACTACTACTATCACTACTCTTTCTCCTTCTTCTTCTACTTCTTTTTCATTTCATTTTCATTCTCATTCTCCTCCTTCCTCTACTTCTAATATTACTACTTATTATTATGTCATTCTTCTTCTTCTTCTTCTTCTAATTATTATTATTAGTTTCCTCAACTACTACTACTACTCTTTCTCATTTTTCTTCTTCTTCTTCTTCTTCTTCTTCTTCTTCTTCTTCTTCTTCTTCTTCTTCTCCTTATTATTATTATTATTATTAATAGTTTACCTTCTACTACTACTATTTCTTTTTCTCCTTCTTCTTTTTCACTTTCTTCTCATTCTCTTCTACTTCCTCCTTTTCTTCTAATTCTAGTATTTCTTCTTCTCGCTTTCTTCTTCTTCTTCTTCTTCTACTTCTTCTTATTATTATTAGTTACTTCTACTACTACTACTACTTCTCTATCTCCTTTTTCTTCTTTTTACTTCCTTCTCCTTCTCCTTCTTCTTCTACTTCCTCCTCCTCTTTTACTTCTACTACTACTTAATCTTCTCTCTCTCTCTCTTCTTCTTCTTCTTCTTCATCTTCTTCTTCTTCTTTCCCTAAATTACCGTTCCTGTCAGTTATACTCAGTTCATTTAATTCATTATCTTTTTCCGTCTAGAAAAGTCAACTGAAAAAATATGTGAATACTTCATCGTCCTTAAATGGAAATCGCACACAGAGCCGAACTTCAGAAACCAGCCAAGTGCTCAGAGCGTGAAAGACCGACACCCAAGGCCTGAATGAGATGCGAATTTAGTTCACAATCTGAAAAAAATTGAAAAATAAAATAAATAAAAGATTCTTGTTGAATGTCAAATCGTAACGCTTTTTATTTTCATAAAGAATTGAAACACTGAAAAATTACTTTTACTCATAACTTAGCGTAACTTTCCTTGGGTGTAGTAGTAGTAGGAGAAGTAAAAGAAGAGGGGGGAGTAGAAGAAGAAGGAGAATGAGAATGAGAAGGAAGTAAAAAAGAAGAAAAAGGAGAAAAAGAAGAAGAAATAGTTGTAGCAGAAGTAACTAATAATAATAATAATAATAATAATAATAATAATAATAATAATAATAAGAAGAAGAAGAAGAAGAAGAAGAAGAAGAAGAAGGAGGAGAAGAAGAAAGCGAGAAGAATAAATACTAGAATTAGAAGAAAAGGAGGAAGCAGAAGAAGAGAATGAGAAGAAAGTAAAAAAGAAGTAGGAGAAAAAGAAGTAGTAGTAGTAGTAGTAGTAGTAAAAGAAGAGGAAGAAGAAGAAGGAGGAGGAGGAGGAGAAGAAGAAATCGAGAAAAAGAAATACTAGAATTAGAAGAAAAGGAGGAAGCAGAAGAAGAGAATGAGAAGAAAGTAAAAAAGAAGTAGGAGAAAAAGAAGTAGTAGTAGTAGTAGTAGTAGTAGTAGTAGTAGTAGTAAAAGAAGAGGAAGAAGAAGAAGGAGGAGGAGGAGGAGGAGAAGAAGAAATCGAGAAAAAGAAATACTAGAATTAGAAGAAAAGGAGGAAGCAGAAGAAGAGAATGAGAAGAAAGTAAAAAAGAAGTAGGAGAAAAAGAAGTAGAAGTAGTAGTAGTAGTAGTAGTAGTAGTAGTAGTAGTAGTAGTAAAAGAAGAGGAGGAAGTAGAAGAAGAAGGAGAAGGAGAATGAGAAGGAAGTAAAAAAGAAGAAAAAGAACATCATTGATGATTGTTTTAGTCACTGATCTTCTTCATTGCAAGAAATCCATGGAAAAAATATAAAAATAAAAACATTCGTCGGAAAAGGGTTTTTTTTTATTTTATTATTCTAGCCATGATTCAAATGGCTTACTTCATTGTTTGTAATGAGAGCTTCTTTCAAACTAAATGCATTCTGAATAAGAATTTATTAATAGATATGTTTGAGGAATAGGGTTTCACGTTCTAGGTCAATATTTTACATGGAAATCTCGAATTTACCGAAAGCTTTACGGCTAACGGGCCATGGAAATACCTTGCGAATCTTACCGTAGCCTCGGGCAGTGTGGCCACTATTGGTGAGAAATGTGTGGTTGGCGAGATAAGTTTGTTTTGTTCACTTTCGCAGAAAAACACCTAGGGAAAGGCATGAATCCAGCTATTTTCCCTCTAGCATCGAGTGGAAACCAGTCTAAAGGAAGAGAGAGAGAGAGAGAGAGAGAGAGAGAAATAAACTCTAGTTCGTTTTTAAATATAAAAAGTTATATTTTAAGCTTTCATCGGAAAAAAGAACAAGAACAAACTCTGAAACAGAGAAAAATAAAAAACATCAGCCCTACAAACTCTTGTTGAAATTTAACGAAACTTGTAAAAATTAGAATTTTTGACACACACACACACACACACACACACACATACATTCACACACCTGAAAACATACATACGTACATATATATATATATATATATATATATATATATATATATATATATATATATATATAAAGTGAAAATAGAAGTCAACAAATAGAGGCGACAGTCTGTTTTATGCTAGATGCAATCGTCAGGCCTGACGATTGCATCTAGCATGAAATAGACTGTCGCCTCTAAGTGTTGACTTCTATGTTCACTTTTGTATTTACACACGCTCTATCTCTGATATTGAGCACTTTATCCCATAAATATAGCACATTTTAAGACTATATTTCTTCATATATATATATATATATATATATATATATATATATATATGGCTATTTCCCAAAAATTACTAAAAGGAATTAATTTTCCTAATGTTTTTCGATATTTAATCATTGTCTTTTGTGTGTAGTAGTAAAACAAATTTTTCTTGGACTTGTGTCCACAAATCCAAGAAAAAAAATAATGTATTTTTTAATAATATGTGGAAAAAAGAACACTCTTTGCCTGATGAAGGTTGCGAGACCGGAAACTGGTGTAGCAAAAATATGAAAAATAAAGTATAATTTTTATTTAAATAAATCTAGATTACAACCAAAATCGTTTGTTTCTCGCTTCTCTTTAAAATATAACCTCTTCTCGCGTTGGAACAACAATAACTTCTCACTTATATATATATATATATATATATATATATATATATATATATATATATATATATATATATATATATGTATATATGTATATATGTAGGTTGCGATGGATAAACTGGCGTCTATATTGCTTAAAAAATGAAAATAACAATGACATCTCATTTTAACAGAAATATTTGCCAAAATTACACAAAAATATTTTGAAATAAAAAAAGAATGAATTTATTCAATAAAATCGCAATTGGCTTCAACTCCGGGTTATAAAGGACTTCAAATCTCCTGCAACTCTTCTGGCCGTTCTCCTTGTTCATGTTGGTGAATGCTGCCAAGATCCTTCCCTTCAGTTCCTATTCGGTGTTAAAATGAGTTTTGTTCGTCTCTCGCTCAACCGCTCCTCCTGTAAGGGCTGATGTGGTCGCAGAAATTGCGTGACTACCATAACTGGTTTCTCCTCTTAACACAGGGCAGCACTACCTCCTCAAGGCAATTAACCTATTAAAGTATGCGGATAACCGTCATCTGCCCCACATATCCGCCTGATCTGTCTCTCTTGCAGAACCGTCTACCTCGAGTGGTCTGCGCAGCGTGAAGCTCTGTAAAACATATTTTTATTCAGTGAAATATTTTGGGTCAAATCTCTCATAACAAAATAGTATTGTTTCTTTTTCTGAGCTGAAAATTATAAAAATTCCATACTTGCAATGTTTTCTACAATTTACACGCTAAAAAAGTTATATTCCAAACACTTTCTTTTCGAGATTGTAAAACTCTACGCTTGGTCGCGTTTTGATCTTTCGGAAACTTATTTCAAAATGTAAATTAGATTTTTTAAAATTTTATGCAATTTTCATCTCAGCTGTTTATGAAGCAACAGTTAAATGTATCATTATTAATTCTGTTTTGTTTTATTATGAGTGTAGTGAAGCCAACCGTAGTTATCTTCCCTCGAATTACTCGATTATAAAAGAAATGGTCGAACATCTCTTTATGGGTAAGAGTCAAATTGCATTAAATAAAGCTATACTACCACCTTATACGTTCGTCTGTTTTAATTTACAGCGAGGTTTCTTCCGTTTGAAGAGACACCCACATCCTGTAACAGTTGAATTAGAATTAAAAAGAAGGGGAAAAAATTTACGCTTAAGAGCAGAGGGGCAGACAGACATTAAAAAACACAAGTGTAAATCGTTTACTTTTGTCGAATTAAACAGATCCGAGTCACGTTTGTCAGTGGTACTTAACAAAGCGTGTCGCCGAGAGTATGTTTGCCATTATGACCGGGTAAAACGGCTGCTACATTTATGAGCAATTTCCTGGCCGATACAATTACGAACAGCACAAAAGGCACGTGGCATTCGCCGGCTTAGCCCAATCATACAGAGTAAGATCTTTCAGCTACAAGGTCACGATATTGCAATGCCAGTGACACCAACAGAATGTCAATTATTTCTTCGCTTTATTTCAAGAGAAAGTCAGCAGATGATGTTTACCAATTCCGTGTGGGATTTCCAGAGAGTGTTCTACTGCTTTACTCCCTCCCTAATTCTGTAAGCAGTGCTAACAGCTTTGAGGCCAGTTTAAAATAAACCCTCAAAATTATCAGAATGTCATTACATTAAAAAAAACTGTTATCATAGAACTTACGGCTACATCTAGCCAGCTCAACTGTAAATTGATGCGATTTCGACGATAGTCCAATACTGCGCTGAATTTTATCAATCTAGATACCATAACGAAGATCTCACCCGAACAAATACCATCAAAGTATTTATAGAAAAAACATAGAGAGGCAGCTTTATGGCGGTGGGAAAGTCAGTGAAACCAAGCTGCCTGATGAGGGACAGACATATTGCTGATTCTTCTTTAGAGGTGTACATTAAAAAAGCTTTGGAATAAAGTTCTGTATAAAAAAAAATAGGAATAAACAAAAATAATTTCCCTGTCCCAAATGGAAGGCGTATATTCGTGCAACAGAAGAAACAATTGTCGTCTCATTCTATGCAGAAAATACAACCCCCCTACAATTCTTTATCTTTCAAGAATCAGATCAAAGCAAGAATGGAATATTGATGCCATATTTAGATTGGTCTGCCCAATCCTCACTGTCTGAACTCGGCAGAACTGAAAAGCGGTGATCTTGTGGTTGATTTCCCACTCTGCGACCCAAGTTTGCTAGCTTCGCACGACTCTAACGCTATTTGAGATTGTTAGACGCGTTATATTCCTTAGTTCCACCAGCTGAGATCTTTATAGCTCGGATCCTCCATATCATCCCGATTATTTTCGGGTACATTTGATAAGGAGCAAGCCCCAAAGAGCTTCTTCTCCACAACTGTTGTTTTATGTAACAAACTCTGGAGAGGATGATTCTCTAACAACTACAATCTCTTTATGTTCAAAATCAACCGATATCTATCCTATACGTCGTCACAATATGAATTTTACTTCCTCCTTCCCTCTTCCTTACAACAACCTCACTCAGTAATGCTCTACCTTGAGTGGCGCTTAGGTCTCATATTATGTGCACTAACAATAAATAAAAAAAATAGATTATAAAAAAACATAGGCTAAGAATACTATTACTGCTATTCCTCCTCTTAGGTAATCAGCAGAACTAAGGCAGTAACAGTAGATTTCTCAAAAGAATACCACATTGTGCTATTGCATAAGTTCGTTAATGGACGTTGCTACATGACGTAAGTTGCTCCCGGTGTATAATGCATGAATAATGCCCGATGTTTTCAGAATTATTACAGTTATTTTGATGATTTTCGAATATATCGGCTGCGAAAAATGATAAATTATACAGAGTGGTCCGAAAAAACTTGTCACTCAAAGATAATATAATTTTCAGATGGTTGACACGAGATTCTTGTAGTTTGGAAATGGAGGCTTCATATCCAGATGGTTGTTGTGGATTCCGGGCTGAAATCCGGTATCAAATAATAACAAACGCCAAGAATGAATATAGGCAATAAATGTATTAAAGTAATAATACAAACTGGTAATACAGGTTAGTAGTTCCAGGAATGCTGGGTTAGTTGACAAATATATATATATAGTCTTTGGTATCGACGTATCGCTGTATGACTTCTTACTGAGTCTAAGTGCTCGTGACTGTGACTCTTGCCGCTACGTTATTCTACCGATCGACTCAACGTTCCACTACTACTACTACTACTTGACAATATTTATTCGTACAAAAAGTACAAAATGTGGCACAAGGCCAAAAGGGGGTTGGGGAAGGACAGTCATCATCTGTCTTAAATTAAAACTTAGCTAGTCACAACCACTGACCCAAACATACCAACAATAGTCCTAGCACCAAAACAACACATTCTTCCATACCTTTCTTACTACATCCACCATAATTCCTCAAATTCTCTGTGTAATTCTAACTAGACCCCATATGTACAATTCAAAGTCTGTGGGGGGGGGGGAATAACAATTTAAAAAACCCCAATGATTATTTACAATATGCAATAATAATATATACAAGTAAAACAAAACAAAATAAGATTAGTAATAAAAAAACCCACAGTACCTAAATGTGGCAGTAACATCAGTTAACTGGACGAAAAAATTGCGAGATTATAAAAAGTAAAACACAGTCATCCTTCCAAAATCACTCACACAGGCACACACTCATTTAGACACACTAACAACTACGAAAAACACACACACGAAACGAAAGTCATCCCGCAACCACCAGAGAACTGACGTCACTGACCACCTAACGAGGGAGGGGAGGGGGAATTAAACTAAAGAAAAATAGGGACAGAAAAAAAAGGGGGGGGATAATGAGCTAAGTTAACCAGAAACGCGAAACTAAAAATTCAAACTAAACCTAACTAGTCTAATACCGGGACGGGTTGCCTCTGTTCAACCCATGAGGGACGAAATCCTGCACCTAACCGAGGTCCAAGTGCCACTCTAGGTCAGCTCCTCTCACTCTACACATTCGCGCAAGATTTACCCACCTTTTGCCGAATTCTGATGAAGAGAGTCGCCACCTTTCCGTCCTAATCTTGACTTTAAGCTGATGCTTAAAGTACAAGATTAGTAGGGAAGAAGTGAACTTCTCACCTCCATAGAATCCCTTCTGACGTGTCACCCAAATCACGACTCTCATAACTCCTAGCAAGCAGTGGAACACATAAAGTTCAGACTTTGTTAACGGCGGGGCCACATTGCTACAAACAGAAGCGGCCTCGAGGACGAAAAACTTTCCCTACAACATGCGAACCATGAGACCTTCAACAAACTTACACAATGGTGCTACCGACTTGCAATGAAAGAAGACGTGACCAAGGGTCTCGACTTCCCCCTCACAACGTTGGCAGTTTGGATATTTCTCCAAACCCGCTGCGCAAAGTCTTTTGCCGACCCAGAGGGCCCCACGTATCACCAGCCAGGTGAGGGATGCTTCATCGTTGTTGAGACATTTCAACCCGGAAGCCCAAGGCCAGATTGAGCGAGCCTCCTGCTTCGTAAGACCGAGCTCGTCAATCAAATCATCATGAACGGACCCCCTGACTACCACCTGATATAATGCCCTACGAGACAACGCCTGGACGTTGTGGAGGCCAACCGTCGCCCGTAAGAGGTGTTTCAGAGCCAGACGACATTCACGGTAGAAGGAGCACTCGGCACGAGGCAAACGGCCAGCCTCCTCCTCGCCCGAGTGCACACTTCTCAAGGATGGAAAGGATCTACGGGCGTCTTCCTTCCAGAAGGCGCCCCCGTCATCCGAATCGCGACACAAACGATCCAGGAACCCGATGCGAAGCATATCGAGACGAATCTCAATGCTAGGCATACCTAGACCGCCTTCAGAGGGATGAAGGCAACAGATCTCCCGACATACCCTAGGAGCTTTGCCTCTCCACAAGAAAGAGAACAAGAGCTGTACTAATGAAAGTACTGTGGTAGACGGAAGTGGAAGTACCGAGAGTCGGTAAAGGAGAATCGGGTAGATATGTGAAACACATACCTCCGCCCTCCCCTTCAAGGAAAGATTCCTCCGAGACCACAAATTAATTGCGATCTCGGCCTTCTCTCGTACCTCCGACCAATTCATATCCAACTGGATATCAGGACCGAACCAGACGCCGAGTATCTTGATCGGCCCGTCCGTCCAGCTGAATGGTCCGGGAAGAGAAACCCCCTTCCACGCACCCAACCGCAAGCCAACAGACTTATCGCGGTTGATCTTGGCCCCTGTCACCATCTCATACCCACTGATTTCTCTGCTGACTTCGTTAATCTCGGCTCTGCTCGACACAAGAACCGAAACGTCTACAGCATAGGCAGAATACCTGGCCGAGGTGGTAGCACCAGGTAAAGAGATTCCGCGTAGGACCGGATTCGCCTTTAACTTGCGAAGGAAAGGTTCCAACGCAAGAACGTAAAGCATAGGCGAAAGCGGACAACCCTGACGAATAGATCGAGACAATACGAAAGGTTCCGATCTTACCCCGTTCACTTCTACCAGCGCACCGGGAGTCGCATACATAAGCCGGATCCAGGAGCGAAAGTACGGCCCGAAACCGGCAGCCGAAAGAACAGCCTCCAAGAATCGATGGTCAACCCTATCAAAGGCCTTGGACTGATCTAAATTGATCAGCGCGGCTTCACTGTCGACTTTCTCGATGATCAGGCGCACCATATGAAGGTTGTCCTGAATAGTCCTGCCCTTCACAGAACAAGTCTGCTCGGAGCCAATCAGACTAGACAGGACAAGCTGCAAACGGTTAGCCAATACCTTAGCCAAAATCTTTAACTCTGTATTTAACATAGTTAAAGGGCGAAAGTTACCTATCCCATCCCCACCGCTCTTGCTCTTACGCAGCAACTTGATCACACCCCTGGTGAAGCGTTGAGGTATAGACCCCTGCTTCATCCAGTTGTTGAAGATCAGCTGCAGCAAAGGAACAAAAACGGGCGACTGCCTCAAGTAAACTTCGTAAGGAAGACCATCTAATCCCGGAGACTTATCCAGGCCAACCTTTTTCAGCGCTTCCCAGATTTCCGACTCAGTGTTGGGACCCTCGCACCCAGCCGCTTCAGCTGCCTCAAGGCAGGGAAAGTCAGCTAAATAGGTGTCGAACTGAGCAGAGCTCAGACCGGGCTCCCTGGTAAAAAGATCCCGAAAGTAATCCCGAAAAGCCTCGCATATGCCCGAGTTTGTAGTCCGCCCATCCGGCAATGTGACGCTCGCGATATGCCGTCTTGAAGCATTCCTACTTTCCTCTGCACGCAGTTCCGCGGCCATATTCGTCGCCTCAGAGGACATTCTTTTTAACCTAGCCCTAACTACCAGAGCTTGATCCTTCTTGGTAAGCAAGGAGGCCAACTCTGCCTTAGCTAAGACTACTTCCCCACTATCACGGGATTTCACAGCCCGATCGACTCTTTGCTCTAAAGCCGTTTGCGCCGCTAATCTATCTACGCTGAGTCGACGACTAAAATCGGCAGCAAACGTTCGAATTTTAGATTTAAGTTTGTCCCACCAGGCATTTCCCACCACAGCCCCCGACAGTTCCCTTTGTAACATTAGTAAAAACTGGTCCCGGAAATCCTGCTCGCCAAATAACGAGCAATTGAATTTCCAGTAACCAGTCATCCTAACCTTAGGCTTATCTAAGTTTACACGGACCCGGACAAGCCTATGATCCGAATAAACTATATAATGAAAACTTGGACACCCTAAGAGCCCTACATCGACTCTCCTAATTAAAACTCGGTCGAGGTAGCTCGCAAGCACACCTACAGCCGAGCTGCCACTATTTGTCCAAGTCCACACTACCCGCTGAGGGTGTTCATTCCGGTACTTGTCGATAAGATCAAACCCATCGACAAAGCCCCGAAAATGTTCCACTCCCCAGTTTTTAGTACCCGGTTTATATTTTGACCCTATACGATCTATATCGGGGTCAAGGACGGCATTCCAATCCCCCGCTAAAATTAACCGACGTGATGTCATCATAAACGGCTCAATCTGCCGAAACAAAGCAAGTCGCTCAGCCTGGATGTTGGGCCCATAAACCCCAATGAGACGCAAAGCCTTATCCTTTATGGTAGCATCCAGCACGCAAAGCCTGCCCGCCGGATCTGCGAAGACAAGAGCACACGCAGCCTTCAAAAACTTGCTCACCAGCCAAGAGACACCCCTCGAGCGTCCATCAAAACATGCTGAATAAAGAGTAAACTCCTTAGACAGAATGCCTTCATAATCGCGAGAAGAAAAACGGGTCTCTTGCACACAACATATATTCACACCGAGGCTCTGAAGGTCGCGAACGAGTCTCACCCTTCGAGACTCCGACCTCAGGCCTCGGACATTCAAACTAGCTAACCAGAGTGCCATTATCGAATCGATTAGGGTCGCCCATCAGAGTAGAACATTGCTGGGGTGAGGACACCAACAGCCTGTCCCATTGATCCTGACGCCATCTCATTGTCGACGGTATCACCATGAGACAGACCGCCGATGTCCGCAGGATAGGTAAGTTTGAGTGCTCTATAAAGGGAAGGGTGAACGAAAACAGGGACACTCCCTCTACACATTTTTGTTGGGTCTAGATCTGGTTCATATACAGCCGCTGGGGGCACCAATTTCAGGGCCGCATTTGCCTCCTCTATCATGCCCCAAATCTCCCGCGTACCCGGGCCCGATCGCACAACAGTCAAGAGTCTTTTAGCCTTTTCAAAGTTTGCAGGATCTTCTACTTCCAATCCATTCAATTTCTGGAAGTTCCACAATACCTTTAGTGGCCTAGGGTTCTTGGTCTGGCTAAATACGTTCTCCGCATGGACCCGGGATACGCGGCAGACGTCTTCCCCTGAGTGATAAGGCGGTTTCAGTTTCTTTTTTTTTTCCCCCACAGTTTGAGTGTCTGGGCTCCTATTTCTTTTTTTTTTTAGGTGTCTGTGTAGGTGTTGGGGTAGGAGTGCTTGATGGTGTGTTTGAGGGAGTCATGCCCGAAGGGGTCTTGAAGGGGGAAGGCTTATTTGACCCGTGTTTTTGCTTAGTTGGGGAATTTGACAAAGATTTGGGCGGTGGAGGTTTAGCAAATGATGGAGGGGAAGACGGGGCAGAGGATGAGGGGCGGGGCACCCCCAGCGACTTATGCTTCTTTGCCCTCTTGTCATCCAGCTTCTGCTTCAATTTCTTCAAATCCAGAATTTTTTGCCAACTAGGTTCGTTCATTTTTTGGGTAGGAGTGGCTGTCTCTTCATAAGAGGCCGAGGCGTCGCCCTCCGCGCTAGTAGAGGGAATGGGGCTGTAGGTGGTCTTATCCCTGGAGTCATGCTGGGACAGAGGTCCCGCTGTCCGGATCTTCCCTTTAGCCCTACCTACTACACGCCATTCCCCCTCATCCTTCTCCTTCTCCACACTTGTGGAAGGCGTTGGTTTGGGGGGTAATGGAGGCAAAGACCCAACCGAGGGATTTTCCTCACCGGTCCGTTTCGTAGGTAGGCCCATTACAGGCGCCGCGGATTTTACAGTGTCGGCCAAAGGGGGATTTTGGTCGCTAGCAACCGGAGCTCCAGGGGCCTTCTTCCCTGGGCAGGAGGAGGAGAGATGACCAGTCACTCCACACCTCCAGCAAATTGGTTTTCTACCGGTCACGATGACCGGCATTCTCCGGTCGCCCAAATCCAGACAGTTGGGGATGGACTTGAAGGCCGCCTCATCGATCATAATGTCAAAAGTCCATCCCCCGTTCAAATTGTCCGAGAGAGCCCCTAAATCTGCCCGTACTGCATAAAAAATGCAGCCAGGAGCTCTCCGGAAATTTGAGGAGGAACCTCAAAAACGGCCACCCTGGTCCTTCGCCTACCTAGATATTCCGTACGGAGAATCAGGTCCACTACTACTACTTGACTGTTCGTTTATTCACTGGCAGTAGTATATGTATACCCTGGGTGAGTCCATTTGTGAAAAAAGGGGAGACCACTCAACAATGGTGTTCCAGTGGTTTATGCTTCCCGAATTCTGTAAGCAGTACCAACAGCTTTGAAGCTAGTTTAAAATAATTCCACAAAAATTATCAGAAACTCATTACTAGTGCCCACGATTATAACATCTAAAACAGTTTTAGCATTATAATTTTATGGTATATAATAATAATAATTATATATATATATATATATATATATATGTATATATATATATATATATATATATATATATATATATATATATATATAGTC
>OZ038484.1:17370002-17410002 GCA_964036315.1 Acanthosepion esculentum
AAATGGGAATAGTGATATTAATAGCAAAACATAGATAGATAGATAGATAGATAGATAGATAGATAGATAGATAGATAATGAATAGACTGAGATAGATAGATAGATAGATAGATAGATAGATAGATAGATAGATAGATAGATAGATAGATATGAACAGACTGAGATAGATAGATAGATAGATAGATAGATAGATAGATAGATAGATAATGAATAGACTGAGATAGATAGATAGATAGATAGATAGATAGATAGATAGATAGATATGAACAGACTGAGATAGATAGATAGATAGATAGATAATGAATAGACTGAGATAGATAGATAGATAGATAGATAGATAGATAGATAGATAGATAGATAGATAATGAATAGACTGAGATAGATAGATAGATAGATAGATAGATAGATAGATAGATAGATAGATAGATAGATAGATAGATAGATATGAACA
Source organism: Acanthosepion esculentum (assembly GCA_964036315.1). Lineage (NCBI taxonomy): Eukaryota > Metazoa > Mollusca > Cephalopoda > Sepiida > Sepiidae > Acanthosepion > Acanthosepion esculentum. The sequence continues at coordinate 17,370,454 of OZ038484.1, forward strand.
GACTGAGATAGATAGATAGATAGATAAGGAATAGACTGAGATAGATAGATAGATAGATAGATAGATAGATAGATAATGAATAGACTGAGATAGATAGATAGATAGATAGATAGATAGATAGATAGATAGATAGATAGATAGATAATGAATAGACTGAGATAGATAGATAGATAGATATGAACAGACTGAGATAGATAGATAGATAGATAGATAATGAATAGACTGAGATAGATAGATAGATAGATAGATAATGAATAGACTGAGATAGATAGATAGATAGATAGATAGATAGATAGATAGATATGAACAGACTGAGATAGATAGATAGATAGATAGATAATGAATAGACTGAGATAGATAGATAGATAGATAGATAGATAGATAGATAGATAATGAATAGACTGAGATAGATAGATAGATATATCGATAGATAGATAGATAGATAGATAGATAGGTAATGAATTGACTGAGATAGATAGATAGATACATACATACACACATACATACATATATTAAATTAAATAGTGATAGAAAGAAAGAAAAAGATTAAGATGGATTTAAATACATACATAAAAACAGATTTACATCGATAAGTAGATATAAACAGTATCCGAAACGTTGTGAATATGGCAATGAAGATGAGGATAACAGTCCGAATAATGTAAATAATGCAAGTAATCATAATACCTCATATCTGAGATATAGACATATACAGACAGACGTAGACATACAACGACTGAAACATTGTGATTTTGGCAATGAAGATGAACATAACAGTCAGTCACACACACACACACACACACACACACACACATATATATATATATATATATATATATATATATATATATATATATATATATATATATATATGATACTTAGATGTACGGTCAATATATGAAACTCTAATTTTGAAATAGTTCGGCTATCAAACTAAATTATCAGAAAAATGGATTTTCTTTTAATCAAATCTCCATTTATCTGATAACGGTCTTCAATCTAGAGCAGAGATTTCCAAATTTCAATAAGTTATATATTGCCTTTCTCACTTACCATTCATCCAATTTTCAATCATATAAGTATATACACAATCACACACACATGTATGCGCGTGTATGCGTGTGTGTGGCTATATTCAGAAATGTTTTCCTTACTAACAATCCCGATGCCGTGTGCATTGTTTCGCGTGTCTCCCGTGCAGATGTCGAGTAAATAAGAACTTCGCGGTCATTTCTGAGGCAAAAACATGTTTTGGCGGGATTTCAAGTCGAAGCTGGAAATTTTCGGATTGTCCCGCTCTTTCCCATAATATCTCTGGACGCGATGAACTTTACCAATTACTGCACCTAGTATCACGTTCGGCTTACAGTAGGTGAAAAAAGCGATAGATATGGGTCAGGGAACCAAAATAATCGAACCGGTATGGTATCAATTATAGAAACTAGTCGAAGAAGATCCCCCGAGTAGAACGAAAAGCAACAACAGATGAAAACCAGCCAAAACGTAATACATACAAAAATATATTTGTAAGACCCAAATCCTTTTTAATTGGATGAAACCTCTATTAATGTTTGCATGTATGCAATACACCAGACATTAGACATAAATTGGAGTGTATATATATATATATATATATATATATATATATATATATATATATATATATATATATATATATATATATATATATATATATATATTTGAATTGGACAAAGTCCGACAATTTATTTAAAGACATTTATGATATGTTTAACGTTCATTTTATAGATACAAGTATTTAAGCAAATTTATTATAAAACAGAGCATTTGCTTAAATACTTGTAGCTATAAAAGAACGTTAAACATATCATAAATGTCTTTATATATATATATATATATATATATATATATATATATATATATATATATATATATATATATATATATATATATATATATATATATATATAAAGACATAACAGTTAACTGTAAGCACCGTCTTAAATTTAACTTAGTATAGAAATCATATACTTTCTATGATAATGATAAATGAAACTTAATAGACTATTACCTTTTTAGCATGATAGTCGCCTTATCGATATGAATGTGTACTGGGTACTTACAAAGTATCATACGTGTCTGTATTTAGATGTATATATGTGTATGTTATGTAGAGTTATTTCTACTGTAGGATATGTATATGTGTATATAGGGATATATATATGATTTTTTTTTTTTTTTTTTTTTTTTTTTTTTTTTTTTTTTTATGAAGGTATATCGTTGCGTATATTGGCTTCTATCATAGGTTAACCTGTTTATGTCTATGAGTAAGGGAGTAAATTCTGGTAAGTATCTACCACTAAATGTGTGAGTATATGTATGGGTATATGGGGATATTTATGTGTACTTGTGTGAGTGTAGATATATGTATGCCTATTGCATATGTATGTATATGTATGTGTGAGTGTGCATATATGTATGTATATGTAGTATGTATGTTTCTATGTGTATGTATAGGTTTATATATGTATATATATGTATGTTTAAATATGTATATGTTTATGTATATGTGTTTGTATATGGGTGTATATTTATATGTATGTGTGGGTGATTATATGGTTGAGCTCGACTGTCTCTGTATTGTTTATCTGGATGTGTCGATATGGGTATTTATATAGGATTAGATATTTATATATATATGTTGGTGTGTCATTGTATGTGTATTTGTATGTAGGCTTTAGTGTCTTGGAGTGTATCATAGATACAAACTAAAATCTACTTTTGTTGATAAAGTACCTTTAATTGCTTACAGACCGTTGTTCTTTTCTTAAATTATGATTAACTTTTAATATATTTTATCATAATGTTGTTGGAATATTATTAGAATATAAGTTGGTCTATGTATGCTTATTTCTTTTTCCTTTTTTATGCATGTGTCTATATGTTTATGTATATATGTATATGTGTTTGTATATGTATGTGTGTGCGTATATGTGTACGTGTGTGTATGTATATGGGTATGTGTGTTTATATATGTATGTATATGTATATATATATATATATATATATATATGTATTTGTATATTTGCGTATATCTATATTTGTGAATATGTATGTATGTATGTATATGTATGTCTGTAGATATATATGTATGTATATCTATGTGTAGTTGCGTATGTATGTGTGTATATATATGTACTAGCGGATGTGTATATGCATTTTTATACTCATGTCGTTTTAATTTACGTTTGTTTAATTTTTCATGTATACACTTGTATTTGTAAATGTCTATATATATATTTAGTGTATATACATATATGCATGCGTGCTTATGTATGTACATCTAGATGTGTATGTATGTATGTGTGTGCTTGTATATGGTTGCATCTTTATATGTATTTCTTCACTTGCCTTATTTACTTTTCTGCGTCGACGTATGGGTCAATATATTTATATGTGCTTATCTATGTGTATGTTTATGTACGTAGGTCTGTGTATGCGTACCTATTATCCTTATATGTGTCTATGCGGGTGCATGTATTAATTTATATGCGGATGTGCGAGTGTTCAATTATATGTGGAGGTGGTTATTTACTTTTGTCTGTAAATGTGTCGAAAACTATATGTTTTCAAAAATGTATATATGTATATATGTGTGTATGTGTATATATATGTATATATATATATATATATGTATATGTATGTATGTATATATATATATATATATATATATATTTATATATGGTTATTTGTTTAAATTTTTCAAGTTTAAATTCGTTTAATAACATATTAAGCCACGAATAGCTTCGACATTTGACCGTCTGGATCATATTGAATGTAGATGTGTGTGCCTGTGTGTATCGATGTATGTGTGTAGGTGTAGTGCATTTGCCTATGTGTGGTTTGCTTTTTTGTATGTGTGTGTATATATCTAGATGCGTCCGAGCGGTTGGCATGCCGTTGTTCGAGTGATTTCACGTGAGAGGCGACTAACATGCTGAAATGTAACGAAAAATGTATACATCTATGTCTGGGACTCTAAATACAACTTTCAACTTAATTTCAATGAAAATATAAATTAAATAGCATATATATTTTTTATTTTTATTTTTAGATTTATTTATTTATTTTTTATTTTTATTTTTTATTTTTTATTTTTTCTCCTTAGTAATTCTACAATTTAAAACTTAATAGAGATCTGATTTAGATTTCTAAATAGGTAATTTTAATTTTTTACTTTTAATTTTAATTTCAAATTTTATAAATCTTTTAATATCTAAGATAGCCTTGCTTAGTTGTCAAATTTTTCGAATCATCCTATACTTGTTTTTTGATTGGCCACTCTGGCTTACGTAACAGCGTTTACTCTTAGCTAAGGATCGTTGATTAATTTGAAACTTTTGAAACCATTTATTCTATACTCTATATTATCACTTGACAAGACACAAGAAGTGTTGAAACAAAATGGCTACTTTTGTCGTGATTTTATAACATATTTATGTTGTAATACTCAAATAAATAATTATATCTGCTCTACTCTGTATTGAGCACTCTTTAAAGAATATTGATTGTTGGTTATTGGATTTCATTCCGTATATACCAATCCTAAACTTGGGTATATATATATATATATATATATATATATATGGTTTGGTTTATTTTGTTTTATGGCATCTCAACCTCAATGGGTTATTTAATGCCGACAACATTTTTAAGATAGATTCGTATGAATAGAATATGTTTTCTTTGGTTTAGATTGCTTTAGTTTATTTTCTTTTACGGCATATCAACCTCAATGGGTTATGTAATGCTGACAACATTTTTAGGATAGATTCTTATGAATAGAATATGTATTCTTTGGTTTAGATTGGTTTGGTTTATTTTGTTTTACGGCATATCAACCTCAATGGTTATTTAATGCCGATAACATTTTTTGTTGCTGTTAATATTTTGTTTTGTCAGCCTCAATAGTCAATTTGTCAAATCTGAGAAAGTAAACCTTGCTGATGCTTTTGAAAACGATTTCCAATCAGTGGGAAATTACAAGACAACAAAGCAAAATTGCTTTCATTTAGCCACAATAGAGAACATTTTACGCCTGCCATCTAATTTTCCAATTGCATTCCCATGTCGAGATATTTCGGCGCTTATTAATTGTTTTGAAATCATTTTTACTATGCGTGGAATCACTTCAGACAAGGTTCGTTCTCGTATATCACGAGAACTGAATGAGAATTTACTAAGTATTGCTACCAGTAATTCAACCACTTAACCTCCACAAGCTAATGGACAATCAGAACAATATGTGAGTGTTGTTTGGAAAATAGTTCGATCAGCTCTTAAATAGTCGAACCTAACAGAAAAAGAAAAACATTCCGAACAAGAGGTTCTGTCAAAAGATGTTCATAATACTTTTATGTAGTGCTGCTAACTGTATATTCCATGGAGGTTTCTTCAAATTTCCAAAACGTACTTCTTATGGAAACTCACTTCCGTCTTGGCTAATGAGTGGTCACTTACTACAGGGTACCACACAGAAAAGTAAGAAATTTGGTACAATTTATTTAATTGTTGGAATATTTGTTACAGAAAAAAAAATAGAAGTTTAATAGCTTAAAAGAGAACAAAAACACGAATGCTAGATGTACTGATCAAACAAAATAACAAAATCGGTAAAATTTCTTGGCATTTTTTTAGTCCCCAAGTTGAATATTCTTTCTTAAAAAGAAAAATCAACTCTCGTTAAAAAGTTCATAACAGCGGTATCCTGAAACAACAAATGGTTAAAATATTTATATGTTAGTTAACTTTTTTACATCATTCATATAGTAAAATATATAGTTATTTTTTTATTATCTGTCTACATATCTGAGATGAGGTATTATGTACACTATTTATATTATTCGAACTATTGTCCTCATCATTGTTGTCATATTTATCACAACGTTTCGGCCCTCCAGTATCTGTCTATATTTCTGAGATGAGGTATTATGTACACTATTTATATTATTCGAACTATTGTCCTCATCATTGTTGCCATATTTATCAAAACGTTTCGGCCCTTCAGTATCTGTCTGTATTTCTGAGATGAGGTATTATGTACACTATTTACATTATTCGGACTATTGTCCTCATCTTTGTCGCCATATTTATCCCAACGTTTCGGCCATTCAGTATCTGTCTATATTTCTGAGATGAGGTATTATGTACACTATTTACATTATTCGGACTATTGTCCTCATCTTTGTCGCCATATTTATCCCAACGTTTCGGCCTTTCAGTATCTGTCTATATTTCTGAGATGAGGTAATATGTACACTATTTACATTATTCGGACTATTGTGTTCATCTTTGTCGCCATATTTATTACAACGTTTCGGCCTTTCAGTATCTGTCTATATTTCTGAGATGAGGTATTATGTACACTATTTACATTATTCGCACTATTTTCCGCAACTTTGTCGCTATATTTATCACAACGTTTTCGGCATTGCAACCACATGAATAAAGCCGAATCGTACAACGGCCGAAACGTTCTCATTTTTTTATATGTAATTAAATCTTAAATATTCCTTCTTTTATGCATTAAAACAAATCATTGCTCACGGCACAAGCGTCAGTCTCGATTCTACTTTTGCGTAACATTGTCTTTTACGTTAAGTTCTTATTCAATTCTAACTAGTAATAGTTTGCTTAACTGAAATTGTACTGCCCAATTTTGTTTTAATTAAACCGTGTAAAGATTAATCTAGTTCTTCCTTCAATTTTAATTGTAATTATGACATTGTTTAAAATAAATGCTTTTTTCCGTCGTTACACTGCAAATATATATATGTGTGTGTGTGTGTGTGTGTGTGTGTGTGTGTGTGTGTGTGTGTGTGTGTGTTGTAGAAATTTTGGTTCAATGGGGATGTTTTATCACCACCACTCCCTGGGTCGTGAAATAGATATTGCCTAGTCTTAGATAGATAGATAGATAGATAGATAGATAGATAGATAGATAGATAGATAGATAGATAGATAGATATTTGCAAACCTTAATTTAAGTACCAGATGATACGAAAGAAAATGAAATTATAGAGATTGTTTTTCGATATATATTGCTCTCTCTCTCTCTCTCTCTCTCTCTCTCTCTCTGTTTCTATATATTTCTTTCTCTCTATGTCTACCCTCCCTCTCTTTCTTTCTCTCCCTCTTTCTCTTTCTCGCTCGCTCTCTCTCTCTCTCTCTCTCTCTATATATATATATATATATATATATATATATATATATTCGTGTGTGTTCGTGTGCGTGTGTGCATGTCTTTGTGTGTGTGAACCGTAATAACAGTGTACTTTCACAATACCCTCTGCCGATAATCATTCCATACTCTTTCGCGATATCGCTTTCCACCAGAGACAACTGTCAAAACAAAACAACACATGAAATTCGATCAAAGAAAGTCAAGCGTAAAATGACGTCCGCGCTAAAAATGAGTGCGTCTAAGAAATCCAGAGACACAATAGATTTTTCCCCTTGTCAGTGATGGTCGGGTATTGAGAGTATGTGTGTCCAATCTTTGGCCAAAGAAATGAAAAATTTGGTCGATTTGTCCTTGATGAATACCGAGTCGGTAAACAAGTCCTACAGACACGAGTGTGTGGAAAGCGAATGGCGAATCTTGAGAAGAGTTCTTCAGGGCGGACAAAGAGAGAGGCAAATATTGAACCAGATATCTTCTACATATTAAAACTTAGTATGGAACAGGACAAGAATACTCAGATAGAGGTTGGAAGACTGTATTGCGCCAATCTTTCCTGTCTGATTTAGATTAACCTCTTTAGAAGGCCATGTTTGTTTTCGTTATGCATATGACATACATCTTTATCTCAGCCAAGAGATTCAGATGTTTTTCATGTTATTTATAAAATGGGTTAAATAGATCTGAACATAGACCCAGATAGAAAGAAAGAAAATAGCAAGACTGGCATAGATAGAAAGATCGATAGATAGATAGATATGGATGAGTGGATATGCGATAGTGTGTGTGGCACATTTCATTACACGACACCCCCCCTGAGCAAATTCTCCCAAGAAATTTTGCTCAATATCTTTTCTTTTAGGAGTAAGGACATAATTGTTTGACTTTTTTTCCTCTTCTTAGTACTTTTACGTCTCATCAGCACAAAACTTAATGGTTTGCTTAGCTTTCGAAAGGCATTTTTTAGTATCCAGATACATTTTCAGGTTTCAGTGACACATTTTCCGTCAGCTGTTAAAAATTTTTTACATGCTTGATTTTGACATCACCAATTTTGAATTCTAATCTTGGATACTTCTTTTTCCTAACAACCATAAATTCTCTTTACCTCTTTAATTTTCATTTTCCTTTACTACCCCCCCCCCGCCATTTTCGTCTCTCTGTTTGCTATCAACACTGTGCCATCTGCATACTAAATGCTGTTAAGATTGCAGCGGCCAATAATAATTCCAAATAGGAATTTTAAAGGACTTGTCTTTTAGTCCTTTCTGTTTTTCTATATTTACTAAATTCATTTTTCTCTCCGTATTCAAGCTGTTTGCTCACAGCAAGCTGGATTACTGTAACGTCCTCCCCAGATGTATCGACATCTGCCGGCAGTTCCAATAGATCTTTGTGAGGTACCTTATCCAATGTCTTTTTCATAATCTATAAAACATAGGTGTACATGAACACCTTAGGATTGGAGATCGAAAAGCCGGTCATACTGGGTAAGACGATAATCTAGATCCACGTCCTGGGTAAGACGATAATCTACATCCGCGTCCTGGATAAGACGACAATCTACATCCGCGTTCTGGGTAAGACGATAAACTGCATCCGCGTCCTGGGTATGGCGATAAACTACATCCGCGTCCTGGGTAAGACGATAATCTACATCCCCGTTCTGTGTAAGACGATAACAAATATCCGCGTTCTGGGTAAGACGATAATCTACATCCGCGTCCTGAGTAAGACGATAAACTACATCCGCGTCCTGGGTAAGACAATAACCTACATCCGCGTCCTGGGCATGGCGATAACCTACATCCGCGATCTGGGTAAGACGATAAACTACATCCGCGTCCTGGGTAAGACGATAAACTTCATCCGCCTCCTGGGTATGGCGATAAACTACATCCGCGTCCTGGGTAAGACGATAAACTACATCCGCGTCCTGGGTATGACGATAAACTACATCCGCGTCCTGGGTAAGACGATAAACTTCATCCGCCTCCTGGGTATGGCGATAAACTACATCCGCGTCCTGGGTAAGACGATAAACTTCATCCGCCTCCTGGGTATGGCGATAAACTACATCCACGTTCTGCGTAAGACGATAAACCACATCCGCGCCCTGAATAAGACGATAAATTACATCCGCTTCCTGGGTATGGCGATAAATTACATCCGCTTCCTGGGTAAGACGATAGATTACATCCGCTTCCTGGGTAAGACGATAAATTACATCCGCGTCCTGGGTAAGACGATAAACTACATTCGCGTCCTGGGTAAGACGATAAACTACATCCGCGTCCTGGATAAGACGATAAACTACATCCGCGTCCTGGATAAGACGATAAACTACATCCGCGTCCTGGGTAAGACGATAAACTACATCCGCGTCCTGGGTAAGACGATAACCTACATCCGCGTCCTGGCTAAGACGATATACATCCGCGTCCTGGATAAGACGATAAACTACATCCACGTCCTGGGTAAGACGATAAACTACATCCACGTTCTATGACGATAAACTACATCCGCGTCCTGGGTAAGACGATAAACTACATCCGCGTCCTATGACGATAAACTACATCAGCGTCCTGGGTATGACGATAAACTACATGCGGAAAATATCTGAACCGGTTAAATAGTTTCATCTTCATCTGCTTACCTCACAGCTTAATCAAAGTGTCGCTGTTATTGGAGATTAAAATTGCTACCGAAACTTTCCAGAATTGAATCAGCACCAGTGATAAAAAATGTTATTATTATTGTTTTTATTATTAAATCAATTAATCCCAAACAAGGCGATAATGCCACTAAGACGCAAGAGGCAGTCGGGCGTGAAAGAGAATTAAAATACTTTAGAATGAACCGGAAACCCAGTCCTAAATAGGAAACAAGGGATAAATCTCTACTTCTTTTTAAAAGACCGAGGAGGGCGTGAACCGGATCACAAGCCCCCTTCTCTGATTCTTTTGTATTTTCTTTCCCTTAGCTCGTGTTTAAATTCGTGGACTGATCTTGCTTAAACTACTTCATGTGTGAGTTTATTTCATTTGTCAACGATTCTCTGGAAGAAGTAATGAAAATGAAATTCCTTCTTATTGTGACATTCGATTAATGTTTTACTTTGTCTTCTCAAAGATATACAATTGTCTCTAAGCGCAATGATCTCTCTCTAATCAATACCCGTAAATTCACTCAATATCTTGAATGTTTCCATCAAATCAATTCAATTTCTATGTTTTAAGGATATGATATTACACAAATTCAGTCTTTGAAGTGAGATATGCTTATCAAATCCATCTTTTATTTTAGTGGCCTGCCTCTGAATTGTTTCATTTTTTTGAATTTCTTTAAAATGTCAGATATGCCAAGCCTGGTTAACATATTCTAGAACAGAGGTTCTCAACCAGGGGTAAATCTACAACTAGGGGGTAAAAAAATGATATAGTCATGGGTAAATAATTGAAACCTGATAATTTAAAAGATAATTCAATTAAATTTAGTACTAAATAAGAAATCAGCATTTTGTTGAGTGTCGCTTAGTATTTTTTTTAGTCACAGTATTTTGACTAAAAAAAAACCCTTAGTATTTTGAATGAAAAAATCATTCATTCATTTAGTCACGAAATTGTACATCAATGCTTTATGATGGCTATGAATTTTTTGTATGGGAGTAGGGGGTAAATGGAGAAATACATAAAGCCGAGGGGGTCACTGATGGAGGAAAGGTTGAGAATGGCTGTTCTAGAAGATGCCTTACAAGTGATTTGTACAAATCTATCGCCCTCTCATTCTTGTTAGAGCAGGGATGGGCAAACTACGGCCTGCGGGCCACATGCGGCCCGCCAAACGATTTCGTGCGGCCCGCATTAAAATGTTATTTATTCAAACTATATATTTCCTTTAAAAGCCTTTTATTTTGCCAATTTTAAATATCAATTATTTTTGTTTATATATACTATGCGGCCCAGTAAAACTATAAATTATTAGAATGCGGCCCTTGTATTAAAAAGTTTTCCCACCCCTTTGTTAGAGGAACCCTTCCTGATTGAGGAAATTTTCCTGTTTGACCATATCATCAGGGGTGTAGCTGTACCCACCACGCTTGGTTAATTGTTGGTTACCGACACAATTCAATCCATATTTGGATTAATGGTCATAGACTTTCAGGACGTTATCCTCCCTTTAACAACTCTTTGTGCTGATGGGGTTCCTCGTACCCTGCTTGCCAAACGAGGTTTTCGCCACTCAGGAGAAGACACAATCTGTTCTGATATTTACCTATAGTCAGCAGAGATAGATTCATACTTTATTCATAGATTTTTCCCAAAGTAAGTGAATGAATCAAACTCAGTTCCCTGATTCGTCTAGCCGAGGCGCTATGAATCCGTCCACCATACCTTCGTATTTGTAAATCAAAATTGATTAGTTTAAGGAGATTCTATTGACAACACTTAGAATCCTGTTTGCTTTCATTACAACTTCGACTTGGGAACCTGGACGTGTTATAATGGTTAGCAAGCAACTGTGTAGTGAATTTGATCCTTTTAGTGTTCCATACTTTCAGCCTTGTAGCACATCTTAGCTACGCTTTAAAAATAACCATGACAACTTCACCTTTGTCATCTGAGGGCTCTCGTGATTTGCATATCCAGTGTCCAAGATCTTTTTTATAGAATTATTGACTCGTCTTCATTGCCATATTCACAACATTTCGGCCGTTGTAAGATCCGCCCTTCTTCAGGTGTATGGATCTCTAAGATTAGATGATTACTTGACTTATTTATATTATTCAGACTGTTATCCTCATCTTAATTGCTCTATTCATAACGTTTCGGCCGTTGTACATTCCGGCCTTCTTCAGGTGATTGGAATTTCGAACCGAAACCTTTATTTTGTGCACCGGGGTAGATTGTTCTAGTTCCACATACCATGCCTATTCCGGGTCTCTCCTTTTAAGTCGACTCTCCAAGATTTTGGTTCACCACTGCTGTGGCCTGGTATTGAAATCACAACTCTTTGGATCTAGTGACTGGATCAAAACAACGTCTTTATCCACTGAGTCATGTGCCCTGGAGGACACATTGCCCAGAGCGGTGAGGTAAAGGGAACACTCTACAGGGCTGGACGAAATAAAGGTTTCGGTTCGAAAATCAAATCACCTGAAAGAGGCTGGAGCGTGAAAGAGTAGAAACGTTGTGAATATGGCAATGAAGACAGATATATAGAAAGACATAGACATAAAGGCCGGAGCGTACAACGGCCGAAACGTTGTGAATATGGCAATGAAGATGAGGATAACAGTCCGAATAATGTAAATAATGCAAGTAATCATAATACCTCATCTCAGAGATATAGACAGATATATAGAAAGACATAGACATAAAGGCCGGAGCGTACAACGGCCGAAACGTTGTGAATATGGCAATGAAGATGAGGATAACAGTCCGAATAATGTAAATAATGCAAGTAATCATAATACCTCATCTCAGAGATATAGACAGATATATAGAAAGACATAGACATAAAGGCCGGAGCGTACAACGGCCGAAACGTTGTGAATATGGCAATGAAGATGAGGATAACAGTCCGAATAATGTAAATAATGCAAGTAATCATAATAGCTCATCTCAGAGATATAGACAGATATATAGAAAGACATAGACATAAAGGCCGGAGCGTACAACGGCCGAAACGTTGTGAATATGGCAATGAAGATGAGGGTAACAGTCTGAATAATGTCAATAATGCAAGTAATTATGATACCTCATCTCAGAGATATAGATAATTATTGACTGCAAAGATCCCCAAGATGATATATGTATTCTGGATTATTATTTCAAAAGTCATTTATATTTATCTTTGTTTAAAAGCCACTTCAAATCTCTTGTGGCTTACACACGTCAACGAAGAATAACAGATGACGCTGAACGAAATGAATTACGATTTCCATACGGAGGTAATTGTCGTCCTGGATCAGACGACGAACTACATCCGGCAGCAAGGCAGCTTTTGAGGAGCGTGGAACCACCACTTAATTGCTAGTGTTTCCAGATCCACCCTGTCCTAGGTTGGTAGTATCTGTTAGGGTCCCATCTATGGACAAATAGTTAACCGCCAAACTAGGGTCAAAATGTGTAAAATAGGTTTTATTACCATCAACACATTTTTGTAAAAATTATTAACAGCAATGAATTTTTGAAGAAAAAAATATTACCAGCAATACATTATTACCAACAATACTTTTTTGAAAAAAATATTGCCAGCAATTTATTTTTGAAAAAAAAAAAAAAAAAAAAACTGCAATGTTTTTTTGGAAAATTATTACCAGCAATACATTTCTGAGAAAGGAAATTTAAAATAAACAGATATTGCAAGCACTATAAATCTGGTCGGCATTAAATAACCCATTGAGGTGTTGATATGCCGTAAAACAAACGAAAAGAAACTAATCCAAACGAAACCGTACCAATAGTCGTAATTTACAAAATGACTAGCAGATTCCATCGCAGACTAAGCATATTCTACCCGACCAATTAATCCAGTTCCATGTGTGCATGTTTGATTTTGTTGTTTATAAGTAATTAGACTGATGAAACATCGCAATTCTGGGATATTCATTTAGATTGGTTTGGTTTGGTTTGTTTTACGGCATATCAACCTCAATGGGTCATTTAATACCGACAACTTTTTTTCCTGGTAATATTTTGTATTGTCAAAAATTTATTTCTGGTAATTTTTTTTCCTCAAAAATGGTAATATTTTTTTAAACGTATTGCTGTCAATAGAGTGTTTGTTTTTTTTCTTCAAAAATTTATTTCTGGTAATAATTTGTTTACAAAAGTTTTTCTGGTATTAAAACATATTTTTACACTTTCATAGTGCTTTTTTAACTCATTTTCAGAGTTAACTATTTGCCCATAGCTGGGAACCTAACAGGTGCTACAACCCCTGGTCAGGGTGGACCTGGGAACACCAGCAATTAAGAGGTGTTTCCACGCTCCTCAAAGCCTTCTGATCAGAGGCCTTGTTGTTGGACCTACTTTATTGTCTTACCATGGACGCGGATGTATTTTATCGTCATTCCCAGAACGGGATATTCAGTTAGAAGAGAATTCTACATAATAAGCAAGACTAAAGTGCTAAATATTATTCCCAAAAGTCAAAAGTGTGCAACTGTTAACGCATAACACTGACCAACAAAAAAAATTTGAAATGCTGTCGAGACACCAAACATCTTTCCCAGCTAATTTCAGGACACAGAATCTGAAAATGACCTTAATTTTTCTTGGTTAGTTCCCGTTTTTACTGTACAGAAAATGATTCATTTTTTGGAAGAAAAAACTTTGTTTTTACATTTATATTCTGTATATTTGATACTGAGTGATAGCAATATTTCTCCAAATAGAATCGTAGAAACCTCTCAATTTTTATTTAAACCAACAAATATTGAACTGCTCGTTGAGGAATACTATTTTTGCAATAACAATCAGACCCTAAGTCTTTAAAGATAACACGATTGACGATACCAAGACCAACAAGTATTTTCATCAAATCATTTCATAAACTAACAGCAGAAATAAAAGCTTCGTGAACATAAGAACTATGGTAAAAATGTTCTCTTTCTTGATTGTCCGTCATGTTCAATGTTATTTAAGTCCCTTTTGATACTCCAGCAGTATCACGTACAATGGAATTGGTGCATTCAATTGGGATGTCTTTAGTTGGAGTTTCTTTTCAACTGTGAAAACAAAATGCTCTCAATGTGCTTGGTTTCCTTCCGTAGTGAAGGGATAAAAGTCATGGAATAAAGTTATGAATATCAAACAAGATTTTAGGGTTTCATTTTTTGATGACACCTTAATTATCAAGTTTAATAAAGAGTATTACTGATAAGTTTTATCAGTTAATTGGAATTTCGGTGATAAATTGTAAGAATTCTGTTTTTCTAGTTTTAAATGTTTGACTCAAAAGCACTTTTGTTTCTTATAAAAATAGTTTATTTCAGGTGGTTGATATACATTGCACGGACAACTTGAAAATTAATGAGTTTCTACGACTTTTCTTAACTAAGTTTTGCGATCAGCCAAGATCGTAAATTGATCTTTTTTCCATAAATGAGCAATTTCAGTACAGCCAATATGGTTGCTAACTATGAAAAACTAAGGTCATTTTTGGTATCAGCGCCATCAAAGTAGCTAAAAAACGTGTTTTGTTTCTTGGGACCAGTGTTATCTAATTCTCGGAGATACGTTTTGTTTAAATGATGAATCTTTACTGATGGAATCTATTCAAAGAAAAAGTTATATCAATATTTCGTGTTTGGTTCAAGACAGGAAGTGAACATCGGAACATCCCAATCGTATTATTCTGGATAGACAGAATCAAACCGATTAATAAATCGAATAATCAATGATAGAAACTATTGGTGGAAACAAAAACACATCGACTGGTCAAGGAAGCAACGGATGACTTCTTTAGAATTGTTTTCAAATACTCCAGGAAATCGTGTCGACGGCCTGGCAAGTAAAAGACGGTTACCAAATGATTTCCGCTTCTTGAAGTCTGCCTTCGGATATATTGAATTCAACTGAACAATAAAGAATTTTGGTTGATACATCATGAAGATTAAGGAACCAGTCTGAAAAAGGTATTTGTAGAATAGAAATCTTGTACATATATACTAAGATTTATGTAGTCTGGTTCAGGGAACAAGTTGTAGTTTTCAGATCATTAGTAAAATTCAGTGAAGATGATAACACTGTATATGGATGCACTTCCCCAAAGTCAAGACGATCGGAAGTCTCGCAGCCGAAATCACCTCCCATCCAAGCTACAAAATATCAATGAAGGAAAACAGTAGGTGCAATCATTTTCACCATAACAGCTCCTTATATTAAACGTCTACTTCGGCTCAGCTTTACACAAGATCTCAAATGAAATTCGTATACATTAACATTCTAAAGCAATAGGTATCTGTCTATATTTCTAAGATGAGGTATTATGTACACTATTTGCATTATTCGGACTATTGTCCTCATCATTGTCGCCACATTTATTACAACGTTTCGGCCATTCAGTATCTGTCTACATTTCTGAGATGAGATATTGTGTAAAATATTTACATTATTCGGACTATTGTCCTCATCATTGTCACCATATATATTACAACGTTTCGGTTTTTCAGTATCTGTCTATATTTCTGAGAAGAGGTATTATGTACACTATTTACATTATTCGGACTATTGTCCTCATCTTTGTTGCGATATTTATTACAACGTTTCGGCTTTGCAGTATCTGTCTATATATCTGAGATGAGATATTATGTACAATATTTACATTATACGGAATATTGTCCTCATCGTTGTCGCCATATTTACTACAAAGTTTCGGCCTTTCAGTATCTGCCAATATTTCTGAGATGACGTATTATGTACACTTTTTACATTATTTGGATTATTGTCCTCATCTTTGTCGGCATATTTATTACAAGATTTCGGCCGTTCAGTATCTGTCTATATTTCTGAGATGAGTGATTATGTACACTATTTAAATTATTCAGACTATTGTCCTCATGTTTGTCGCCATATTTATTACAACGTTTCGGCATTTCAGTATCTGTCTATATTTCTGAGATAACGTATAATGTACTTTTTTTACATTATTCTGACTATTGTCCTCATCTTTGTCGCCATATCTATTACAAAGTTTCGGCCTTTCAGTATCGTCTTGTATTTCTGAGATGAGGTATTATGTACACTCATTACTTTTTTCGGTGATTGTACTCAACTTGGTCCCCATATTTATTACAACGTTTCGAACCTTCAGTATCTGTCTATATTTCTGAGATAAGGTATTATGTACACTATTTACATTATTCGGACTATTATCCTCATCATAGTCGCCGTATTTATTACAACGTTTCGGCTTTGCAGTATCTGTATATATTTCGGGGTTTAGGTATTATGTACACTATTTACATTATTCAGACTATTGTTCTCATATTTGTCGCCACATTTATTACGTTTCGGCCTTTCAGTATCTGTGTATATTTCTGAAATAATGTATTATGTAAACTATTTACATTATTGCGACTATTGCCGTCATCTTTGTCGCCATATTTATCACAACGTTTTGGCCTTTCAATAACTGTCTATATTTCTGAGATGACATATAATGTACACACTTTACATTATTCGGACAATTGTCCTCATCTTTGTCGTCATATTTGTTACAATGTTTCGGCCTTTCAGTATCTGTCTATATTTATGAGATGAGGTATTATGTACATTATTTACATTATTCGGACTATTGTCCTCATCTTTGTCGCCATATTTATTACCTTTCGGCCTATCACTATCTTTCTATGCTTTTGAGATGACGTATTATGTACTCTCTTTACCTTTTTGATTATTGTCCTCATCTTTGTCGCCATATTTATTACAAGGTTTCGGCCTTTCAGTATCTCTATATTTCTGAGATTGGGTATTATGTACACTCTTTACATTATTCTGACTATTGTCCTCATCTTGTCGCCATCTTTATTACGTTTCGGCCTTTCACTATCTGTCTATATTTCGGAGATGACATATTATGTACACACGTACATTATTCGGATTATTGTCCGCATCTTTGTTGCCATATTTGTTACAACGTTTCGGCCTTTCAGTATCTGTCTATATTTCTAAGATGAGGTATTATGTACATTATTTACATTATTCGGACTACTGTCCTCATCTTTATCGCCATATTTATTACAACTTTCCGGCCTTTCAGTATCTGTCTATATTTCTGAGATGGGGTATTATGTATACTATTTACATTATTCGGACTATTGTCCTCATTTTCTCGACATTTCTATTACAACGTTTCGGCCTTTCAGTATCTGTCTATATTTCTGAGATGAGGTATTATGTACACTATTTACATTATTCGGACTATTGTCCTCATCTTTGTTGCCATATTTGTTACAACGTTTCGGCCTTTCAATAACTGTCTATATTTCTGACATGACATATTATGTACACACTTTACATTATTCGGACTATTGTCCTCATGTTTCTCGCCATATTTATCACAACGTTTCGTCCGTTGTACGCTCTGGCTTTCTTCAGGTGGTTGGTATGTCGAACCGAACCTGAAGGACACATCGCACAGTGGATAAAGACGTTTGCTAGATCCAGTGACAGGACCCAAAATGTGCGAGTTCAATACCTGGTTACAGCGGTGTAGAACTTGGAAAGTGGAATTAACTGGCGATAACTGATTAACTGACATCCATTAGATATGCCACGAGGAACTAGAACAGTCTACCCCAGTGAGCGAAAGAAATGGTTCAGTTCGACTTTCCAACTACATGAAAAATGCCGGAGCGTACAAGGGTCGAAACGTTGTGATATATATGGCGACAAAGGTGAGGACAATAGTCCGAATGATCCAAATAGTGTACATAATACTTCATCTCTGAAATGTAGAGAAATGTTCAGTTCGACATTCCAAGCACCTGAAGAAGGCCAGTGCGTACAAGGGCCGAAACGTTGTGTTAAATATAACAACAAAGATGAGATTAATAGTTCGAATAATGTATATAGTGAAAACAATTAGTGTTCTTAAAAGTATACCAATCACTCAAATTGCATGGCCAAAGTAAATATTAAATTTGTACAGAAAGAAATTCATGATTTTACATCAAATACTGAAAATTATCACACAGGTTTTGGACAAAATAATTGGAACTGTTGCAAAATCCACTCCTATATTTCAAAAACCTATTATATTAAGAACTTCGTAATTGCAGGTTATATCTATTGTAAATATGTTTATTTATCTAATTTACTGTCTTTAGAATTTAGTAAAATTTAAGCTAAACACTTGACCGCTCCGAGTTCGAAAAAGGGCAAATTGTTGGAGCTTGCATGGTAGGAGCCTCGATCACTAAGGATGCTGAACTCTGTGGTTTTTCAAGAGCTTCCATATCAAGAATATCGAGGCAATTCGAGAAACAGGGCAAGACATAAGACAAAGAGAGTAAATTAGATAAATAAACGTACTTACAATAGATATAACCAGCAATTACGAAGTTTTAGTTAAAGTTCTTAATATAATAGGTCTTTGAAATATAGGAGTGGAATTTACAACTTTCGAATTATTTTGTCCAACCCCTTTACATTTTAAATATCTAAAAACAGGTGAAACGTGAAATAAAAACTTTATTCGAATTAAACATAAATCAGCCATATTTATGATGTTACACAGTATATAAAAGATTTTCTACTCTGGTCTCACATATCAAATGACGGATTCACATTCCCACCACGTTTTGGGACAAAAGGGCACTTGTATAATGAAGTTAACTGGGACAGTTTCAAATTTCAAAATACATTTTTATTTCACTCTTTGATTGGATACCCTCCTGATATGGGTGCTCGGGTCCGTCACACCCTCTGCACCCTCTTTTTTACGCTACTGTTCATCTCACCCATCGCATTCAGCAAACCTATACCTATAGACTATCGATAATTTTATCATTGTTTAATTTCATGTCAGCTGTACATTTAAAGTTAAAGCAGGGTCGTTGATGACACTGGTCAACACGATTTTGGTGCTAAGAAACAAAACACGTTTGTTAGCTAATTTCATCGTGCTGACTTCGAAAATGAACTTAGTTTTTCATGGTTACCTACCTTTTTTGCTGTACTCAAATTGCTCATCTATGGAAAATAGATCAATTTACGATCTTGGCTGATCGCAAAATTTAATTAATAGAAGACTTTCAATTTTCATGTTGGCCGAACTATTTATGTCAGCCACTTGAAATAAACTCTTTTTATAAGAACAAAGTGCTTTTGAGTCAAAACTTTTAAAATAGAAGTACCAATGTTTTCCAATTCATTGCAAAAATTAAAATTAACAGAAGAACTTTATCAGTAATATACTTTAGTAAATCTTATAATTAAGGTGACTTAAAATATGTCACCCTAAAATCTTCTGTTTACTATTCATAAATTTATTCCATGACTTTTATCTCTTCACTACGGAAGGAAACCGAGCACATTGAGAGCATTTTGTTTTCACAGTTGGAAAGAAACTCCAACTAAAGACATCCCAATTGAATGCACCTATTCCATTGCACATGATACTGCTGGCGTATCAAAAGGGACTTAAATAACATTGAACATGACAGACAATCAAGAAAGAGAACATTTTTACCATAGTTCTTATGTTCACGAAGCTTTTATTTCTGCTTTTAATTTGATGAAAATACTTGCTGGTCTTGGTATCGTCAATCGTGTTATTTTTAAAGACTTAGGGTCTGATTGTTATTGTAAAAATAGTATTTCTCAATAATCTGTCCAAGTACGAACTGAGAGGTTTCTACGATTTTATTTTGAGAAATATTGCCATCGGTCAATATTATATAGAAAGAAATTAAATGGAAACAAAGATTTTTTTCCAAAAATACGGCATTTCTATACAGCAAAATCGGTAACTAACCCAGAATAATTTAGGTCATTTTCACATTCAATATCCTGAAATTAGCTAAAAAAAAATGTTTGGTGTCTCGACACCATTTCAAATTTTTTTGTTTAGCAGTGCAGGAAGAATTGAAATAGTTGGATGATTCCTATCATCATAATTCAATGCGTATGAGCTGGTTATGTAATGGGAAGTGTCTCAAAATGAGAAATCGATGAAACAAGTTCGAATTCCGATTGAGTTCGTTACATTCCTTTACGTGAGGAAATGTGTACATCCATTCCCTATCTATGGCTTTTATAGAATGGTAGATTGTTCTCTCTAGCCGTGTTTGGGAACAATTCTACAAGAATGACAAATCTGAATTCAAAATCGTAACAACCAATTGATGGATTGCCGCTATTGGCATTGTTATGGTGAAGACATCGGTAGTAGGTTGTTGGGAGTGGTTAACAGAAGTATATAACAGTCCCAATTGCAGTGACAGCCATGGTGGCATACAATGGATAATTCAAGCTGAACAATAGATGGGACTTAATTTTTATGGGTCAGATGAAAACTCCCGGAATATATAGAGTAGCTTCTCGTGTCTCGTAATATACATATAATATGTAATATAATAATAATAATATAATAATAGGTTACACGATATTGGCACCCACTGAATATAAAACCCGGCATGACAGAGTGGGCCGATATCTGCACTGGAAAATATTCAACTTCTTCGTGAAGGAAACTGAAAGAAACTGGTATGAACATCACCCAGACCCGGTTACGGAGATAGGACCTGTTACAATTCTATGGCACTACACAATACACACTGACAGAACAATCAAAGCCAATCGCCCAGTAAAATGCATCCTTATTGATATGGCAGTCCCTGCAGACTGCAATTTATCTTTGAAGATATTCAAAAAGCTGTCAAAATACAATGACCTTAAAATCGAAATCTCAAAAGTGTGACACATGAGAACATCAACAATCCCTATTGTAGTTGGAGCCCTAGAATTGGTTGGAAAAGATTCCAGTAGACTCACTGAAGGGATTCCTGGAAGTCCATGCCTCAAAGAGATACAAAAATTGTTCTGGCAAGTACAGCCCATACTTTAGGAAGGGCTTTATGTATGTATTATTTTTTTTTACCGTGGAAAGTGTCATGATGCCATTTCTAAACTTAGATCCCTGGACGGGACCCGGAAAGAAATGTGTACACGCCAGAAATCAAAGGAAATAAAAATAATAATAATATATTTTAAGCTTTTCACCCCCAAAAGGCGGGTGTGTCACTAGCACGCAAGAGGTTACAGAGAGTGGGAGCAAGAATAAACAAGCGTGAAAGAGGAAAATATGAAGAGAAGGACGGGGAATAGATCAAGTCATCTGGAAATGCCGATTGACATTGCACTTGAATAGTTGGAGATTATATATATCAGGGAAGCAAGTAAGAGGCAGGGAGTCCCACACATGGGATGTGCGAAACATAAAGCTACTGGAGTAAAAGACACGGCTACATTTAGCAGTTTTGACAGTGAAAGTGTGGCACCGAGATGCCACCTTAGTGGCACGTTTAAATTTATGTACTTTAGGAACCAGCAAAAGTAGCTCGTCGGACCAGTTGGCGTGAAAGTATTTGTAGAAAAGACAGAGGGAGGCGACGGTACGTCTCTGAGAAAGCGACTGTAAACGAGATGCCAGATCAGGGGCCAATATATATGTAATTTATACATATATATTTATAATTTATAAATATATATATAATTTATATATATATATATATATATATATATATATATATATATACATAATTATTTATTTAAAAATTATAACATAAATATGTTATAAAATCAATACAAAAATAGCCATTTTGTTTCAACACCTCTGGTGTCTTATCAAGTGATCATCACTTGATAAGACACCGGAGGTGTTGAAACAAAATGGCTATTTTTGTATTGATTTTATAACATATTTATGTTATAATTTTTAAATAAATAATTGTATTTGCTCTACTCTGTATTGAGCACTCTTTTAAGAATAGTAATTGTTGATCATTGGAATTTATTCTGTATACACCAATCCAATACTTATATATATATATATATATATATATATATATATATATATGTGTGTGTGTGTGTGTGTGTGTGTGTGTGTGTGTGTGTGTGTGTGATTTATATATGATATAATATAGTATAATATATACGCAGCCGAAACAACTATGATGACACACGTAAACAGATCAAGGAAGAAACGTGCCAATGTTATGGATTACCCTGACAGACAACCTTTTATTTCTCTCGGTCAATGATCAAATTATTCCCCATGATTTCATTGAATTGATGCCAATTTTCAACAAAGTTGTGTATTTTATTTTAAAAGAACGATTCCTGTGTTTCTTTGTTTAATTATACGATGATTTATTCATATCATGAACTTTTAGAACCGATTATCAGAAAATATTGCACTGAATAAAACATTTTGAACGAGCGAGTTTTGCATAATTAAAACGTTTGTGAAAAAAAAAAAGAATGGGCATTGCCATGCAGAGAAATCACCGGTTGATTTCCTTGCAACTACTGTGGTTCCTTTTTGTTCAAATGCATCATTTAAACTGTCGAATATTCGCTCCATCTTAGCACTTCTCCTCTTTTGAACAAATCCTTGTTGAGAATTTTTATTAAATTCGACCAAAAATGTCCGTCAGTATATTCCGTTTAGGTTAAAATATTAATGTTTTCACTGGATTTAGCAACATTGTTTCTTAAATTCCCTTAATAAATCCGTTTTTCTTTGCTATTGAATATCTTGTCTTTTTCTCCGTCGAAAAAGAAGCGAAAGACAAATGTTTCAACACTGATCGAGGTATTATTAAGTTGACTCTCTTTGCCTAAATTTTGCCTTTTCATGAAGGTTTTATTTCTGTTGTTAGTTTATTTAATGATTTGATGAAAATACTTGTTGGTTTTGGTATATGCAATCTTTTTATTTTTAAAGACTTAGGGTCTGATTGTTATTGCAAAAATAGTATTTCTCAATAAGCAGATTTGTTGGTTTAAATACGAATTGAGAGGTTTTATACGATTTTATTTTGAGAAATATTGCCATCGGTTTAATACATATATACAGAAAAAAAATGGAAAAAAGTTGTTTTTTTTTCCAAAAATGAGGTATTTCTGTACAACAAAATCGGTAGGTTGCCAAGAAAAAGTAAGGTCATTTTCAGATTCAATGCCCTGAAATTAGCTTAAAAAACTGATGTTTGGTGTCTCGTCACCATTTTAATTTTTTTTTTGTTGAGCAGTGTTAGCAGGAAGAATTGAAATATTCGGATGATGCAAAATTTGCAAGCATCGAAACATTTACATGATTCTTATCATCATAATTCAATGCGTATGTGCTGGTTATGTAATGGAAAGTGTCTCAAAATGAGAAATCGAGGAGTTCCTTACATTCCTTTACGTGAGGAAATGTATACATCTATTCCCTATCCATGGCTTTTATAGAATGGTAGACTGTTCTCTCTAGACGTGGTTGGCAACAATTCTTCGAGAATGACAACTCTGAATTCAAAATTCAGTCGTTTTTCATTGCTACTGAATATATTGTCTTAACTTTTTCCTCCGTCGAACAAGAAGCGAAAGACAAATGTTTCAACACTGATCGACATCTGTTTGCTGATTTCCTGAGGTACAAAATAGTTCAGTACAAATCAATCACACTTCTAAGATTTCCCTAATATTTTACAAAAAATAGTGCTTGTAACTTTAAAATCAGACTTGTATTTTAAATAGGTATTGATAAGCATTAATGGCAGCAAAGAGTGACACTCATCCATCAAAATCCCGTAATATTTGAGTAGAAAAATAGAATTTATTATCTGATTTCAATTTGTGAGTGTGCTTCTTACCATAGATCAACAGCAATGGCACGACGTTGCGATTATTGTTTTTCTTTGTGCTAAAATACTCCAACACGAAGAATAAGGGCAGTTTCCAATTCAGTTCCTATCCTCTGATGTAACTCATACATCTTGATATGGGAACTGGCTTGTAAGATTCAGTAACTCAAAGCTGGTAGCTTTTAATCGTCGAGCAGAAGCTATTTCTCCAGTCATGTCGAACGGTTGTAATCTCAATGGCACTGCTTGACTTAAATGTCACTAACTCCAGACCTCATGCGGAACTCGCATATACTACAATCCCAGTCACGATTCCCGTAACTCCTAGGGGTACCACATGTACTTCAACCGCAGAAACCCTCTCCAGGCTTGTTTGTATTCAAGGTTTTTTTTCCCCTTGACACGTTACCATCCAGGGCTATAGAACCCAGTCTCTCCTGCTATTTGCCCATAACTGGGGCAGGCGAGACGGCTTCATACCTTTCCCAAGGGTATTAGGACGTAAGTGAACGTAATGAACGCGACTGGAATTCGAACTCGGCTCTTCGATTCCTAAGTCTGAGCTGCAATCCATTACTCCAGGGGTCGGCAACCTTTAACTAAAAATATTCAACAAACCGCTATTTCAACAAACCGCAATTTGTCGTTTAGGAAATGCCAGCGCGACTGCGTCTGCCAGAGCTTTAGAAAGTCCTGTGCAGACCGCTAATCGTCGTTTGAGGAATTCCAGATCTACTACGCCAGCCAGAGCTTCAGAAAGCCCTATGGTACGGCGAGCACGGCTCGACAACAATGGCCAAATCGCAAGGACAGACTGTCAGCGTCGCGGTTCTGCATTTAAGTGAACAGTGTTTCGCCCATGGACAGCTTTACGTAGACTGCTCCCGAGTCGGAAATAAGGATAACGTTTACTCTCCAACAAACAAAGCTAAAAATATTACCAACGCAGAAGTCCTATAGCCCATGGTCGGTCACGTTTAAACGCAATGTACACATCTTTATGTCAGCTGCATCGTAGGTTCCTTCATTTTTTAACCCGGTTTATTTACTAACTATGAGCCGACTTAGGGTTTTAAAATCATTCAATGTACCAACAGCATACGTATTTTTATACAAGTCAAAGTCAATATACCTGTTCTACAATACATTTTATATAGTGATATATAGTATATATACTTTAGTATATATTAAAATTGAAAAAGCTAAATATCTTCTTTGCGTTGTAGTAGTTATTGGTTCGGACTTCGCGATGTCATTTGCAGCTGCTTGTCATTGGAAATTGCTTGGAGTGCCACATGTGGCACGCGTGTCGTAGATTGCCGACCCCTGATCTAGAAAATGTTTTTAACAAAACAACATAAAACGAAATCAAATGCACGACTGTTTGAAACGCTATTCTATAATCCTATAAAATAAAAATAAGAAATAAAAGTCTGGTTGTGGAAAAAGTATGACTGACTTCACAACAGAATATGTGTTCAAATGTTTACATTTCCCGAACAAAGAAAACTCCTCAACGGCAATATACCTGTTCTACAATATATTTTAATATATTTTATATAGTAATATATACATAATATGCAAACCCCATTAACAGAAATAAACTGTTTTTAATTTTTTTTAAAGCTTTTATTATTAATGGGAGTCCAACGAGTGAACAGTTTTGAAACAGCTGAATATCTTTCCGTTTTAGTAGTTATTCGTTCGGACTTCGTGATGTCATTTGCGGCGAGGTGCCATAGGAAATTGCTTGGCGTGCCACGTGTGGCACGCGTGCGTATGTTACCGACCCCTGCCTCGTATATAGTAATTATGGGTTGCCGACCCGTGCCTCGTATATACTCATTATGGGTCGCCGATCCGTGCTTCGTATATACTCATTATGGTTAAAGATGTCGGACAAATGGTCAGTTCCTTGTACCGGTCCAGATAGTACCTGACTTCTCCTGCCAGACTGTGTCTTTAAAAGAGTTAGATCAGATCAAATATGGAGTATTATTGCTATCAGATGATTGAATAAGCGTTGTAGTGGCCATGTGGGTGATAATTTTCCACCCTACAAACCATTTTTCCACAAATGAAACATTGCTAGAATCTCGCTAATCTCTCAATATTTTCTTGACAGATGTCCAGTTGCGCTAATTCCACTAGCTCATATCTTTACAGCTAGAACTCGCCATGCCACGAACAGAGGGATGACTCGCCCTCATCATTTTTGGATCCTGTTGCTAGGAAAGATGTTCCACTCAGACAGCTTCTTTCCAAGAGCCGCTACTTGAGTGGGACAGACTTCCGAGGGGATGCTTCCCCGTTACTAAGATCTCAACCTTTTCCAGTACCACCTGTGGTTAATCTTATCTATCTTCCTCCGCTGCACGTCTTACTTCTTCCTTTTATCGTCTTACAACTATTTAATTAAGTAACCCTTTACCTTAAGTAGTCTTTGGACTTTGTATTGTGCGGAAAATAGTATAAAAACATTGCAATTTGATAATAATAAAAATAATAACTTGACAATACGCACTGTCAAGACAAAGCTAATCGCCCTGCCATCGTGATAAGAGACAGCAATGACAAAATGTGCCTCCTCATTGACATGAATACTGCCATGTATCTTTAAAATCTATCAAAATACAAGGACATTGAAATCAAAATCTCAAAAATGTGACACATGAAGGCATCGACAATTCCTAGTTAGAGCTCTTGGATTGATTGGAAAAGATTGAAAGGATACCTGGTATCCCATGCCTGAAAGAAATGCAAAAGAATGTTCTCATCGGGACAGTCTACACCTTACAAAGTCTTTATCTATATAAAATATGTGCGATTTTTTTTCAAACTGCTCAGTGGAAAATGTCCTGATGCCATTTCTGAGCTTAGCTCTCTGTTCGGGACCCGGAAAGAAAATGAGTATACACCAGACATCAAAGAAAATAATAATAATAATAATAATAATAATAATAATAATAATAAGCGTTGCAGATTTTCCATTGCAGATATTGGCTCACTCTGTCGTACCGTGTTTTATATTCAGATGAACACCACCCTATTTGGTATGAACACCACACAGACCCGGTAACAGAGATAGGACCTGTAACATTTTTATGGGACTTTACAATACACACAGACAGAGCAATAAAAGTTAATCGCCCTGACATCGTGATAAGAGACCGCAAAGATAAAATGAGCCTCCTTTTTGACATGACAGTCTCTGCAGACGGTAAATGTATCTTTGAAGATTTTCAAAAAAACTATGAATATACAAGGTCCTTGAAATGGAAATCTCAAAAATGTGGCGCATGAGGGCATTAACAATTCTAGTTGTAGATGGACCCCTCGGATTGATTGGAAAATATTCCAGTAGACTCATTGAAGGGATCCCTGGTATCCCATGCCTTAAAGTAATACAAAAAATTGTACTCACAAATTAGAGCCCCACACGATATAAACAGCTTTATCTATATATAATATGCACGATTTTTTTCAAACTACTCAATGAAAAAATCATGATATCATTTCAGACGTTAGATCACTGGTCGGGACCCGGAAAGAAATGAGTATACACCTGAAACCAAAGGAAATAAAACAATAATAATAATAATAATCTATGATCTATGTTCGTGTTCACCCCTGTATTACTGATCCGATTTTTGTATGTTTCGTTGTATTTCTGCCTATATTTCTGAGGTTAGGTATTGTAACTATTTACACTATTTAGATTGTTGCCCTGATCTCTGTTGTCATCTTCACGACGTTTCAGCCGTTGTACACTCCCGTCTTCTTCAGGTGATTGAAAATTTCAAAGTGAAAGCTTTATTTGGTCCGACGCGGTAAATTGTGATAGTTCCACTTGCCATGCCTCATCTGGATATCACAGTATCAGTTATTTCCTTTTAGTAACTCAACTCACTAAGTCTTTGTTAGGCTCTGAATTAAGGTGGCTGGGTGTTGGGTAAACGCGATTGCTGTATAAATAGAGATGCTTCTGAAAAAGTTTTGCATAAAGAAATATGATTTTATCTTCTTACATTTTTATATGATATTTTTTTGCAAAATAAGCTTATTATTATTTCATTTAAATTATTTTATGTAGAATTATTAATGTTTCCTTTAATTTTCATTCCCTCTTGTATTTTTCAACACTTTATTAAACATACGCAGACGCATCGTTTATATAGATAATTCTCATATACGCTAAAAAGTTGTCTATATTTCTGAGATGAGGTATTATGTACATTATTTACATTATTCGAACTATTGTCCTCATCTTTGTCGCCATATTTATTACAACGTTCCGGTTGAACTGAACCCTTTATTTTGCTCACTGGGGTAGACTGTTCTAGTTCCACGTGCCATGTTTAATGGATGTCAAATTATCAGTTATCTTCTGCTAATTCCCCTCTGCAAGTTCTCCACCGACTTAACCAAGTATTGAACTCACACTCTTTGGGTCCTGTCACTGGATCTAACCAACGCCACGTGCAACTAGAACAGTTTGCCCCAGTGAGCGAAATAAAGGGTTCAGTTCGACATTCCAGCCACCTGAAGAAGGCCCGAGCGTACAACGGCCGAAACGTTGTCATAAATATGGCGACAAAGATGAGGACAATAGTCCGAATAATGTAAATAATGTATATTTTGCTTCATTTTCAAGAAATCCCCACACAAAGTGTTCACTGCAAGAATGTTTTGAATGGATATTATTAATTTCTTGTCATTCATTCCGGGTAGACAGAGCTCACTAATCCGGGTAGAAAAATCTCGTTATCCTCGCATGGCAATATTTATTTATGAGAAAGCCCACCCTGATTTGAAAACTTGAGGTTAGAAATCCTTAGTCATCTTGATGACAACCGTTGAAGTGACCAAACGCCTTCATCATTGTGATAAGAAAGGATGAGCGGCTACTAGTTAATCAGCTTCCGATTAATTACGAAAGAGGTTTCACACCGATGTGATATTTTCCTGATGAGAATCATAGACACAATAGATTAATGTAAATAATGCTAAAAATTATTTACCACTAGAACTGTTGCAGATTAGTCAGAATGCAAGTAAATTTAACTTCAAATTTTTAAATGTAAATTACGAAATGATTCCTTTCAGTTATTTGCAATTAATTATCATATAAATGATATTTTAAAAACGTGCGCACTTTATGGGCAAAGTGATCAACATTGGAGATTTTTGTTATTATATAATAAACAAGTTATTTTCTATATGTTTTTTTTTATTTCCGTCTTCATCACGCTATGAGAAGCAGACATCTCAGATGGACAAGTGATTGATGCCCTGTTCGGGACCGACATTGATCCCACAGATATTCTACTGCTCCTAGTCAGTTGTCCGAGGAGCGATGCTTTGAACATATGATACAGTAAGGCTGGTCTTAGGTAGGAATCCTGATTCCATGCAAATAACTTCGCCAAGAAGTAGTTAAATTGAAGTATTCATAGTCATAATTTAATGAAGAGTTAATTTATTTAATAAGATTTTGCTGAGCTAAACAAAAGGTTTTCTGCTTCAGTTTTTTTTTTCGATAACCGTATCTTACCTTCGTTCCTACATGTTGGATAATTGGGGGAGTTCCTGTATAAATCTTCTACACAGAAATGCAAATCTTTGTTTCACACCAGATATCAGAAACTGATATCAGTAGAAAGAAATAAAGAAAGAAATATCAATGATAGATAGATAGATAGATAGATAGATAGATAGATAGATAGATAGATAGATAGATAGATAGATAGATAGATAGATAGATAGATTTGAACAGATTGATATATATGAAAAGAGTCAGGGATAGATAGATAGATAGATAGATAGATAGATAGATAGATAGATAGGTAAGATTAGACATAGATAGATAGATAGATAGATAGATAGATAGATAGATAGATAGATAGATAGATAGATAGATAAGAATAGACCTAGATAGATAGATAGATAGATAGATAAGATTAGACCTCGATAGATAGATAGATAGATATGAATAGACTGAGATATATAGATAGATAGATAGATAGATAGATAGATAGATAGATAAATAGATAGATAGATAAGAATAGACCTAGATAGATAGATAGATAGATAGATAGATAGATAGACAGATAGATAGATAGATATTCTACAGTGAAATCCCATATTAAAGAGAAGAATCAAGACAACAAACACGAGGCATTTTGCATTAATTTTTATTATTTTTCCAGATATTTCTCTTAAATCTTCACCTTTCTTTTTCTTTCCTTCTCCAACTCAGACAGAAACGCGGTTCAGTTCTTATCAGCTTCATAAGGTCGTTTTCTTTCTTTCTTCCTTCTTTCGTTTTTTTTTTGTTTTGTTTTGTTTTTTATATATATTATTCAAATATTTTGCACATTACAGTTTCAGGTTTCACATTATACTAATGTATTTCTTCTTCAATTTTTCATATTTAAATTTTTCTTTATTTTTATTTTATAGGTTTTGTTCTTTTCTCCAGAAAAGAACTTAAAAAAATTGAATCCAAACTTAATTTTAGAAATCAAGTCTTGGAAATAAAAAAAAAATAAAATAAATGGTTGCTTTCTTTTTTTTTAACTCTTTTCGTTTTTAAACTTATTAAAAAAATCTTGGAGCACCTTGTAGATTTTTCTTTTTCTCTCTTTATCTATCATACACACAGACACACACACTTTTCACACACACACTCTCTCTCTCTCCCTCTTTCTCTCTCTCTTTCTGCTTGACACACTCTCTATGTCTATCAATCCTTCTCTTTCTCTCTCTGCTTCTTTTCTGCTATATTCTATATTTTTATCCTCTCTCTCACGCTTTCACTCATTTTTATTTTATTTCCATTTTCTCTCTTTTTCTTTCTTTCTCTCTACTTTCTCTCTTTTTTCTTTCTTTCTCTCTACTTTCTCTCTTTTTTCGTTCTTTCTCTCTACTTTCTCTCTTTTTTCTTTCTTATTTCCTTTTCCTTTTTTCATCGATCTTTTCCGTTTTCTTCTTCCTTTCTACTTTCTTCCTTCTACATTTTTCTTTCTTTCTTTCTTTCTATCATTCTTTTTTTCTTTCTTTTCCTCGATTTATTCATTCTTCCTTTATTTCGGTCTTTCTTTCAATCGTAATGACCTCTCTTTCAATCCTCACCTAGGTAAGATCGTCTAGTTTTTCCTGTCTGCATTCAACCCATTTTTTTTTTGTTTTTAAAAAAAAAAAAGCATTTTTGCATCCTCAAAAAACATTTCTTCTTTTTTTTTTAATATTTATTTTATTTTTTACAAACAAAAAATAAAATAGCTTTTTCTTTTCTTTTCCCATCACTGTTCTTCCCCAAAAAATCTTTTGATTTTTGCTGTTTGTCAATTTGCCGATATTCGTAAAACATTTTGAGTAACCCATTACGGATTAGGGGAGGTGGATTTTTACCAGTCCACAAATGTATTGACAGCAGTGGGTTTAGCGTAAATGGGGCTTAATAAAAAGCCTAAAAAAACCCGCACTTGGGAGCGTTCCCGAGTTGATCAGAATTTCATTGCGGCTGGTTTAAAAAATAAAAGCAATCTTTACAAGAGGAGTCCCGATAATTTTATGATTTTCATCGTAGACACAATTAGAATGTCTTTTTTTTCTCTATATTATTCATTTACTTTATTTATTAAATTTGTAGTATGAATCTTATACTTTTGGGATGAAAAGCAAAA
This sequence comes from Acanthosepion esculentum, assembly GCA_964036315.1. NCBI lineage: Eukaryota > Metazoa > Mollusca > Cephalopoda > Sepiida > Sepiidae > Acanthosepion > Acanthosepion esculentum. Next base: position 17,402,726 of record OZ038484.1, read on the forward strand.
CTTGAAAATTTCATTGTGAAAGACGCCATCATAACCACCCGAAATCCTGATTTACCAGTCGATAAAATTTTATGTTAAAAGGCTTGTAAAAATCCCTTAAGCGCCTTATTACTGACGGGTCGATTTTCGGGTGGATACGACCCTTTGTTTCCCCAAGACAATGCGGGTGATTGCCGTTGCGATTTGACTTTATGATACAAGGAAAACCTTTCCGGGATTTGAGATAGAAATGCCTTCGGTCGATGTAAGGTCGCAGGCCTAAAAACTCCTGCACTTTCGCCATCTCCGAAGCCGGATCGTTAATAAGACGTTCTCCGCTGACAAAGTGCATCTGTTCCAAGGGGAAGTATTCTAACCAGCGTTCCAGGTGCTTTGCATAGACTCCAATCCGCACGGGACTCCACAGGGTGTCGACAATTCGAGTATTGTTGTCGAGAAACACCATCTGCTCGAAGGTACGAGCATCGAGCTTTTTGCTCGCGATTTGCGTATAGTCGGAAATGGCTCGTGTGACAGGGTCTCGAACAACCACAATCAATTTAAGGTCACGGGAAAATTTGTGGACACGCTTTGGTACTTCCTTGGTAATGAAATAACTCGGAGTTTTCTCAATGGTCATTTGCCCTGGTTCTGATTTCGGCATCAAATTCCTGAAAGAAAAATAAAAGATCAATTAGTACACATGACATGGCATCATTATTAAATATGTTATTATTTACATTATTCGGACTATTGTCCTCATCTTTGTCGCAATATTTATTACAACGTTTCGGCCGTTGTACGTCCCGGCCTTTTTCAGGTGGTTGGAATGTCGAACTGAACATCTGTCTATATTTCTGAGATGAGGTATTATGTACATTATTTACATTTTTCGGACTATTGTCCTCATCTTTGTCGCAATATTTATTACAACGTTTCGGCCGTTGTACGTTCCGGCCTTTTTCAGGTGGTTGGAATGTCGAACTGAACATCTGTCTATATTTCTGAGATGAGGTATTATGTACATTGTTTACATTAATCGGACTATTGTCCTCATCTTTGTCGCAATATTTATTAAAACGTTTCAGCCGTTGTACGTTCCGGCCTTCTTAAGTTGGTTGGAATGTCGAACTGAACATCTGTCTATATTTCTGAGATGAGGTATTATGTACATTATTTGAACTACTGTCCTCATCTTTGTCGCCATATTTATTACAACGTTTCGGCTGTTGTCCGCTCCGGCCTTCTTCAGGTGGTTGGAATGTCGGAGTGAGCCCTTTCTTTCGCTCACTGGGGTAGACTGTTCTAGCTCCACGTGCCATGGTTAATGGGTGTCAGTTATCAGTTATCTCCTGTTAATTTGCCTATGAAAGTTCTCCACTGCCTTAGCCGGATATTGAACTCACACTCTTTAGATCCTGTCAGTGGATCTAACTAACGCATTTATTCACTGTGTCATGCGTCCTCAATATAGACAGATACTGAAAGGCCGAAACGTTGTAATAAATATGGCAACAGAGATGAGGACAATAGTCCGATTAACGTAAATAATGTGCATAATACCTCATCTCAGAAATATAGACAAATACTAAATACTAATATATATATATATATTATGTAGTGTTACATTAGAACATGTGTATACCCACTACAAATCTGTAAACCTTGTTTCAACGTTAAAAAAAATCACGATGCTACTAAAATATTTTATTCCAAAATGCCGTTTACGAAGCACATCTGGCAATTCCGTCATTGGAAAGTTTCCCATAAAAGGTGAAAAACAATTTTCATATGGAGAAAGACAGGAATCTAAGTGATTAGTAACAGCATTATATATATATATATATATATATATATATATATATATATATATATATATATATATATATATATATATATATATATATATATATATATATATATATATATATATATATATATATATATATATATATATATATATATATATATATATATATATATATATATATATATATATATATATATATATATATATATATATATATATATATATATATATATATATATATATATATAGGAATCTCGAGCTGGTGTAATGATTGGCAAGCTTGTCTCGCTAGAACAATTACGACTAGGTAGTGAGTTCGATCCTCGCTGGGTTGCCCCATACTTTCGGCCTTGTGCCACATCTAAGCTACGCTTGGAAAATACATACATATATAGCGATCGACTCAACGTAGCTTAGATGTCGAACAGGGCCAAAAGTATGTAACCTCTAATGAGGATCGAACTAACTCGTAATTGATCTACTAAGACTAGATTGTTAACCATTACACCACCTCGAAACGCGCATACTGGGATTTATTTATTCGTTATGTGAATATAATTTTAAACAGTTAACACGTGACATTGAGTTCGATTTTCACCAATTTCTCTCTCCCACAGAAATTGTGCCTCGGCAATAGAATTCACCGAGCAAAATGATTTTTACATATCAATCGACTGAAAAACTTCGGAAAAAAACGGTAAATTATATTTTATATATAAAGAACAAGTAAATTATATATACGATAACTGACCACGATGATTTTATAATATATATATATATATATATATATATATATATATATATATATATATATATATATATATATATATATATATAGTAGCTCCTGAAATTAATTTCGGTTGAGCCCTCTGGTTTGGGGTGTGAATTTGTAAACAGTGACTATTTATGCTAATACTGCACGACTCTTCGACAGAATTGAGTCACTCTCAGTCACTGTGTGTTTATCCGAATCTAAAAATAAACACGCTAAAATTCACCTCCATCCCGTACCGTACGCTGATGGCTTAGCGGGTAGAAGTTCCGACTGACGCAAATTCAGTCGGGTTTCGATCGTAGCTACACTGATGAGCTGTGAAACAGCGAAACAGTCTGTCTGTGGATGACAAAAATATATATATATATATATATATATATATATATATATATATATATATATATATATATATATCACCCTAAGCAAGGAGGGAAGCCACTAGCACGCAAGTGGTTACAGAATATTTGGGGCGAGAAGAGATGGGAGTGATAGAGGAAAGCATGTGGAGAAGGATAGTGGATAGATCACGGCAACTGGAGACGTCGATTGACATTACATTAGAATAGTTGGAGATTATAGCTATCAGAGAAACAGGAATAAGGCGAGAGGTGCGAGATATGAAGCTATTGGAGTAGAAAATACGGCTAAATTTAACAGATTCAACAGTGAAAGGGTGAGAGCGGGATGCCAGCCTCGTAGGACGCTTGAATTCATGAAGTCTGGGAACCAGCTCATTAAAGTATTTGTAAAAAAAAGACAGAGAGAGGCGACGGCGCGTCTGTGAGAGAGCGACTGCAGACGAGATGCCAGATCAGAGCCAATTACATTGCATATCCGTCTCTGCATCTTATGAAGAACCTCGAGGCAAACAGAAGGTGCTCCATACCATATATGGCAGCAATACTCTATGCAAGGGCGAATGGGTGATTTATGCAAGGGCAAATGGTTGATTATATATATATATATATATATATATATATATATATATATATATATATATATATATATATATATGTATGTATCTATCTATCTACGAATCTAATGAAAATATATTTATAAATTCTAACGTTCACAGCATTAATTCAAAAGAGGACACAATACCGATAATAGCGCAATAATTATTATTATAATTTTTTTAATATCGACAAGAACAATTTACTCACTACAAATATGCAACTTGGTTTCTGTGCATTTAATTGCACTTCGACTGGTGAGAAACAAAACGGTTATGAATAATTCTGTTTGTAAGCAAGCCGCAAGTGAAACGTCACTTCCTTTTTTACCATTTGAATGTGTGCTTCTTTGTTTGTGTGTACGTGTGCTAGTGTATATCTATATCTTTGTAAAGGAATCACAAACAGTAATTTGATAGATTCATTGGGGCAAAACAAGGAAAATCCCAAGAGTTTTCCTTTCGCATTGTTAAATAACAGATATTGATTTAATTTGTATCTCTTACTGCCTTTCTTACTAACCTCAGCCCATGGGGTCTGGAATTCGTCTTCCTGTTTTACTTCCGTTTCTTCTTTATTTTGATTGACTTTTTTTTCTATATTTATTTGTTGTAATCGTCCAAAGACATTAGAAACAATTCTCAGATCGTTGTCTCGGGGAAAGATTTTGGATATTTTTCTCGCACTGTTCAATGAAACATCTCATGTCGGCCAAAATGGAACAAAATTGTATTTTTTTTATATTTTTTTTATTATATATTTTTTTTTTGTTGCTTTTTTTCATTTTTCCGAGTTTATTCATTCTTGCTTGTCTTGTATTTGATTTCCTGGATATCTTCAATAATTTTTCAGAAGAGATTCCCAGTTAAAGATTATATATGAAGAAAGGAATTCTGAATAACTCGAAAGGGTGTTTAGTCAAAGAAAATTAAAAACCATCACTCTGAGACAGATAGATAGATAGATAGATAGATAGATAGATAGATAGATAGATAGATAGATAGATAAGAACAGACTGAGATAGATAGATAGATAGATAGATAGATAGATAGATAGATAGATAGATAGATAGATTTAGAAGGATTGAGATAGATATATAGATAGATTGATTGATTAAAAAAAAAACTGATGTAGATTGATTGATTTAAAAAAACTTAGATAGATAGATTTAAAAAGATTGAGATAGATTGATTTAAAAACTGAACCATAGATAGATAGATAGATAGATAGATTTATAAAGACTGATATTTTTTTAAAATGAGATAGAGAGATAGACAGATTGATTGATTTAGGTGGATTGAGATAGATATATAGCTTAATTGATTTAAGAAAAACTGAGATATATAGACAGACTTAAAAGATTGAGATAGATTGGTTTTAAAAGACTGAAATAGAGATAGATAGACAAATATGAACAGACGTAAACTTGAGCAGATAGTACGAAGTTTAAATATATATAGGTGTGTGTGTGTTTGTGTGTGTGTGCGTGTGTATATCTATGTGTGTGCGGGTGTGTATATATATTAGTGAAAAAATACGACGAAGTGTAAAGTTTTCCTGTAATATGACGAAATTTAAATCGGCTAGACTCTATAGCAAAAATATATTTAGAATATAATTTAAATTTAAAATCTAAGAGAACCTCTTCCCTTCGTGTGCGTATGTAGTCGCAGAAACATAATATAATTTAGTTTCGATTAAGTCCTAAATGCTGAAACGTGTCACAGATTCTTTCCATAATATTGTTCTTAATATATATATATATATATATATATATATATATATATATATATATATATATATAAATCCGGTGTTCTTATTGATATTTTTTATTTTTACAAAACAGTGCTCAATGTAAATTTACAGAGCATAAACTTAACATCTTTTTCGAACGTAACTCACAATTGATACAACAATATTTAATAAAAATGAACACGCTACCACCCCTTGTCTGAATGAATGGATCTCTCTGTATCCTTGGAAACAGGGAATTATGAATTTATATGTGCGTTTAAAACTCAGTAAATTTAAAAATATGTTATTTCAATAATCGCTTGAAGTTGAAACGGAACTAATGCCTTTAATTTAATTATATAGTTAAATTTGAAGGTTTTAGCTTCCATTTTTGAAACATGGTTATTACTGTGTAGCGAAAACGCCATATTTTGTAGTTAATTTATAATATATATATATATATATATATATATATATATATATATATATATACAGTTGTATATTTAGGCAGCAATCCTTCGTTCATGCATGTTTCATTAAAACAACAGACAATTTTTCTTTGTCCTGTAAAGAAGGCTCTTGTTCGAACACAAGAAAAATTAAACAAAAATCTCAATCGTAGTACCTTGTCTGTTGTTTTTAATGAAACATGCATATATATATATATATATATATATATATATATATATATATATATATGTATATATATATATATATATATATATATATATATATATATATATATATAGTATGTGTGTGATATCGCTCTTATGTACAAACGTTTTTCTTTACTTGCTATCACCTCAAGCAAGGCAGTAATGCCACTAAAACACAAGGGGTTACAGGGTGTGGAAGAATTAGGAAGAGAATCTTTAATGATGAGCAGTAGTTCGCCATTGACATTGCATTAAAAATTTTTAGAGATTAAATTTAGCTGGAAAGCATGGAGCCGGAAGGGAGTTTCACAAACGAGAAGCGCGAGAAAAGAAGCTGTTAGCATAGAACCTATGGCTGCATCTAGCCAGCTCAACTGTCAGTTGATGAGATCTCAACCCCAGTCTACTTCTGTACATATTATTTATTCCCCTCCGATACAATTTCAATAATCTTGCCTTTCTCCTCCTCTTCAATTACACTTTACGTTGTGCGTTTATACATAAATAATAAAGTGCTAGGAAATCATTTGATCTGTAGCGCCTGACGATACCGAATGGTTGAAACCAAGGTAGCGTGAGTGGCTGATAGCTTAGCTTTTTTTTTTCAATTTAAAGACCTGCATGTTAAGTTTTTTATTTTCTTTATACGTGTATTGGGCACTGTATCCTGGTCTAATTCAACTCTGACCAATAACTGTTATATATATATATATATATATATATATATATATATATATATATATATATATATATATATATATATATATTTATATATATATATATATATATATATACATATATATATATATATATATATATATATATGTTATAATAATGTTACATACGGACAAATATGTACTCATGACAAAGATGCATTTTTGTTTCGATATATAAAGTGTTTCCATAAAAGTAAAAGAAGAAGAAGGAGAAGAAGAAGAAGAAGAAGAAGAAGACGAAGAAGAAGAAGAAGAAGAAGAAGAAGAAGAAGAAGAAGAAGAAGAAGACGACGAAGAAGAAGAAGAAGAAGAAGACGAAGAAGAAGAAGAAGAAGAAGAAGAAGAAGAAGAAGAAGACGAAGAAGAAGAGGAAGAAGACGAAGAAGAAGAAGACGAAGAAGAAGAAGACGAAGAAGACGAAGAAGAAGAAGAAGAAGAAGAAGAAGACGAAGAAGAAGACGAAGAAGAAGAAGAAGAAGAAGAAGAAGAAGACGAAGAAGAAGAAGAAGACGACGAAGAAGAAGAAGACGAAGAAGAAGAAGAAGAAGAAGAAGAAGACGAAGAAGAAGAAGAAGACGAAGAAGAAGAGGAAGAAGACGAAGAAGAAGAAGACGAAGAAGAAGAAGAAGAAGAAGACGAAGAAGTAGAAGAAGA
>OZ038484.1:17415002-17417502 GCA_964036315.1 Acanthosepion esculentum
GTGTATGTGTGCATATATATATATATGTGTGTGTGTGTGTGTGTTTGTGTGTGTGTATGAGTGTACGTGTGCATATAGATAGATAGCTAGATAGATAGATAGATAGATAGATAGATAGATAGATAGATAGATAGATAGATCTTAACAGACCGAGATAGTCAACGTTCGGGATCTTAACTTTACTATCAATTTATATTCTGTTTGGCCTCAGATAGGGCGACTTAAAGATAGATAGACAGACAGACAGAGAGACAGTCAGACATAATATTACACTTACTTGCATTGATGTGTGCCTTAATAGTGTGTTAATTTATTTGTTTTTATAAGTTACTCTCAGGGGTTGATTATCTTGTTTGTTTAGTTTCAAATATTGTCTTTGTCTAAACTATCTTACATTATGTCCGTTGTGTATATATCTATATATATTATGAAATGGACAAAGACCGACAATTATTTTGAGACATTTTTATATTTATACATTCTTTTCATAGATACAAATGTCTTAAAATAATTGTCGGACTTTGTCCATTTCATGATGTGTGACGTCATTTGTTTACATTTGGAAACGCTTTGAGCAGATATGAATGTACGTGAGAGATTCATGGAAGATTGAAGTTTAAAAACAGTAAAATTGACCTTGCTCATCGAACGATCCTACGTGGCTCGATCGGTTAAGGGACGTCAGACTAAATGAGAGAAATCGAAGCTGTATCCTATAAGGAACCGTCATATAGCCTGACGTGCTTTACTGTTTTAGCCACAGAGGGGCGTTTCGGTTAGCAAGGTCGATTTTACTGTTTTTAAACTACAATTCTCCATGATTTTCTGTCGTAAATTCATATCTGCTCGATGCGTATCCAAATGTAAACAAATGACGCCACACATTATGAAATGGACAAAGACCGACTATTATTTTAAGACATTTTTTATCACACACATATATATATATATATATATATATATATATATATATATATATATATATATATGTATATATATATATATATATATCGTAACACTATACCCAAAGACATTCACTCTCTGTAACCTCCTGCCTGGGAGTGGCAGTCCTGCCCTGCTTGGATTTAAATGCTGAAAACAAAAATAAGAAATATTCTTTTTACGACGGGATGTGCTTGTAGCTTAAACTTTATCGGCACAGGATAGACATCGGCAAATTGTGATCTAATCTTTGTGGATATATTCGCACTATTGCCCTTGGGAAAAACATAAATGCATCTCTTCTCTCCCTGTAGATTAAGTTGCAGGGTAGACGGAGCGCCTTAGCCTTATATGCCAACCAGTTATGTGTCACGCGTGATACACGCTTAAGCGATCATGTATCATTCGATACATGACTTACGAGGCAGATTTTTTCCCGCTGTAGGTTGCCATTTCGTTCTGCGGTAGACCAGTTGCAATCCAAGGCTATAGAACCCGGTCTGTCCTGCTATTTACCCATAGCTGGGAGGAGAAGAAGAGGATTCATCCTTTCCCAAGGGTATTAGCACGCACGTGAGTATGACTGACGATGCAGATTTTTTCCCCGCTATAGGTTGCCTTTTATTCTGAGGTAGACCAGTTGCCATCCAAGGCTATAGGACCCGGTCTGCCCTGTTATTTACCCATAGCTAGGGGTGAAGAAGAGGAGGGTTCATAACTTTCCCAGGGGCATTAGAACGCGAGTATTTTTTCCCGCAGTATGTTGCCATTTCTTTCTGCGGTAGACCAGTTGGTATCCAAGACTATAGAACCCGGTCTGCCCTGTTATTTACCCATAGCTAGGGGTGAAGAAGAGGAGGGTTCATAACTTTCCCAGGGGCATTAGCACGCGAGTATTTTTCCCGCAGTATGTTGCCATTTCTTTCTGCGGTAGACCAGTTGGTATCCAAGACTATAGAACCCGGTCTTTACTGCTATTTGCCCACAGAGGGGCGAGAAGAAAAGTATTCATCCCTTTGCCAAGGGTATTTGCACGTAAGTGAATATAATGGATTAGACTGGAATTCGAACTCGGCTCTCCGATTCTTCAATCCGATCCGCTATCCGTTACTCCACATTGCCTTCTACACTGAATAAAAAAAACTATGGAGAAAATGTCAGGAAAACATTCCAATATCTTTCAAATATCAGCCATATCAATTGACAAAGAAAAAAAAAAAGAGATCCGTGGAGAGACATGATCTCCGACGTCCTGAAGAGATATGACATTTGAAAAAATATTATGATATATTACGAAAGCTGTCATAATATTTTTCACAGGCACTATTTATTTGTAGAAAATTACAACCAAAATGATCATCCTTAATGCTATCTAATATCAGAGACAGTACAAAGTTTTGACTAACCCAATATTAATATTAGTAGTAAAACATGACAGACACACAGACAAACTGGATAAGCGTGAAATCGGTTGCATTAATGTGCAATCAGTTATCCTGGTGACATGTTTGCCTATGTATGTATGATTTCCCCATTTGTCTCATCCGGACAGAAGAAT
>OZ038484.1:17427502-17430002 GCA_964036315.1 Acanthosepion esculentum
GATCAAGGCAACTGGAGACGTCGATTGACATTATATTTTAATATTTGAAGATTATAGCTATCAGGGAAACATTATATGGCATCATATAATTCTTGTACGTGGGCTACTCTGCTTCCCTTGTTTCCATTCTCCTCGCAGACCGCATTTCTCAATTCAAACGCATCCATTTAAGCTTTCCTTCTTACTTTTAATGGTGCGTTTGACAAATTCTGTCAGATGGCATAATCTTCCAACACTAACATTTTTCCTACAGCTGAAAGATAAAATCAACATTCGAACAATTCCCTTGATGTGGCAAACATCTTAATTTATCAAGCGCTCTTCATCATACATAACCCATCTTTTTAATTCTCCTTTCAAGTCAAAAAGTATCCAATCCTTGCTAAGGGCGAAAGGAAACCATTCTGAATATTTTCAAAGTTCTACAATATTGTACTTATCCTGTTGGCATCTGAATATTGGTGGTTATAACATAAATCATTGATATTTTGTACGTTCTCAGTAAAGTAATATTCCTACCCAATCATATATATTTTTGTTCATTCTTAACTAATCAGATAAAGGGTTCAGTTCGACATTCTAACCACGCGAAGAAGGCCGGAACGTACAACGGCCGAAACGTTGTAATAAATATGGCGACAAACATGAGGACAATAATGTAAATAATGTACATAATACCTCATCTCAGAAATATAGACAAATAATCAGATCTCCTTCAATGAACCGTGTCTCTTTAAGCACATGGGGGATTATGGCTCTCCACAATTTCCTATCCTTTGTAGCTCTTAATAAGTTTATTTTTTCACCATCTTTCCCACTGCCTATTTATTTACACAAGATGGTTAGGTAGATTACATGCTACTTTCTTCTGTAGTCCCCTTGCCTTCGATATGCCCTGTGAGTGTTAAATTCTCCAAACCCTTTGTTCTCATTATGTTCCTTAGAAATTTCAACTGGTTAATTCTGATTCTAAATCTGACCGTCCTTTTTGTTTCCATTTTCCTTAAAACTTACTCATTACTCACGTGTTCAGTTTATAGCATTCTCAGCATCCTTCTGTAGAACCATATTCAAACTGGACACTTATACTTAACATCAGAACATTTTCTAGGGCACATAGTGAGGAAAGAGAGGTTGGAAAAACTGATACTCACAGGACAGAATGCAGGCGAGAGGGAGAAATGAAAACAGCGACGTAGCTTCCCTCGGTCTTTTCTACAATTATTTTCATGGCAACTGCACTGACGAGCTTTTTTTCCTCTGGTGCCCCGACTTCAAGAATTTAAGCGTGCTACTAGATTGGCATCTAGGTCTCACCATTTTACTGTTGAAATAGTTAAATGTAACCGCCACTTCTACTCCAACCGTCTCTTTTCTCACATTTCCCGCCTATGGAACTCCCTTCCGTTTACTTGCTTCCCTGATAACTACAACCTACACAAATTTAAATGCAGCGTCCCTTCGGATTTCTTGCTTCCCTGATAACTACAATCTTCAAAAATTTAAATTCACATCATTCATCACCTTCTATCTTCTTGAATACCGTTCATCCTTTCCCCCGAACCGCTCCATCGCAGAGCATTAGCTAGTTCAAGCAAGGATATACAAGTAATAGATTTTGGGGATTTAGGCAAATCATTATAGTAAGTCATCGTGTCTAGAAGAATCTTCAACAGAAAGCACTGAACAGAAATGGCTGTTCAGTGCTTTCTGCATTCTGTTGAAGATTCTTCTAGACTCGATCGATAAATTACTATATATATATATATATATATATATATATATATATATATATATATATATATATATATATATATACTGTATATTATTAAGAAAGACGTTGAATTGTTTATTTCCTATAATTATATCGTTTTGTATTTTGATTCTATCCTTGCAGCGAGTATTGTATATTATTTTGATATAAATTTTTATCATTCTTATTTTTCTCGTCAGAGACCATCTTCCACATTTATAAATCTACGATTCTCCCGTGCTGCCATATCTGGTCTGGTGCTCCTGCTAATCATTTTGAGGTTCTTGGCAAAATCCAAAGAAGGGTCTGTAATGTAATCTATCCTAGCTTAGCATCTCGACTTCATTCCTTTTCTCATGGACGCGAAGTGGCTTCCCTCTGTCTTTTCTACAAATATTTCCATGGCAACAGATCTCACGATCTTTTTACTCTGGCGCTCTGACAACATGACTTTCATCGTGCTACTAGATTGGCATTTAGGTCCCACCCTTTTACTGTTGAAACAGTTAAATATAACCACCACTTCTATTCCAACAGTTTTTTTTCTCACATTTTCCCGCCTGTGGAACTCACTTCCGTTTATTTTCTACCCTGGTAACTACAATCTTCAAAAATTTAAATGCAGCGTCAACCGCTATCTTTTGCTAAATTGAACCCCCTTCATCTTTTATCTTTCTAACTTCCCCCTATATCCAGTCTTTTCCCTCAGTTTCACCCTTTGTACCTCCCTGCGTGCTAGTGGCACTG
>OZ038484.1:17435002-17455002 GCA_964036315.1 Acanthosepion esculentum
TATATATATATATATATATATATATATATATATATATATATGGAGAGGAAGAGTGAGAGAGAAAGAAAAAGATTAGCAAAGATATATTTATCTGAATATATTCTAATATGTATGACGAGAATTTGATAAGTAGTTCCATATGGCATGATGTTTTATGGTTGATATTGGCCATAAAATCCAATCAAGAAAACAATGTCTTTATCCATTTCCCTTTTAATCTAAACAGAGCCCAACACAGGAAGAATGAACGACTTTCTAAAATGGCCGACAGCAATAAAATGGCGCGCGCTCTTTATCGCGAAGAATATCAACCATGTCAGCGATTGTAAAAACTTGTCTACCCACTCCAGCTGCCGTACAGCGTATCTCGAGAAGGGGGAAAAAGTCATTTTGGACTGTTTAGAATGAAAGTAAATATTTTTCTTCTTTTTTGGCTATTTTTTTTCTTTTTCTTTTTCTTTTTTTTTTTGGTATTTTTTCTCGTGTTTCGTATCTCGACGTCAATTAATGGAAATGACTAGATTTGCAGAGAGAGCGGCAAAGTAGACATTTTCGAAAATGATATTTGGGGGTTTTGATAAAAATTACATGTCTTTCATCAACCTGGAACATCTTTTACGTTAATATACGAACGCCAACAGAGAAGCTGTAGTACAACTTGTCATATCCAAAGCTGGATCAAAAAGTCTGTAGCGAAATACATTTTACAAATGTTTGGATAGAAAATTCTCAAATACAATCGGTGTGATAAATAGAGATGCCTATTGAATATTTTTAGTAAAAAAATAATAAAGGTCTCTTCGTCATTTCGCTACGGAATTATTGATTTCACTATCACTGAATAAATATCAGAATACTGATTCTGTTGAGTTTTACCCAATACCTTTCAGCACCTTCTCATTTATCCATATATATATATATAGAGAGAGAGAGAGAGACAGACAGAGAGAGACAGACAGACAGACAGACAGACAGACAGACAAAAGTGTGTCAAAATGTGAGCAATGATGAAGTTTTAGAGAAAATGGAAACAAAAAATCCTTTACAGCAAGAAGAAACAGTTGACAGTTCTAAGGCAGATAATGAGAAAAGGGTGTTTGGCAAATCTGTCACTCACAAGGCAGATTGAAGACAAGTGGGTGAGGGAAAAGCAACGCATAGCCGACATAGCGAGTAAATGGCTGGCGGAGCAAGGTTTAGGAGAGACAACATTCTTTAATAGCAACAAAGGTGAGGAAATTGTGGAGAGCCATGATCACCAAAGTCCTTACCGATTACGACACATAGAAGATGAAGAAGGTGTTGAACCCATTTTCAGCATCAGAACGAAGAGTGCTAAAGATTTTTTTTCTTTAGAAAAACATATCAACTCGGCAGCAACAATTCTATAATAATGCCACATCCTGCAAAGCTCATATATATATATATACATATATATATATATATATATACACACACACACACATATATATATATATATATATATATATATATATATATATATATATATATATATATATATGTACAGAAATATAGTTTTAAGGTGTGCTATAATTATGGGATAACGTGCTCAATATCAGAGATAGAGAGTATGCAAATATAAATATAAAAGTGAACATTGAAGTCAACACTCAGAGGCGACAGGCTGTTTCATGCTGGATGCAATCGTATATATATATATATATATATATATATATATATATATATATCAAGCAAGGTACGATGAGAATGAATAGAGTACAATTCCTACGTTAGTACCATTTAATCTAAAAATTTCAATTTATTTTTTTCGTAAAAAGAGGCTGTATTTTGCTTTTAAATCGAAATCAATCAGTTCAGCGCCAGAAGTTTTGATGGGATGCGTTGATCCACATCAAAACCCGACTGCAACTTTGTAGCGTTTTTCACATGCTTTTCTATGTAATATCATAATATATATATATATATATATATATATATATATATATATATATATATATATATATATATATATATATATATATATATATATGCATACATATATGTAATTTCCAGTAGTCGCTTGAAGTGTATTATTTAATTAGGCAAACTTAAATTTCTATGCGTATTTTTTTAAACACACACTTTAATATACAGTCCCCTATGGAGGAAGATACCTTATAATAATAAAAGTTAATGTTGGCTGTTTTTCTTTCATGAAAACGGCCTCCAGAATTTAGAGTTTAGTGTGTCCTATATAAGCGTGGGAACAGTGGAATTAAAAACAATCAAGTCATTATGCACAGAACAATTCTTGCAAACGACGAATGTAGCAACATTCGAAAGTACTCGGGATGAAAATAATATAAAATAAAAAGAAATATAAACTCACCTATAATACTAAACAACTAATTATGAAATTTGAAAAATGATATAAAAAAATAATTAACCGAACTTGTTCATATTATTTAAACAAACATGTCTGAAAGGATTATTACTGCTGATATATATATATATATATATATATATATATATATATATATATATATATATATATATATATATATATACTTCATTTTGCAAAGAAAGGAAAAGAAGGAAGAAAAAGAGGAAGAAAGAATGACACAATAATTTCCAGAGAATAGGGAATATTTGATTCGATTCGTTCTCATTTCATATATATATATATATATATATATATATATATATATATATATATATATATATATATATATATATGTTTATGTATATTATAGTTAAAAAAGGAAGAACAGTAAGATATATAATCCGGTGTTCTTATTGATATTTTTATTTTTACAAAACAGTGCCCAATGTAAATTTACAGAGCATAAATATTATAAATTAACTGATTTAAAAAATGGAAATTAATAAGAAAACCTAGAATATTTAGGTCATTAAATGACCCATGTCCTTTGTGTATACATGAGAAACTATATATTACTAAGTTTATAAAAAATAAAAATTCACTGAATCAAAGAAATGAAATAGCTATTCTTTGCCGATGTTGTCTAAAATTTTCCTTAAATATTATTTTTTTAAAAATGGGAGCTGGTAATATACATACTTATATTTGATATGTAATAATAATTTTTAAATAATTTAAGCAATTCTATTACATTTATTTGTTTTAAAAAGAAATATAGTCTATTAGTAATTGAGAGTAAAAACAATATTTTCAAATTGTAGTTCAATATAACGTTCTAATTCCCTTTTACAAAGAATCTGTATGTGTACAAGTATGAATTTAATGGAAAAAAATGCCAAAAAAACTTTTATCGTTGATGAAAATACACAGATGACATGCGTTGAACGGATGTTATAATTCTTTGAAAAATGCACCTCTACCCTAACGGCTTAACCTCTTTCTCGAACGTAACTCATAATTGATACAATAATAGTTAATAAAAATGAACACGCTACCGCCCCTTGTCTGAATGATTGGATTTCTCTGTATCCTTGGAAACAGCGAATTATGAATTGTATGTGCGTGTACAACTCAGTAAATTTTAAAATAAGTTATTTCAATATTCGCTTGAAGATGAAACGGAACTAATGCTTTTAATTTAATTATATAATTAAATTTGAAGTTTTTAGCTTCGGCTTTTGAAAGGTGGTAATTCCTGTGTAGCGAATGAACCATATTTTTATAATATATATATATATATATATATATATATATATATATATATATATTACTTTTAATTTTAATTTCAAATTTTATAAATCTTTTAATATCTATGATAACCTTGCTTCGTTGTCAAATTTTTTGAATTACCATATACTTGTATTTTGATTGGTCATTCTAGCTTATGTAACAGCGTTTACTCCTAGCGAAGGATCGTTAATTAATTTTAAAATTTTAAAACCATTTATTCTACATGCAACATCATCACTTGATAAGACACCAGAAGTGTTGAAACAAAATGGCTATTTTTAGTTATTTTATAACATATTTATGTTATAATATTTAAATAAATAATTATATATATATATATATATATATATATATATATATATATATATATGTTTGTACGTATTTTCAAGGATGTACAAATTAATCGATGCATATGATAATACAGATGTTAAAACATCTAGGACTCGGCGATCGTTAACTATAGAGAAAATGGTCAATCCTCATTGGGTTGCAAAAGACTGGAGCCCTGTTTCTTACTAATTTCAGCTCGGCATGATGCCAAAATGGCTGACAGTGTACGTTTTATGGAGTTTTTGTTGTTCGCTCTCTAAAACTGGCCAACTACCACGTGGGAAACTGGACCGTCTGTTAAACTTTATCTACAGAACAAATCATATTTTCGCTTCAAGATTTTATGTCCTGGGTTCGGCTCTGTGGACAACGGAAAAATTGGGTGTGGAAAAATGAAAGAGGCAAGGCAGAATTATGACCTTTCCTACATTGCTGTGTTCGGCCATAATGTGTGGAAATAGCGACAGCTGGGCGTCGGAAAAGCCTAGCCCAAAAATTTACATTTTTTCTTTCTCCTCTTTTTTTTCCATCTATCTGCTTCACTTTTAATTATTTCACTGGTTTGTATTTTTAGAGAAGAGTTTAAGATGTATACATACACAGATAGATAGGTAGATAAAAAAGAAAGAAAGAATATATATATATATATATATATATATATATATATATATAGATAGATAGATAGATAGATAGATAGATAGATAGATAGATAGATAGATAGATAAAGAAAGAATAGTGTTATTGCCTAGAAATGGTTACTTAATGAGGAATAAAAGGAGGTTAGAAATGAAATGGTAAACTTTATAACATCAACAAAATACAATACTCGCCAGCGGCGTGAAGCAGGTAAACCACTGCTAGTGGTGGACGACTTAGAATATTAACACCCACTTATAATAGTGTACAACGCATTTATGAGGATTGGGACATACCCATTAGTGTTCATAGGTACAGTATATAACAGATAGATAGATAGATAGATAGATAGATAGATAGATAGATAGATAGATAGATAGATAGATAGATAGATAGATAATGGGCAGGCAGAGATAGATAAATAGATTGATAGGGCACAGACTGAGATGGAAAGATATATATATGTATATATATATATATATATATATATATATATATATACAAAGGCAGATAGAAAAGAAACAGACAGATAGATAGAGAAGTCGATAGATAGATAAATATATAATGAATAAACCGAGATAGATAGATAGATAGATAGATAGATAGATAGATAGATAGATAGATAGATAGATTGCATGAATGAAGGCTGTGGGTAATGATCCCCTCAAATAAAAAGAATGCTGATCACAATATTTATATATCTATCTATCTATCTATCTATCTATATATATATATATATATATATATATATATATATATATATATATATATATGCATATATATATATATATATAGATAGATATATAGATAGATAGATAGATAGATAGATATGAGCAGACTGACATAGAAAATCTGCTTTAGCCATGTCGCAGCCCCTTGACCTGCGTCAGTGAAATACAAGAGAATCATTAACTCAAATGTATATAGACACTTTTCTTATTCCATCGACAGAAAATAGATTTCGTTTTAGTTCTCCTAAATGGATGAAAACTTGACTTGAAGCAGGAGAAATGTTGATTTTACACAAAAATGCTGGAGATGCCATGGACCGAACACCTAAACAGCTGTGATACAGCGAAACACTCTGTCTGTGCATGATTATATATATAATATTTTAAACATATATATTGATGTAAAAAGTTTGTTATTTTACATCGAGTACAATTTGTAGTAATAAAACAGTACTCGATGTAAAATAACAAGCTTTTTTTATATTAGTATATGTTTATAATAATATAAATTAATGATATGAAAAAGAAAACTGTCGTGTTTGAGAATATTTATTTAGAGTAATTTTTACCGGTTTTACAGTTCTCTTATTTTTCAAAGTTAAATTGTATTGTTTGGCTCCGCCATGATATGTTTCAATCGATATATATGTGATAAAAATATAATTTTAAAACATGCTATATTTCTGAGGTAAAGGTTTGGATAGGAGGGATAAAGCATATCTAAATAAAAAAGAGGATCAACACGCAGCGACGATAGTTTGTTTCATGCTGAAACGTAATCCTCAGACTTGACGGAATTTTTTTAAACGGATTGACCAGTAACATTAATTGACACAAAATTTCTGTAATCTTTAATTAATGGAAATTAGTTGGAGGCCTAATACAAAGTCCTTCTGTTTAAATACAGAAGGCTTTAATGATAGAATATAGATGGCCTCCAACACTTTTAGGTGGTAATTAGAATGGGACCTACTAAGCATGGTAAAAGCGTCCACACTAGAACTAATAGCACAATTATGACTATTAATAAGGTGTTCTGCGATGGAAGACCCGTATGTATTGGTCAAATATCTGAGGGAGTGTACTTAAGGTTTGGGATTTTCACAGGAACGTGTTGTTTTATGCTAACATCCAGCCTTTGCGCCGTTCTACCTACACACACACACACACACACACACACACAGACACACACACACACACACACACACACACACACATATATATATATATATATATAAAACTATATATATATATATTTCAGAGAGTATATATATATTTCAGAAGGTATATATATATATATATATATATATATATATATATATATATATATATATATGTATATATATATATATATATATATATATCAGCGGGTATATACATACATATATATATATATATATATATATATTTCAGAGGGTATATATATATATATATATATATATATATATATATATAGATATATATATATATATATATATATATATAAGAGTGTAAACCATTTTTATATATCTTACAAAGATAAATATACAGGAAAAGGAATTTGAAAATGCAACTGGAATCTTCAAGAATATTTATTTACAGTAACTTTACCGGTTTCAGTTCTATGATTTTCAGAAGTTACATTGGGATTGAGAGATGTGTGGCTATAAACATATCGAAAAAATGAGGACAATAGTCCAAATAATGTAAATAGTGTACATAATACCTCATCTCAGAAATATAGACATATACTGAAAGGCCGAAACGTAATAAATATGGCGACAAAGATGAGGACAATAGTCCAAATAATGTACATAATACCTCATCACAGAAATATAGACAGATATTGAAAGGCCGAAACGTTGTAATAAATATGTCGACAAAGATGAAGACAGTAGTCCGAATAATGTAAATAATGTACATAATACCTCCTCTCAGAAATATAGACAGATACTGAAGGGCCGAAACGTTGTGATATATAAGGCAACAAAGATGAGGACAATAGTCCGAATAATGTAAATAGTGTACATAATACCACATCTCAGAAATATAGACAGATACTGAACGGCCGAAACGTTGTAATAAATATGGCGACAAAGATGAGGACAATTGTCCGAATAATGTAAATAGTGTACATAATACATCTCAGATATATAGACAGATACTGGAGTGTGTTTTGTTTTCATATACACTTTTATTTAAATTCCTAGATATTTCACCTATATCTTTTTTGTGACAAATTACAACAATTCATCCCATATATATATATATATATATATATATATATATATATATATATATATATATATATATATATATATATGGCAAAAGCAGCGTAACTTTGGGAAAGAACAAAGATTAACTTGGCCTTGGTGAATGTAAATGGTTGGATTTATTATCAAATGAGGAATCTGTGCTGACATTAATAAGAGATTTGTAGTCAAGCCTAAGGAGCACCCATGAGTCAATCCTGCTGGTTTGCCTTAAGTCGATCAGTTTGCTTTCTCTCCCCCCCCTCTCTCTCTCTCTCTCTCTCTATCTATCTATCTATCTATCTATCTATCTATCTATTTCTCGTTCGCAGTCTCCCTGTCTTTCTTTCCTTCTCCATCTATTTTTATTTCTCTTTCTTACACTCTTTCTCTTTCTTTCCCTCACTTTCTTTCTTTTTCTTCCTCCCCCTCTCTCTATCTTTCTCTCTCTGTCTCTCTAAACCGGTAGTCTCATATCTATTGATCTACTGGGCCCGAATTAACGGTAAATAAAACTCCAAACCCCGCTGCTCATATTCGATTTCTTCTTAAATCCTGTATTTCGTACATTCCTCATGTCGGAATATTCATTTAAAATTTTCTAACTCTAAGCTTGTTTGAGGATAAAGTCATTTGGTTCAGATCTTTCTGTTTCAAATGCTCTCATTCCATTTCGTTTTCACGTGACTTTTTCTCCCAGTCCCCTCAGAGACGATGGAATCGTCTGTAAAAGTACAGGAGAAAGATACGGACGACAAATAAAGGAAGATATGGAAGGAGAAAAAAAAGGAAAAAATCGGAAGGAAAGGAATATAGCGAATAGCAAAACAACGAAACAAAAGGAAAGAGTACAAAATAAGAAAGAAAGAAAGAAAGAAAGAAACAAACAAACAAACAAACAAACAAACAAACAAACGGACGGACGGACGGAAAGAAAAAGTAAGCTATGCAAACGATGAAAGAGGAAGCAATGAAATAATGATAGTAGGTGAAAGAAAGAAAGAAAGAAAGAAAGAAAGAAAGAAATGGAAAGAAAGAAAGAAATGGGAAGAAAGAAATGGAAATAATGATAGTAGGAGAAAGAAAGAAAGAAAGAAAGAAAGAAAGACAGAGAAAATGGTAATACACTGAGGGAAGCGAATAAGCAACCAAGCAAGAACGTAAATAAGAAAGAAAGAAAGAAAGAAAGAAAGAAAGAAAGAAAGAAAGAAAAAGAAAGAAAGCAATAGAAATAATGATAGTAGGAGAAAGAAAGAAAGAAAGAAAGAAATGGAAAGAAATAAAGAAAGAACAAACAGAAACAAAGCTAGAAGGCTAAATTAACGAAGAAGAGTAGAAAATGAAAGGAATATAAGATATAAAACAAAGTAGAAGAAGAAGAAAAGAGAGAGAGAGAGAGAGAGAGAGAGAGAGAAATAAAGTAAGAGAAGAGGGGAAACATGAATGCAGAATGGCATTTTGTTCAGGACTAATTTCCCGCAGACAACCAAACACATTCGACAGATGCTTAAGTTTGTAAGAATCCAAGTATTTAACAAATCGTAAGATTGTAGTCGGTCTTGTCATTGTCTGTATCTATTATAAATGCTGTTAAAAAAAATTACTCCATGACAGATATCACTTATAATTATGTTCAGATAGAGAGAATTAGCAGAGAAAGGACATCTGGCATCGCAAAGGTCTCGATTATTTGGGCAGTTTTATATTTGCCAAGAATTCAGAAATTTTCAGCTATCTATCTATCTGTCTATCTATCTATCTATCTATCTATCTATCTATCTATCTTGCTCTGTTCATTATCTATCTATCTATCTATCTTGCTCTGTTCATTATCTATCTATCTATCTTGCTCTGTTCATTATCTATCTATCTATCTATCTATCTATCTATCTATATATATATATATATATATATATATATATATATATATATATATTGCTCTATACATTATCTATATATCTATCTATCTATATATCTATCTATCTTGCTCTGTTCATTATCTATATATCTATCTATCTATCTTGCTCTGTTCATTATCTATCTATCTATCTATCTTGCTTTCTTCATTATCTATCTATCGTGCTATATTCTTTTCTCTCTTTTCTTTTCCCCTCTTTTCTCCTGTGTCTGTCTCTCATTCTCTCTATTTCTCTTAATCTATCAATTTTCTCTTTCAATATCTCTCTTTTCTTGTTTCCCTTTCTCTCTTTTTTATCACTTTTTTCTCTCTGTTTCTGTTAATGTCTCTTTTTGTTTATCTATCTCTCGTATCTTTCTTTCTTATTCCTTCTTCCTCCCGCTCTTCCTGCGCCGCTTTTATTTCTCTTCCTCTCTCTATTAATTTTATTTTTTCCTTTTTTTCCCTCTCCTTTCTTGTTTCTTTTCCTCTGAGTCGTTCTGTCTCTCGTGTTCAGAATGTCTCGCGCTCATTCACTCTCTCTTTATTTGTTATTCTATCTATTTCTCCCTGTCTTCCCACTCGTTTATCTATCTATCCATTCCAAGCTTCTTTTCTTTCCTTTTCTTTTATCAGACTCTTATTCGCCTTCTTTTTTCCCCCCTGTTTCTCTTCTTCTTTCTCTCGGTATTCTCTTTCTCATTTTTCTGTTCTTAATTCTCGTTCTACTCTGTATATATTTTTCTATTGCTACATTTTATTCTCTACTTCTCTCTGGCCTTTTTTACTGTCTCTCTTTTAAAGTTGGCTAGAGTTCTTTCTTTCTTTTTCAGTTACTTGTTTTCCTTCACTTTTTCTCTTTCTTTACTTCTGCCTGTCTCTCTGTTTTTCCCTGTCTCTCTATCTTTTTCTCTCTCTCTATTTTTCTCTCCATTCTTTGTCGTAGTCCCTGTCCAACTTGATCTTTCTCCTTTCACCTTTTTCTTCCTCACTCGCTTTCCTTTCTTTTCCTTTATGTTTGTCACCGTCTTTTGTTCTATCTCCATATCTTTCCCTCTTCTTTCTTTTTCTCACTCCCTTTACTTGGCGTGCAGAATTAATTTCATCTCGGAACTAAATACAACTCGGAAATAATTTCACCTCGGAAATAATTTCAACTTGGAAATAATTTCAACTTTGAAATAATTATAAGTTGGAAATAATTTCAACTCGGTAATAATTTCACCTCGGAACTAATTTCAACTCGGAAATAATTTCAACTTGGAAATAATTTCAACTTAGAAATAATTTCAACTCGGAAATAATTTCAACGTGGAAATAATTTCAACTTTGAAATAATTATAAGTTGGAAATAATTTCATCTCGGTAATAATTTCACCTCGGAAATAATTTCAACTCGGAAATAATTTCAACTCGGAATTAATTTCAACTTGGAAATAATTTCAACTGGGAAATAATTTCAACTGGAAAATAATTACAGCTTAGAAATAATTTCAACTCGGAAATAATTTCAACTTTGAAATAATTATAAGTTGGAAATAATTTCATCTCGGTAATAATTTCACCTCGGAAATAATTTCAACTCGGAAATAATTTCAACTCGGAATTAATTTCAACTGGGAAATAATTTCAACTGGAAAATAATTACAACTTAGAAATAATTTCAACTCGGAAATAATTTCAACGTGGAAATAATTTCAACTCAGAAATAATTTCAACTCGAATATAATTTCAACTTGGAAATAATTTCAACGTGGAAATAATTTAAAAAGAGAATCAAAATTGCAGAAATGATGAATTCTGAATTATCTACTAAGCATTTTAATGCTAAATTAAAAAGAATTAACACCAACTCATTGCATTGGTTTAGGAATTCACGGAAATTGATAACTTTGATTTTAAATTGAGTTGAAATTCTTTCTGCGTTGAAATTAATTCCGAGTTTAAATTAATTCCTAGTTGAAATTAGTTCCAAGTTGAAATTAGTTCTGTCACTCGTTTATTTCTCTCTCCTCTTCTTTATATCTCCTTTCTTTATTTATTTCTTTATTTCTTTCTTTCATTCATTTTTTATTCTTTCTTTTCTTCTTTCTTTCTTTTTTCTTCCTTTCTTTCTTTCTTTCTTTCTTTCATTCTTACATTTTTTATTCTTTCTTTCTTTCTTCCTTTCTTTCGTTTTTTCCTTCTTTCTTTCTTCCTTCCTTTTTTCTTTCTTTCTTTCTTTCTAATTTTTCTGTTTGTTCTGTTTGCATTTTCTTATGTATTTCTCATTTTACTTATATTCGCCTGTTTTTCATGGCTGTTTCAATTTGCACAAAACAACTTCAACAGACTTTTGTCTCTCCTCCACTTTTATGATTTCTATCTTAATTGAGCTTTACAAAATTAGGGATTTGTTCCAGACTAAACGAAAATTAGTAAAAGTATTGTTAACGCTGTCATAATCATTGTTTAGTTACTTCTCCATGTTCACTGAACTTAATAATCATATCTGTTGACCAGTTCACACTTCTCCCCGTTTTTTTAACAGGAGATGTTTGTCCGTTGTTTCCTGTTTAGGATGAAAATTCAGGTTCTTTCTAAGATCTTCTCATTGTCTTTCACTCTCAGAAGCACCTTCCGTCTTAGTGTCATTATCGCCTTGTTTGGCGTGAATTGATAAAAACCTATATACACCCTTGTGCAAATTAAGTGAAACATCAGCTTTAGTTTCATATCTTTCAACATACGATCAGTTTTAGACCCACTGGAGTGAAAGTGTAATCGATTTCTATTTTTTTTTTTTCAAATTAGGTAATTTGCAATGGTGTGCAGTAATATGAATCTGTTTTCAGGGTGGATGATGAAATTTGTTTGGCCTTGAAAAATATTGCGTCATCCATGATTGCATCAAATTTTTATCACTTCCAGACACTATTGTTTCGACTGTTGATTAGTTGTTATATGGCTATTGTCTGCGATGGACGTTACTCCATCTCCAATCAAAAATTGTAACGCTGCGCATGAACAATGTCAAGCTATACCAGTGAGAAAATCAAAGTACTATCAACTTAGTGATTTAATTCCAATCGAGGATCTGTGGTCAATCTGCAATGAACGACTTTGTGAAATGGACATAAGAAGTACTAACATGTGCCAATGGCTCATGTTTCATTGGAAAAATACGAAAAAAAAGTAAATAATAACGGAATTATTCGTTTTGTTTTAATTAATTTGCACAAGGATATATATATATATATATATATATATATATATTAAAGACATTTATATTAGGTTTAACGTTCTTTTTATAGATACAAGTATTTAAGCAAAATAAAAAGAACGTTAAACATAATATAAATGTCTTTAATAAATTGTCGGACAATGTCCAATTCTAAAATATATATATATATATATATGAAAAACTAGTATGAAACAGACTGTCACCTCTAAGTGTTGACTTCTATGTTCACTTTTATATATATATATATATATATATATATATATATATATATATATATATATATATATGAGATAATGAAATATATTATTATATATCAAGTACAGTATTGGAGAAATTGTATGATTAATATAAAAAGTTTACTTGTGACGCATTTCGCCATTAAGGACTTCATCGGATTAATTTGTTATGTTGGTACGACTACACATGCGCACTAACCAGTGATGCTGGTAATTTTAGAAGTTTTTTAAAAATATTAATTAAGATATAAAAGATAAAAATAAAGATAAAAAAAAAAATTCCCAATTCGTTCGTGCGCATGCGTAGTCCTACTAACAAAACAAATTTAGTCCGATGATGTCCATGCATCACAAGTAAACTTTTTCAATTTTCTATAGAATTTCCTCATATCTATCTATATATATATATATATATATATATATATATATATATATATATGTGTGTGTGTGTGTGTGTGTGTGTTTGTGTGTGTGCGTGTGTGTATATATGTGTGTATGTATATATACATATATATATATATATGCGTTTTAAATTTTTTTTAAAAATAAACGACTGTAAATATATATATATATATATATATATATATATATATATATATATATATATATATTATGCATTTATATTCCTTAATGAACATATGGTCGCAAGATATTGTTATGGTTTCTATAACAAGCCAGCTTTTTTATGTATATATATATATATATATATATATATATATATTATGCTTTTAAATTCCTTAATGCACATAGGGTCGCAAGATATCGTTATGGTTACTATAAGAAGCCAGTTTTTTTTATGTGAGTAGGATATTAGCCTACTGCACAACCCCAACCTGGACGATCAATTTTTTGGGATTCCGAGTTGTACTTCTAGACCAGTTTAACATCCAAGGCTATAGAAACCGGTCTGTCCTTCTATTTACCCTTATATATATATATATATATATATATATATATATATATATATATATATATATATATATATATATATATATATATATAAACAAGTTTGATTAAAATAAACCGACAAGTCTGTCACTTTCATTTAGCCTAATTTTCAAATTTTCGAGTATGTATTGAAGTATTGTGCTTGAAGTTGCGTACACATTGTTCAAAGTTCATATTTTGATATTTTTGTTCGAGCATCTCATTCATCTTTAAGAAATAATGTGCTGTCTGCGTCTTTGTTAGAATTCCTTTGTATATATCCTGGTTTTCTTTGGAAAGTTGGAACTTTGTAATAGTCTAACATTACTTTTTGTGTAACGGTTACTGAGAACGAGGCCGCATTAAATGAATGCCATTTTTTAAATTATATTATTTGATTTATTTATATGTATTTATCTTATATTAATATGATATATACGCACATTAATTATATCAAATGCACTTCAAGATCCCCTCACATATGGTGTATGGTATTTCAATTAAGGTGGGCTGCTTATTTTGTATAATGTGTATGTATATATGTATATGCGATTATGTGTTGTCTATGGAGGGGTTTGAAGTGATGGATTAAATCCGATAAAATGAGTAAATAAGGAACTATTATAATTTAAATATGTCTTTCTATTTATTTAACTTCAACCGAAATGTCCAGAAATTAAACAGTTGTCCGGATTTTTTAATTATATGTTTGTTTTCTTCCATTGTTTGTGTAGATGTTTGCTAGATGTTTTTTATTTTCTAATCGTAGCTTAGATGTGGCACAAGGCCGAAAATTATGGAGTGCCCAGTGAGGATCGAACTCACTGTTCAGTCGTAAAAGATCGAGCGAGACAAACTTGCTGATCATTACGCCACGCCGAAGTGCCCGTATGTAAGATGTTTTAAAATAAAGGTAAAAAAAAATGGCGAAAGTTATCTTTCACAAGGAGATTGACCAACGGTCAGTTTTCTCAAGGAAGCCAGTACAGACGTTACAGGGACGTCATGAAATTCGGTTCCAATATTACTGCTGACACGCTGGGCGACGATAGCATGAAATCATTCAAAATCGCCAAAGAGCTGTCACGTGGGTGTGAAGTATGTTAAACGCTGTCGCTTCGATCAGCTTCAAGAGAGCCGAAGAGCCTGCGACACCAAATCCAAGGTCAATGTGAGAAAGGTTGCGACTTCTGTGTGCCAGTACCAATGTCGCTTGCGGATAGAAGTAGTCAGCCATCATTTAAGGCACGGCCATCATCATCTTTCATTTTTAGGTGAGGAAATGGAGAAAGATGGAGTAGATCTAGTGGATAAGCTAGTATATTCCGCCCTGTTCTGATATATATATATATATATATATATATATATATAAAAAGAAAGAACAAAAATCCGGTGTTCTTATAGATATTTTTATTTTTACACAATAGTGCTCAATGTAAATTTACAGAGCATTAATATTGTAAATTAATTGATTTAAAATGTTTTTTCGCTACACAGTGATAACCATGTTTCAAAAATGGAAGATAAAAGCTTCGAATTTAATTTTGTTATTAAATTAAAGACATTCCCTTGTCTAGATGAATGGATTTCTCGGTATCCTTGGAAACACTAAATTATGAATCTTTGCCGTGCCTTTAAAACTGTAAATTTAAAAAATAAGTTACTCCAAAATTCGCTTGATGAAGAAATGGAACTAATGTCTTTAATCCGGTGTCTTTATTAATATTTTTATTTTTTTTATTTTTATTAGTGCTCAATGCAAATCTACAGACCATAAACTTTAATTTAATTCTATAATTGAATTTGAAGTTTTTCTTTCTGATTTTAAAACATAGTAATTCCTGTGTAGCGATGGAACTATATTTTTAAATTAGTAAATTTATATATATATATATATATATATATATATATATATATATATATATATATATAGGGGTCTATTTCAAATAACAAGTATTCATTTTAATCACGTTTGAAGTATTCAAAATTATAAATAAATCCATTATTTCTTTAGAGGTTTTGAGAAAATAATCTTCATGAAGAGTGTGTGCTTTTCTTAAAAAGAAAAAATAGAACGTCGCTTCCTGTGACGTTCTTCGTGTCCGAGCGGTACTTTTTGTTTTGTTTTTTCCCCTACCGTGGGAGACGTAAGATTTTCCTTTGCTTACATTGATTCTTGGCACAGAGAGCCGTCCGAAGTGATGTAATTTTGTTTCTGTCTTGATGCTTGGACACTGGTACAATGAAAGTCTAACGCTTAACATCGTAAAGAATTTACTTCAAACTTAATTATTGTAGATACATCGTGTTAGAAATTGATGTCACATTTTTGTGTATAGACCTAATAAACACCGTTTAATAAATGTCATTTTTTAAACTCCCTTCCTCTTACTTACTTCCCTGATAACTATAATCTCCAAAAATTTGAATGTAATGTCAATCGACATCTTCTGATGCGCTGACCTTGAACCCCGTCCTTCTCGTTATCTTTTCCTCAAACACTCCTCTTTACACTTATTTTCACTCTCTGAAACCTGGGGTGAAAATGCTTAATATATATATATATCATAATCCACCCTCTACAAGTAATCTTATTTTGTTTATTCAGATTTAGTGTTGCTATGAATTGCCTTCCAGCTAATATTATTTACATCTTATATAGATCTTCCATTTTTTAAAATTATATCTACTAGTCCCTTTAAGATGCTTGCTGAATCTGAAAATTTAAAAAAAAAAAATGGTCTCTTAATATTAACTATACGTTTAATAATCCTCCTAGCTCTCTCCTCGGTGTCTTTTGTAAAATTGAACACGTCTTATTTTTTTACAATCACAATACATTTGTTGCTTACATGTTTACTGTAATTGTCAATGATGAACTAAATTCTGGTTTATCATATCAAGAAAAAATAACTTCCCGAATCCACCCTCTGAGCCTAATTTTCGATTTAAAGCATTTCGATTAAAGCATTTCACCCCAAGCAAGGCAGGAAGCCACTAGCACGCAAGAGGTTACAGAAGATTTGGAGCGAGAGCAGATAGGAGTGATAAGGAAATGAAGAGCAGAAGGATAGTGGATAGATCAAGGCAACTGGATATGTGAATTGACATTACATTTGAATAGTTGGAGATTATAGTGCGAGACATGAAGCTATTGGAGTAGAAGAGACGACTACATTTAACAGTTTCAACAGTGAAAGGGTGAGAGCGGGAGCCCAGCCTCGTAGGGCACTTGAATTCATGAAGTCTGGGAACCAGCGAAAGCAGCTCATCAGAGCAATTACCGTGAAAGTATTTGTAAAAAAGAGAGAGGCGACGGCACGTTTGTGAGAGAGCGACTGCAGACGAGATGCCAGATCAGGGCTAATTACATTGCAAATCCGTCTCTGGATCTTATCAAGAACTCCGAGGCAAACAGAAGTTGGTTCCAGACCATATATGGCAGCAATACTCCATGCAAAGGCGAATGGTTGATTTGTAGATTTGAAGGATCGATTCTGGGGAGAAAAATTTTTTGACGCGTCTCAAGGTTTTTGTGATAATATCTTATAATAAAATAGTAATTACATATATATATATATATATATATATATATATATATATATATATATATACATTCTTTTCATAGATCCAAATATTTAAGTAAATGTTGTTAATACTGTTTATTATAAACAGAGCATTTACTTAAATGTTTGTATCGATAAAAAAATGTATAAACATAAAAAAGGTCTTAAAATTATTGTCGGACTTTCTCCATTTCATAATATATATATTTATATATATATATATATATATATATATATATAAAGGTTACCTGGCCTACAATGATTCATGGTATATTGACCTGTCCGAAGTGATGTAATTTTGTTTCTAAATGCATGCTTTGATTTTGGCTCAACATCGGATAATATTCAGTAATTTAGACATCACTACAAATGCTTGCCATTAATAAAATTGAAAAGTTTGAGCTTCAGGACTGGTGAATCATTTCATCTCGCTATAAAGATGTGAGTCTACTTTATTGTATGTTGAATTGCATTGTAATTTTGAAGAATGACTCATTTGTCAGTTGACCAAATGAAGGCATTTGGGAGCACATGTTCACTCTTCACTCATTTTCAACAGGATTGCGTCTGAATGGTAGTCTAATGGACGTAAGGTGCCATTGTCCATTTAACTTCTCATCAAACCCTCACGTAAATGCACCTTTAGATTGACAAACGTTCGTACTCGATAATAGCAGTTTATCCTTCCAATGGAAGAAATAGATACTTTCAGCGTAAAAAATGATTTTACTTTTGACAAAAAAACGTAGTAAATGTTGGTTGATTTATTTAGAAAGTGAGATAATCTCAAAGGCTATTTCTCTTGTTTTCACCTCACTTCGTCTCCTTATAAAATGGTACTGCCTATCTATCTATCTATCTATCTCTCTCTCTCTCTCTCTCTCTATATATATATATATATATATATATATATATATATATATATATATATATATATATATATATATATATATATATATATTATAAATTAACTGATTTATAATATGGTTTCTTCGCTACACAGCAATTACCATGTTTTAAAAACCGAAGCTAAAAAATTCAAATTTAATTATGTAATTAAATTAAATGTATTAGTTCCGTTTCATCTTCAAGCGAATTTTGAATAACATATTTTTAAATTTACTGAATTTTAAACGCACATACAATTCATAATTTTTTGTTTCCAAGGATACAGATAAATCCAATCATTTAGACAGTGGTAGCTTTATTGTATCAATTATGAGTTACTTTCGAAAAAGAGATTAAGTTTAAGGAGGGTATTGTGTGCATTTTCAACGAATTTTGACACCCGTTCAACGCATGTCATATGGGTCTTTATCAACGGCAAAAATATTTTGGCATTTCTTTCCATTAAATTCGTACTTGTATACATAAAGACTCTTTCTAAAAGGTCTGTTTGGGTTAGAATGCGTTATATTGAACTATAATTTTAAAATATTTTTTACTCTTAAGTACTAATAGATATTTCTTTTTAAATCAAATAAATGTAATAGAATTACTTAAATTATTTAAACATTATTATTACATATCTAATATAAGTATGTATATTACCAGCTCCCATTTTTATATTTTTATTTTTATTCTATTTTTAAATCTTAGGGAAAATTTTTGACAATTTCGGCAGAGAATAGCTATTTCATTTCTTTGATTCAGTAAATTTTTATTTTTTATTAACTTAGTAATATATAGTTTCTCATGTATGCACAAAGCACATGGATCATTTAATGACCGGCATATTCTAGCTTTTCTTATTAATTTCCATTTTACTGTAGGTATTTTATTGGTTGACTTTAAGTGCCAGAAATATATATAGAGAGAGTAAAAATCCACAGTTCGTAGCATTTACTTTTTAACAAAATGCTCAATACGAAGCAGAGCAAAATATTACTATAATATTTCATTATAATAGATTATAATAAAAACAATTTACATCGCTACACAAAAGCTAACATGGTAGATATCATGTGATAAAAATTATTTCTTTGGGAAATTTAAAAACAGGTCGTTACCACTTTTTTGGGGTTATGGTGCGGGGCATAAGGTGATAATTAAAGTTTAACTCTGAAGTTTAATTCTGACCTTATGCCCCGCCCCCGCAATAATTTCCAAAAATGTGTTACGATTTGTTTTTAAATTTTCCCAATAAATCATTTTTTATCACAAGTTATCTACCAATGTCTGAGGAAGTACTATCATAGTTTGTCTGCTGATCGCAAAAGCGTGAAACCCAGCATCAAAAACTCCTATCTGTACAAGATATTATATATATATATATGTATATACATATATATATATATATATATATATATATATATATATATATATATATATATATAGAGAGAGAGAGAGAGAGAGAGAGAGAGAGAGAGAGAGAGATAGATAGATAGATAGATAATAGAATCTATATCACATTTCCTAATGTAATGTGGACTCGACCTCAGAAAATATTCAGTCTGGGCTTGTTTGTAACATCTGCGCGAAGGTTGTTCTATTTCGTGCCGGATTTGCTTGTCAACGAAGATCACATGAGAATCGACAGTCTAATAACGACAATGTGGATGTCCTTCCTGACAGACCCGCAGGGTATTT
>OZ038484.1:17457502-17460002 GCA_964036315.1 Acanthosepion esculentum
GATAGATAGATAGATAGATAGATAGGAACAGAATTAGATAGATAGATAGATAGATAGATAGATAGATAGATAGATAGGAACATAATAAGATAGATAGATAGGAACATAATAAGATAGATAGATAGGAACAGAATTAGATAGATAGATAGATAGATAGATAGATAGATAGATAGATAGATAGGAACAGAATTAGATAGATAGATAGATAGATAGATAGATAGATAGATAGATAGATAGGAACATAATAAGATAGATAGATAGGAACATAATAAGATAGATAGATAGGAACAGAATTGGATAGATAGATAGATAGGAACAGAATTAGATAGATAGATAGATAGATAGATAGATAGATAGATAGATAGATAGATAGATAGATAGATAGATAGATAGGAACATAATAAGATAGATAGATAGGAACATAATAAGATAGATAGATAGGAACAGAATTAGATAGATAGATAGATAGATAGATAGATAGATAGATAGATAGCTTGAACAATTACGACTGGGTCGTGAGTTCGATACTTTCAGCGTTGTGCCATATCTAACACGGAAAATCACTACACACACACAAACTATCTTTCGCTTTAAACTAACGAGACGGTGACCGCCACCATCAGCTTTGGCATAGGTACACCACCCCACCCCGGCATAACCTTTCCGAAGGTGACTGATCTGTAGATTAAGAATTAACTGTTCGACCACCTAACCAAAATGGCCGCCACCGCCGTTTCCATAGTAATTAATGTTGAAAAGGACCATACTTATAAACACGTGCAAACCTCAACAAAGCTTATTCCTAAATTTTCGCTTGAGTATGAATCGGCACTCGATACCTTAATTCAATTTTAATAATTATATTGAGGGTTTCTGCCTCTCTCTTTTGAAACATGAGAACTCTTATGTAGCGAAGGAATCATATTTTCTAAAAATATTATAATATATATATATATATATATATGTAAAATATTATAATATATATATATATATATATATATATATTATGGAGAAATCTCAAAATACCTCATGAGTATAGACTGTTTCAACTAAGGTGAATGCGTTAACATTTTTCGATTCAAATAGTTCACCATTTCACCATTTGAGCCGAAACATGCTAACGCATTGAGGTCAGTTTAAATAGTCTATACTCATGAGGTATTTTGGGATTTCTCTATAGTGCACCTTTTATACTCTGTTATAATAGATACATTGAGCTCTTTTTGTGGATCAGTTTAAATATTTGATATTATTAGGATCCACTTGGATTATATACCAACGGATTTATTACCTCTACTATATATATAGCACATTTTAAGACTATATTTCTTCATATATATATATATATATATATATATATATATATGTGTGTGTGTGTGTGTGTGTGTGTGTGTGTGTGTGTGTGTGTGTGTGTGTAGATATATATATAGATATATAGATATATATAGATATATATGACCACATAGGGTTCGCTGGATAAATTGTCGTCGAAATGACGCAAAAATGAAAATAAAAATTAACATCTTATTTTTCAATGGATATATTTATCAAAATTACACAAAATATCTTGAAATACTAAAGAGTAAATTTATTCAATGAT
Organism: Acanthosepion esculentum; assembly: GCA_964036315.1. Taxonomy (NCBI): domain Eukaryota; kingdom Metazoa; phylum Mollusca; class Cephalopoda; order Sepiida; family Sepiidae; genus Acanthosepion; species Acanthosepion esculentum. The sequence continues at coordinate 17,459,103 of OZ038484.1, forward strand.
ATTCTCACTGGCCTCAGTCACGGTCTCCAGACGAAATCAAACTATCCTGTAACTCTTCTGGGTGGTCTCTTTGTTTAAGTTGGTGAATATTGCCATAATCCTTGCCTTCAGTTCATCTTTGGTGTTACAATGAATTTCTTGGTCTTTCGCTCAACTGCACCCCACGCATAATAATCAAAGTGGTTACAGTCTGGGGTGTTAGGTGGCCAAATAAAATGGGTTGCGTAGCCGCAGAAATTGTCTGACAGACATGACTGTGTTCTCCAGCTTGTGTGGCATGATACAGGTCCATGTTGCCAAACAGAGGTACTTCAAGCCGCCACCCTCTTGACCCAGGGCAGCACTATCTCCTCAAGGCAACTGTTGGAGGCAACCGTGTTGAGTCTGAGACCCTCACCAACAAATTCGGGGGTTCAGAACGATCAGAGTGAGTTTCTCGAGCTGCTGTACCTTCATAATCACCATTGGACTCATCCAACTGTTTCCAAATCTTCTGTACTGTTTTGGGGCAGACCCCTTTTACACAAGATGGTCTCGTCCAAAGTATACTTATACTGACAGAGAGAATACCTGCGGGTTGAGATACGTTGGGTGTTCACAGAGAGTTATACGAGAGTCCAGAGAGAGGTAATTACGACTTCACTTGCAGAGACTTGTACATATACTTTCCTGGACTACTAATCTTCACTTCAAGTCTGTATCCTTACGTTTAATAAACTTATTTTTCTATCTCAATTACTGGCGTTGTTTATTTATTTGTGCAGGATTCCATTCCCGGAATCCACAACATGTACTGTCCACAGATTGACACTCAAACACTCTGAAATGTTCGTATTGAGGCTTCCGGTGCGAATGCCAAGCAGTACAGCATGCCGTTTCCAAATTTCTGGCGGATAGAAT
>OZ038484.1:17470002-17487502 GCA_964036315.1 Acanthosepion esculentum
AACACTATAAGAACAATGCCTACAAAAGTAAAATGAGGAAAAGGGTCAGAAGATCACATTGAGACGACAGTTAAAAAGTCACAAAGAGTTCCTTCAATCAATAATAAAGGAAAGAAAAAGTCACCATCTGAGGAAGGCCTATTAAATAACATTTAGCGGCCTGAATGTCCGAGAAATTTTCATAGAAAATATTCGTCCTTCGACATCAATCGAACCTGTATCCTATACGGAACCGTCATATAGCCTGACGTGCCTTAACCGATTCGGCCACTGAGGATCGTTCGGTTGTTAAGGTCGAATTTACTGTTATAGGATACAGGTTTGAATCCTGTCGGAGGACGAATATTTTATGTGAAAAATTTTTTCGGACATTCAGGCGGGTAAATGTTATTTAATACTGTTTATTATAAACAGAGCATTTACTTAAATACTGATATCTATAAAAAGAATGTTAAACATAAAAATGTCTTTAAATAATTGTCGGACTTTGTCCCTTTCATGATATATATATATATATATATATATATATTTCACCCCAAGCAAGGCGGGACGCCACTAGTACGCAGGGGGTTACAGAGTGTGAGCGAGAGTAAAGAGATGTGATGGAGGAAAGGATGAAGAGAAGGGCAGGGGGAAATTCAGGTCATCGGGTGATGTCGATTGACATTACATTTGAATAGTTGGAGATTATAGCTATCAGACAAACAAGTAATAGGAAGGGAATTCCACAGACGGGAGGTGCGAGACATGAAGCTATTGGATTAGAAGAGACGGCCACATTTCACAGTTTCGACAGTGAAAAGGTGGGACCGTGATGCCAGACTAGTAGCACACTTAAATTCATGCAGTCTGGGAACTAGCAAAAGTAGCTCGTCGGGGCAGTTTACCGTGATAGTATTTATAGAAAAGACAGAGGGAGGCGACGGCACGTTTTGAGAGAGCGCCTGAAGACAAGATGTCAGATCAGGACCAACCATATTGCTTATCTGTCTTTGGATCTTGTCGAGGACCTTAAGGCGAGCAGCGGGGGTGGGGGAAGATCATATATGGCAGCAGTACTCCATGAAAAGGCGAATGGTTGATCTGTAGATTTGAAGGATGGACTTAGGCGAGAAAAACTTCCTGGCGCGACACAGGGAACCAACTTTCCTTGCGGTGGATGAAGCTATTGATTCAATGTAATTGTTCCATCTCAAGTCATCGTACAGTGTGAGACCAAGCAGTCGTAAAGAGGTGCTCTTGTCGAGTAGAGCATCAGACATTCTAATGGGCGGCAGTGATGGTTCCCTGTGGCGAGTAATAGAGAACAGTTTTGATTTAGAGGCATTAAGGTTAACCAGCCAAATCCTGCCCCAGTCTGCAACTAATTGGAGGTCTTTTCGAGACTAACGGCTAGGTTAGTTTTGTCAGCGATACTAGATTTGCTATTGATATATATATATATATATATATATATATATATATATATATATATATATATATATATATATAGTATCGGAGATAGACCATTTTCTAAATAGAAAAAGTCTGAACACATGAGTCAACACCACAAGTCATAACTCCGATTACCTCTAATCTGGTAATAATAGGAAGACATGGTGTAAACAATTGCAAGCTCTCGAAAGCGACACAGTTGACATTTTGATGTAAGCTAACTCTTCTGTTTTCCAGTTTCTGACAGTCATTGTTTTGATACGTACAGTCATATTTTCTTATTGGCTTTTGATAGCTTCGATTTACCTGGTGCCCCATCACCCCACCAAAGGTTTGACATCAAGTCAAATCAAAACGCTAGGACAATTTTCGTTTTCTGTCTATATTTCTTAGATGAACTATTGTAATTATTTACATTGTTCGGACTGTTGTCCCCATCTTTATTGCCACATTCACGACGTTTCCGCCGCTGTACGCTCCGGCCTTCTTCAGGTGTTTGGAAGTTCAATCTGAACCTTTTATTTCGTCCACCAAGGCAGAGTGTTCCAGTTTCACGTACCATGTCACTTCCGGATCTCTCGGTTATCTCCCTTTAACTCAACTCCCTAAGATTTTGTTCACCACGGCAGTAGCCAGGTATTGAACTCACAATAACACACGGACCAGTGGATAAAAGCCTTGGTTTAAGCCAGTGACTTAACCCAAAAATCTGTGAGTTCAATACCTAGCAACTGCAGTGGCGAACGAAATCTTAGAGAGTTGAGATCTATGTGACATCCGGAAGAGACTTGGTGTGTAGAACTAACACAATCTACCCCGGTGAACGAAATAAAATGTTCAGTTCAAAATTCCCGAAGAAGACCGAAACGTAAAACGGCCGGAACGTCGTGTATATGGCAATAAAGATTAGAACAACAGTCCGAACAATGTAAATAATTTTCTTTTATTCGACCTCAGTCGATCATACAGCCTACAACCAACTACAATCATGAACTGCATAACTTTTTCAGGGGCTGTATAATGCGTGCTTTGCCGGGGCTATATACCCAGTGTCCCGAGATGAAGCAGCTATGTGGTAAGTAGAGAATTATTTCTCCAGCGAAGTTTAAATACAGACTTAAATGTAAGCTAGACAGTTCATTTGACTGTGCCAGAAAGAGAGGGATATTAGATAATTAATTTTGGTTTATTTAGAACTAAAATCGATTTTGAATTCATTCTCTTAGACTGGTTGCTAACTACGGCTGGAAAAGTCAGTCTGCACTGTTATTTGTCCTCTACCTAGAAGAAGAGATAAACTTCTAAGTTTCCCTATTTGTGTGAAAGTGAATGCAAAAAATGTGGTCGGGGTTTTTTTTTTAATCACAAGACGAAGGAAAGTTAAAATTTCCAAATTTACATTCGAATATCTCATTTTGTGTTCATCCAACCGTTACAGTAACTAATGTAATGTAATGGAATGTAATATAGGGTGACCCCAAAAACGGGAACTATTTAACAATCCAATAAAACCAAGAGTGATGGAAGAAAAAATATTTAATTCATAGTAATTGAAACCTTAAAACATGCCATTTAAGAAACAATGATGGAATTTTCATTTTTTTAAAATTATGTCCTGTAGATGGCGTCCTCCTGTACGAATGCATTCTTGAAATCTGCTGTTGAGATTCCTCATTGACTGCTGCAACATCTCAGCTGGGATACTGTGAATTTCATTCTCGTTACTAAAATGGCGAAACGTTTACTTGCTCAAGGTCACTGTCTTGCAGTGTTGCCACTTGCTCATGTCTGGCAATACGCACTTCAAAAATTCCCGTTTGTTGGGGGGGTCACCCTGTATATTGTAATGAAATAAATTCAGTTGTCATTGTGTTGCCACTTCAGAATTCATGAATTTTATTAAAATAGTAAACCACGTTTGTTTAGAACAGAAAAATTGTTAAACGTTTAATACGATAACTCACAATGTTATTTACTTCCAAATTATGTATGGTACTTTGGACTCGTAACCACACCTCCTGCTGAATGAGGTTTCCGTCGTCTCAATAACAAATAAAATTTTACAGGGTGGATTTTATCTACTTTTGTCTCTTCTTGTTTGAATTCTGAATTGTCTCCCTCGAATGCTTGCCACACAAATCAAAGAAAAAAATTAATTAATCAATTAAAATAAGAAATAAACAAATTTGTTACTTCAGACTTTCAAAATAACATCTGTAAACTTTCTGTCTTGGATTACAAAACTAATTTCGCATCCATCCTTTAAAAACCGCTGTTAAATTAAATCTTAAAAAAGGACATCTGTTTAGACTCCAGTAACGAAATCAGAGGTGACTAAGAATTAATCAAGGGTAAATTGATCAACCAAGTGTAATCGAAATTATGTTCACATATATCAGGTCATGAGTCTAGTAACCCATTAGGATCGTGGGTTCACCACATATACGACAACCATATCAACAGTGCTATGTCAAAAGATAACCTGTCGGAGCCCATCTCTATTCAGGATGGATTTGAATTCAAGAGTTTTTCGTCTCAGAGACTGGTTGCCTCCTCAAGGCAAGAGATCCCATTCAATGCTACCATTTAACCCATGGCTGGTGATGAGTGAGAAGGGATGAATCCATACATTTCCCAAGGTCTGAAAGTAAACGTAAGGATTTCGGAAGAAGTTCGAACTCGCGTCGCCGATCTTCTAACCCAACTGTTACTCTACGCACACATCCACATAAAATGGATCCCAATATTAATCAACAATGGGTATAAACACATATATAATCCAAGGAGAATATATTGCCTGTAGAGCCGTTCAACAGGTCCGTTATTATTTGTGTATAATCCGCACGTATTTTAGTATTCATATTTAGGGCATAATTTCGACCCCAAGCTGGTTTGATTCAGACACTTATATAAGCAATATAAAACAGTTTTATGATGAAACAAATGAGATAGAAAGATGAATGAAAACAATTGTGGCTCATCAAAATGAGATTTGTGCTTGCACTTGATGGAACGTTTTATATGGTTCCAAAGACATATAACAAAATGAGTTCACAAAAAGTCTTTAAAAAGATTGTAGTGATATTTAACTTCAGAATAATTTCGCTAATTTATTTAACTTATTTTCCAAATAAAACTTAAATGTTTAAATTTATCCTACACCAAGAAATAACAAATTAAAACTACAGATCCTCGAAGCAATCTACAATAAAAAACTGAAACCGACACTGAATAGAATCAGCAACGAATATTGTAATAATGTTCTAAAATATAAAAAAAACAGTTTTCACGCTTGAATTCGCGCTTGGACATGACATTCCAACATAAAAGAAAAAATTCATAATGGATAACTTTTCATGTTCTAATGAATGCTAAACATAATTCAGCAGTTGCATTTAAATGCAAAAGAAAAAAATCAGTAACGGATAGCTGCACATAGTTTTTGCTTCACCAGTTGCTCCCCTGATGATGATCTCAGAAGGAGATGGAAACTACTTGGGAAATAAAAGTGATTTTTACAGTTACAGTGAATTTCTTGCATAATTTGATTGTAATATACGGAAAATATCCGTGAATATGGGCAGATATTGCTAAAAATAAGCAGACATAATATTTGTAATTTATTTAATCTGACATGCCTAAAAGATAATTTGCTGCCTAAATACACAAATCTTTGGCTGTATATTTTCTTTTATGTGCAGTGTCACTTCAAGACTTCGGCAATTGTGTCTCTCCACAACTGTCCGCTCCTTTGTAGCTCGCACCAACTTCTGATTTGTTACCATTCCTTTGCTCCTAATCTGTCACCCATTCCCTGAAACTCATTAGGTAAACTATTCTCTGCTTCATTGTTTTTTCTTCAATATGTCTTGGGTGTTAAATTTTCAAAGCAATATTTCTCATGATGCGCCTGAGAGATTGCAACAATCTCTTTCTGATATCATGTGTAAGCGTCATGTTTTGCCGTTTTCTATAAAACTTCTTCGATGTTCAAATGTTCAGTTCATGGTATACTCAGCATCCCTCTGTAGAACCACGTCTTTATCGCTACACGTCTCAAACAGCGAAGAAATTGTCCAGTATTCACTTTTTGGGAAAAAAAATTACCAATAATATATTGTTACTTTACCAACAATAAAAATCTTGTCGACTTTGCGATTTCTGTGTCGTAAAGCAAAACAAACTCAACCAAACTTTTTGAATATGACTTTTTCTCCAATTATTTTCTTTTATTAAAAATATAAATTTTATGAAAGTGGCTAGACAATAGTTCAATACGCTTTTCTTTGTTTTTAATGACTTCTTCCTAAATCTTAATACTTTGCTTAGTTTCTGAAAGGGATCTTTCTTTATTCGAATGTGTCTTCGGATTCATATTGTCCGTCCTCTGTCACTATACTACGCAGATAATTAAATGTCTGTACCTGTTTGATTCTCATGTCTCCGTTTGCACACTTGCTTGTCACACACTACGAAATGACCTAAGCCCGACAATTATTGAAGGACGTTCAGGCTGGTAAATGTTGTTAATACTGTTTATTATAAACAGAGCATTTACTTAAATATTTTGCATATGTAAATAATATATAACAATAAAATATCTTAAAATAATTGTTGGATTTAGGCCTTTTCGTAGTGTGTAACGTCATTTGCTTACGTTAAGCTACGCTTCGAGCCGATATGGACGTTCAAGGGAAATTATGGGAAATTTGTAGTTTAAAAGCAGTAAAATAGACCTTGCTCCTTCATAGCTAAACTGGTATAGCACGTCAGAATATATGAAGGTACCTTGTCGGATACAAGTTCTATTCTTGTCGGAGGACGCACATTTTCTATGAGATTTCTCGGACTTTCAGGCCGGTAAATATTAATAGTGTTTGTTATAAACAGAGCATTTACTTAAATATTTGTGTATATATAAATAACGTATAACATATAATATATTAAAACAATTGGTTATCTTTATTGTTGATAACCATACAGTTTGCCTTCTTCCAGTTAGGAGTTAGTCCTTTCTTCTCTCTTTCCTTTACTATCTTTACTAGGATTGCTCAGAGGGTTAACCGAGTCATGAGATTATTAATCACTGAATTTTTATTTTTGTTTATTTTTCAGTAGAAATGATTTTATAAAATTGAAATGTTTTCCGTCTGCGTCAGTGAGATATTTTCTTCAACCTCGTAGCGCCGCTAATAGGGAACCACGTATTGAGTAGCATATAAAGTCCTGATAAACCATGCTCAGTATCACTTCGCTGTCTGACGCCATTTAAATAAACGCATTCCTTAGTAGAGTGTATTAATTCTTTTTTTACGTCCGAAAATTCCAAAAAGTCGAAATGAATCATAGAATCTTTGATGCTGGAATGTTTTACGCCATTCAAATTCGCAGACGTATGAAATTCCAAGATGTATGAATACAACGGGTTTATGATTTTGAAGAAGAGCAAACTATAAAATATCCTTACCCAGTTTCTTAGTAAAGTTAGAATACTCAAAATAATTTCTTTAGCATGGACAGTTATGACGCAAAAGAGAGGGGGGTCATGGAATTTCTACCAATGACTGAGTCCTTTTTCTTAAATCAAAGATTAAAATGACTTCAAACAAATGAATCGTATTAATCTAAAAATTCATCAAACTGGAGCTATACAATCACAAACGAAGAGTTTTTACCAAATAACGAAAACAAAAACATAAATTGAACCTTTTCAACAGCACCAGCAAAAATGGTTAGCACATCTAATTACAGTGTAACCCGGATATAAGAGACACTGATATAAGAGAAACCCGGATATAAGATATATTTTCTCTGGTCCCAAATTAGAGCCTGTGTTAAAAAAAGAAAATAGACCAAACCCGGATATAAGATAAACCCGGATATAAGAGACTTATTCTCCGGTCCCGACAACTCTCTTATATCCGGGTTACACGGTATAAGAAAAAATTATAATCAAGCTGTTAATTTTCCACATTGCCAAATATGAAAAAAAAACTGGAAGGAAAGTTCCATCTTTATTAGAAAGATTGGTTTGGTTTGTTTTGTTTGACAGCACATCAACACCTCAATGGGTTATTTAATCCCGACAAAATTTTTATTGCCGGTAATATGTTTTTCTTCAAAAATCTGTTTCTGGGAATATTTTTCCTTGAAGAAATCTATAGCTGGTAATATTTTTTTCGAACAATGTATAACTGTTTGCATTGCTGTTACTTTTTTTAAAGTATTGCTGATAATTTTCCTTCAAAAATTATTGCTGGGTATATTTTTTTTATTACAAAGTATTTCTGGTATTAAAACCTATTCTACACAAGTTTGGGTGTCAACTATTGGGTGTCAACTATTTGCCCATAGCTGGGACCCTAACAGGTGTTACCACCCCGGGTCAGGGTGGACCTGGGAACGCCAGCAATTAAGAGGAGGTTCCACGCTCCTTAAAACCTCCTGATCAGAGACCTTGCTGTTGGACGTAGTTTATCGTCTTACGCAGGACGGTATTAGAAAGAGTTATAACATTTACTGGACTTGAGAAATCTAATTTCTTGAAAAAAAAGAAAATGAGAACTAGTAAATTTCGACTGGCATTAATGATAGCCGTTCACTCAATGAATGTCAAATGTTTCCTGCATGCAAACCCTTAGTCTCATCTATCATTCAACCCACATATATATAGGAAAAGAAATAATTTTCGGATATCCGTCCTAGGTATGAAGATAAACTACATCCGCGTCCTGGGTAAGACGACGAACTACGTCCGACAGCAAGGCCTCTGATCAGGAGGCTTTGAGAAGCGTGGAACCACCTCTTAATTGCTGGTGTTCCCAGGTCCACCCTGACCCGGGGTGGTAGCAATTATTAGGGTCCTAGCTATGGGCAAATAGCTAACCCTCCAAAGAGATTTGGAAAAATTATTACCAGCAGTAAATTTTAGAAAAAAAATTACCAACAATATTTTGTTACTTTACCAACAATAAAAATCACGTCGACATTGATGTTGATATGCCGTAAAGCAAACCAAACCAAACTTTGTGAATATGACTTTTCTCCAGTTATTTTTTTTTTTTTTATTAAAAATATAAATTTTATGAAAACTGAAATTTACTTCTCGATGCACTTTCAATATATTTTGGGTCACGGGTGTCAATCTCGTAAAAGGCCGTGAGAATTTCCTGCTATTTGCGCTGTTTGCTCTTTGTCCCGGTATTGTTATATTATTTTCAAACCTCTTCTTCAATTCCCTCTCCGTCAACTATTTTGTGACTTTACCCTAGGCTCTGATACTAACGCTGTTAATCTGCATCGTCGTTCTGCTTGCCTAAGTGAGAAGAGAGAACGGAAGAAAAAAACAGAAACCAAAAAGCAAATAAAGAAGGGAAAAAAATGTGTAATCTGAGAAATGGCAATTTCAGCGAAGTCAGGGGCAATCAAATATATTTCTTATCCATCCTAGGCTTGATAACTGTTGATGACACTCGGTCAGTGAAACGGTAGGGAAGATGGCTAAGGGGCCAGGAGATGGAGTAAAGAACAAGCGCGGAAACTGTAATCGGAGAGCCGAGTTCAAATCCGAACCGAAACCATTGCGTTCACTTTCATCCATTGATTGATTGGAATTTTTTTTTTACAGTTTATCAGCTTCTGTGGGTTATTTTAAAAGCGATTTTAGATTTTGGGGTGAATATTTCTTTTTTTTTGTGAGTGAATATTATATTAACAATTTTTTTAAAATAATAAATATTCCATATACAAATCCTACCTTCCTGAGAAGAGGTATTATGATTACTTGCATTATTCGGACTGTTGTTCTCATTACCATATTCACAACGCTTCGGCCGTTATACGTTCCAGCCTTCTTCAGGTAATTGGAATTTCGAACCGAACCCTTTATTTCGCCCACCGGAGTAGATTATTCTAGCTCCACGTTCCATGCCTCTTCCGGATGTCTCAGTTATTTCTCTTTAAACCAACTCTCCAAAATTTTGTTTCACTACGGCTGCGGCCTGATATTGAACTCACAATTCTTTGGGTCTAATCACTGGATTTAGCCAACGCCTTTATCGACTGGGCCATGCATGGACATCTGTGTAGAAATATTTGTGACGTATAAATCTAATATCCCAGCAACAGTTTTTTTACCAGTGCTCATATTGCAATTTTTATTATAAATTTTAATTTTTTTACCATAGCTTATATTGTAATTTTCTGTTGTTATCCATTGCTGCTACTCTAGCATTCCTTATTACTGGTTCCCATATTGTATTCATTTCTATGCTTGGTCGGCTCAGGAGCTTAGAAATCCTACTATTTAACTCAAAACTAAGGATCGGAAATTTAGGCATACCTTTCACAGGGGTATTTGTGCGTAAGTGAATGCTACGAACCCGACTGGAATTGGAACGTTGCTCACCAATTTCTTATTTAGTGACGCCAAATTGAAAATCTGCCAAAAGGCTGAAACCGTATCAGCGCCCTGTCCATCCAGCCAAGATATCCAATATTTAAAAGAGCAAAAATGCTGTGGCCAATGGAGCCGACCCGGCACTTGCCAATCTGTTCAATGAAGGTGATGAGATTTGTTTTTTGTATTATTGTTAATCATTTCGCCCCAAGCAAGGTGATAAAGCAAATATGCGGCAAGCGGTTAATGAGAGAGAGAGGCGACAAGAGTGGGAAGGAATCGGAGAAGCGCGGAGAAAGGATAATACACAGAACAGAATTCAGGAGACAGCAGATGATGATTGACATTGCCTTGTTTGGTTTACGGCATATCAACACCTCAATGGGTCATTTAATGTCGACCACTTTTTTATTGCTGGTAATATTTTTGTTTTGTCAAAAATCTATTTCAAAAATATATAGCTGGTAATATTATGGGTTATTTAATGCCGACAACATGTTTAGGATAGATTCGTATGAAGAGAATATGTATTATTTGGTTTAGATTGGTTTGGTTTATTTTGTTTTACGGCATATCAACCTCAATGGGTTATTTAATGCCGACAACATTTTTAGGATAGATCGTATGAATAGAATATGTATTCTTTGGTTTAGATTGCTATGGTTTATTTTGTTTTGTTTTACGGCATATCAACCTCAATGGCGACAAAATTTTTATTGCGCGTAATATTTTGTTTTGTCAAAAATCTGTTTCTGGTAATATTTTTCCTTCAAAAATGTTTGTTTAGTTTGTTTTGTTTTACGGCATATCAACCTCAATGGGTCATTTAATGCCGAAAACTTTTTTTTTCCTGGTAATATTTTTGTTTTGTCAAAAATCCATTTAAAAAATATATAGCTGGTAATATTATTTTTTCAACAAACGTATACCTGGTAATATTTTTTTTTAAAAAAAAACGTACACCTGGCAACATTATTTTTCCAAAAACGTATTATCAGAGGCCTTGCTGTTGGACTTAGTTTATCGTCATACCCACGACACGGATGTAGTTTATCGTCATACCCATGACACGGATGCAGTTTATCATCATGCCCAGGTCGAGATCTGGGTTTGGGGGTTAACTATTTGCCCATAGCTGGGACACTAACAGGTAATACCACACCGGGTCGGGGTGGACCTGGAAACACCAGCAATTAAGAGGTGGTTCCACACTCCTCAAAACCTCCTGATCAGAGGCCTTGCTGTTGGATGTAGTTTATCGTCTTACCCAGGACGGGATTGACATTGGAATTACATTTTGTAAGACCGTAGTTGAGAGGAAATCAAGAAGCCGGGAGAAAGTTCCACAGGAGAGAAGTGCGAGAGAAGAAACTATTATGATAGAACTTACGGTTATCTTAAGAATTTCAAAGGTAATATGATAAGACGTAGCTATCAATCAGAACTTCGCTTAAATTCATGATTTCAAGATACCAAGGAAGAAAGTTCACCAGAAAATTTTTTCATGAAAAAAATTAATTGATAAGGCACAGGAAGTCGTTACGGCGTTGAGAAAGAGATTATGACCTAGATGTCAGGTCAGGGTTGATAACATTGCAGATTTATTGCAGATAGGTAGCAGAAGCAACAGAGCAGATATGACAGGAAAACCCAATGCATAGACGAACGTTAAACTTATAAAGGTGCAAAATACATGAGGAGAATTCTTTAGCACGACTTAGGACCAGAATTAGCGATTGAATAATCCGAGAGTATATGTCTATATTTCTGAGATGAAGTATTATGTACACTATTTACTTTATTTGGACAATTGTCCTAATCTTTGTCGCCATATTTATTACGACTAAAGAAGGCCGGAGCATACAACGGCCGAAACGTTGTAATAAATATGGCGACAAAGAAGAGGACAATAGTCCGAATAATGTAAATAGTGTAAATAATCCGAATTTATATCATCGCAAAACCTTAGCCGGAGAAGATGCAGTGAGTTACTCCTAGAGATTAAAAAGGACGCCGAATCGGCTGTCGGCAGTCTGGTTGATCAAGGCAAAGAAGATTACTAAGAAGTTAGTATTTATTGACTACTATTAAATCATTTATTTTTACTATTGCTTACCGGATATAAACCTCAAGAGCCACTCATGATAGAGTGATACTGATAATGGTCGCGGTCGAATTCTCGGTAGTCTGTTCTTACTAGTGTGAAAAATTAGATAGTATGAATAAAAATAGAGTTTAGCTGGCCACTCGTATTCGAGGATACTCGTCTACAAGGGTCGCTAGCCAATCCCTATTGCAGACGCTTGCCCAGGCGCATTTTGTGTTTATTCAACATCCACAGAGCGCACCTGTGTTTTATACTGCAACTAGGATGAGCAGACCTTAGTTACAGTTTCTGGAAAAGAGAGTGCTATCTAGCGTGATCAACAATTTGAACAAGGCTAAAGCCACGATGACATGTGTCTTCGTGCTAGCACAGCTATCAACGGCCTTTGTCTACGCAATTCAACTCTCAAGGCTTGGGTCAACCCGTAATATGTTCTTCAGGCACTTTCCAGAGGTGCCGCATGCTGGGATCGACCCATCCAGTCCGATAACATTAGAAAGTCTCCTTCTTGACAAATCGACTATGGTGAAATTCGAACCCGGGTCTCATGCTCAGAATGCGAACGTTCTAGCCACTCGGCCACGTGATTACTTAGTGCGGGGTTAAAAGAGCCCACCTGCGGTTTATACTGCAACTACGCTGAGCAGACCTTAGTTACAGTTTCTGGGAAGGAGCCTGTTATCTAGCGTGATCAACAATTTGAACATGGCCAGTACGCTTTATCACTCGGTCACGATGATTTGTGACTTCGTGCTAGCACAGCTATCGACGGCATCCAAGGGTTCCGTCTACCCAGTTTCACTCACAATGCTTGGGTCAACCCGTGGTATGGTTTTCAGGCACTTTCTAAAGGTGACGAACGCTGGGATCGACACCTCTAGTCCGATAACATCAGTGTCTCCTTCCTTTACAAATCGGCCATGGTGAGATTTGAACCCGGGTCTCATAGTCAGAATGGGAACATTCTAATTACTCGGTCACGTGCACATATAATAATAGTGAACCTGATGCAATATATATGCGCAATTGCTGCTGCTGCTATTACGACTGCACATTTAGTCTCTGCCCTTTTCACTCTTTACACCAAAATAATAATCAGGCTGGATGTCAATTATGATGGTGCCGTACAGGCAAATATGAAAAGTATAAGGAGGAGTGGCATCAGGTTATTTTCGTTTCGCCTTGCCTCATTATTCCGGGTTTTTTTTTAGTTTAATTTCAATTTGTAATAACACATTTCATCAACACTCCTCTCTGAAAAACAAATATTTCAAGGGTGATGGGTTGGGGTGGGGAACAAATACATTAATTTAAAAAAAAAAACTGCTCTCGGCACGCAGCAAACAAACAAGTTTCAGAACACACAGTGAAGTCAAAAGAAATTGTTTGGGAAATTATTAAACGAAACAGTTGCTCCGAAGAAAATAATGACAAAACAGAAAAGGCGACACCGAGATGAAACAAGTACAAAAATTAAAATATCTCGGAATAGTTTTGAGAGAAGACGAAGAATGAGATAGAGATATGTAATATCAGGACCTCTTCTATGGTAGTGTGGATGCTGGGAAATCACATCACAGATGAAGAAGAGACTTCAGGCAACAGAAATGTAGATCTACAGGAGGATGTTGAGAAAACCGTAGGCAGAACCTGGGAATAACAACGAAGTTTTACAGAAATTTGAAACGGAATGGACACTTATATTCAGCATTATTAAGAGTGAGGTGACATTTTTGAAGATAGAGGCTCTAGAAAATTTAACAATTACAGGACATATTAAAGACAGGGGGGACAAAAAATGAGTACATAACCTACCTAACGAACTTGTGTGGGTGGTTGGCAATGCAGGTATTAGGGGAGATAAAAATACAAACTTTACTAAGAGCTGAAACAGACAGAGAATTTCTATCTTTAGCCTACGGGATTCTGAAAAAAAAATCTCCTATATAATATACGAGCGGGTACCCAAAAGTAACCGGAATTGTTTTCTGTGTGACAAGCCCGTAGTAGTTCAGGCTTCCACCGCTAGATGCCACTTGAGGCAACCCTCAGGCATCAGTGTGCTAACTGGTGGCATCGTGGGAAGATGTACAGCTCCGTGGTTCACATTTGTTTTGAAGTGCTTCACGCCTATTCGTCTATTTTTACCTTGGCTGAAAGGATGCCTGTCATAAGCAGTTGGAAGTTGATGCAAACCTTCTTTCGAGGGTCATCACTGGTGACGAAAACTGGTGCTATGGCTACGACCCGGAAACGAAGCAGCAATCAAGTCAGTGGAAGCATCCAACGTCACCACGACCCCAATAATCGCGTCAAATGAAGTCCAATGTCAAGATGATGCTGATTCGTTTCTTTGATGTGAGAGGAATTCTTCACAAAGAATTTGTTCCTCCTGGTTAAACTGTTAACCAGGCTTTTTACTTGGAAGTCCTGAAGCGTTTGCGAGACAAGGTGAGACGAAAACAACCTGAAACTGTGGCAATGTGTTGGGTGGTGGTTGCATCATGACAATGCATCAGCGCGCACCGCCTTGAGTGTGAGACAGTTTCTGACCAAGAATGGCATGACCCCACTTCCCCACCCTCTCTATTCACCCGATCTCGCACCCTGCGACTTTTTTTTTTGTTCCCTCAAATGAAGAAAGTCCTCAAAGGAAAACATTTTGCAGATGCGGAAGATGTTAAGAAGAAAACGACGGAGTCATTAAAAAACATAACTTCACAAGAGTTCCAGGACTGCTTTGAACAGTGGAAAACACGTCTGGACCGGTGCATTGCTTCAAATGGAGAATACTTTCAAGGTGATAAGAATATAAACATGCAACAATAAATGAATAAAATTATATGACACAATTCCGGTTACTTTTGGGTCCCCCTCGTATAATGTCATGTTAACATTTGTAGACAGTTAAATATAAGAAATTATATACTTTATTTAAGGTTTTGAAACTCAAAGTTTACACTGTATTAGACGGAAATATGAACCCCCAAAATTCAACATAATTGAGGCGAAAATAACTTCACGCGAAGAAAAACAAAATTATAAGCCAATACATTAGGATAAAATCATATTAAAAATGCTTACTTCTTGAACGTCAGTGAAGATGATATCTTTTGTAAGGAAGAAGGTCAAGATGACAGAGTGAAAGAAGACGACAACGACGTCGAAGACGATGAAGGTATGTTTGATGCTGAGAACGTAAATGATATTGCCATGTCATCTATCTTTGAGACAAACAGCAGTTAAGTAGCCTAAACTGGTTCTAAAATCTCTGGAATGATTTTTAAAACAGAAAGAGATAGTCGTAAACTCTCGGGCCCATGATGAGAAATAGTGCTTTGAAAATTTAACACCCAAGACATATTGAAGAAAGAACAGGAGGAATCAGAGAATAGCCTAGCTAATGAGTTTCAGGGAATGGGTGACAGATTGGAAGCAAAGGAATGGTAAAAAGAGAGCGACAAGGGAGCGGACAGTTGGGGAGAGACACAATTGACGAAGTCTTGAAGGGACACTGAACATCAAAGAAAATATACAGCCAAAGATTTGTGTATTTAGGCAGCAAATTCTCTTTTAGGCATGTCAGATTAAATAAATTACAAACATTATGTCTGCTTATTTTTAGCAATATCTGTCCATATTCACGGATATTTTCCGTATATTACAATCAAATTATGCAAGAAATTCACTGTAA
Source organism: Acanthosepion esculentum (assembly GCA_964036315.1). Classification (NCBI taxonomy): domain Eukaryota; kingdom Metazoa; phylum Mollusca; class Cephalopoda; order Sepiida; family Sepiidae; genus Acanthosepion; species Acanthosepion esculentum. The sequence goes on from OZ038484.1 coordinate 17,485,636, forward strand.
CAGTAAAAATCACTTTTATTTCCCAAGTACTTTCCATCTCCTTCTGCGATCATCATCAGGGGAGCAACTGGTAAAGCAAAAACTATGTGCTGATTTTTTTTTCTTTTGTATTTAGATGCAACTGCTGAATTATGTTTAGCATTCATTAGAACGTGAAAAGTTATCCATTATAGAATTTTTCTTTGATGTTGGAATGTCATGTCCAAGCGCGAATTCAAGCGTGAAAACTGTTTTTTTATATTTTATAACATTATTACAATATTCGTTGCTGATTCTATTCAGTGTCGGCTTCAGTTTTTTATTGTAGATTGCTTCGAGGATCTGTAGTTTTAATTTGTTATTTCTTATGTAGTTTTGTTTGGAAAATAAGTTAAATGAATTAGCGAAATTATTCTGAAGTTAAAAATCCCTACAATCTTTTTGAAGACTTTTTGTGAACTCATTTTGTGTTATGTTTCTTTGGAACCATATAAAACGTTCCATCAAGTGCAAGCACAAATCTCATTTTGATGAGCCACATCTTTCTATCTCATTTGTTTCAACGTAAAATATTTCATATGGTTTATATTTCCTTCAAAATCAAAGCATAATTTCTACGCGACAAGTCAGTCTGGGCTCCAAACTATGGCCTAGATATGATTATTAAATATTGTAAAATATGTTTTTAATCATTTCAAGGGCATAATGCCGCTAAGACACTAATAGTAGCTGAAAGCAAAAAAAGGATGAGAAGATATTAATGAGAAAAAAGGTCAGTAAAGGAAAAGGTATCAGGGAAGAGAAAAGATGACGGTTAATGTTGCATTTAAACTTTTGAAGATCGTAGGTGGCTGGGGGAGCAAGAAACCGGAAGTTCCACAGGTGAGAAGTGCGAGGAAGGAAATTATTAAAATAGAACTTGCGGTCACATCTACCTATTTCAGCAATACAACGATGAGACTTAGATGCCAGTTTAATAGTTGGCTTACATTCATGCATTCGACGTATCAAGGAGAGCTCACTGGAAAAACTACCATGAAATTCTTTATAAAAAAGGCAGAGTATTCAGATGAAGGCGGTGGGAAAATGATTGAATTCTAGATAATTCAGGACCGATAACATTACAGACGCTTGAAATGTTTTTGGGTTTGTTTGTTTTTTAGAATAGCCACAAGGGTCATTTGTAAGGGTCACAATTTTTTCAATCTTTTTGCTACCTCGTTTGTCCGTTTTTTGTTTTGTTTTGGGGTTTTCTTTTTTGCCTTTTTTTCAAAGTTGCTTTGTAGGCAGCAGGAAAAACGTAATCCACTGTCAAGTTTTCTTCTTAGACACTATAATTATATTTAGTCTCGTGGCATATATTCGGTGATAAATTTAAATTTTAATGTTTCACTGAATTTTACGATTGTCTTTTATTTCTTAACACAGTTTCTGCTTTTTATGGTAAAATTTCACCCATTTATACAGTTCTCTAGTCTAGTATATGTTTTCTTCTTATTATTATTATTAGTAGTAGTAGTAGTAGTAGTAGTAGTAGTAGTAGTAGTAGTAGTAGTAGTCGTCATAGAATAGTTGTTCTGTAGTCGGAGCTATTTTCAGCGAGTTCAAAATTCCAGTTCCTTGTTTATTATTCTCAACAAAATCTACAGTTCTTGGATTTGAATTGTCTTCATTCTTTTCTGGATCTGCAGTTCTTTCAATCTCTTCCAGCAAAAAAAGAAAATCAGGTTTCAGTTTTAATTTGTTTTGACGCTAGTGAATCTGGGATATTCCCCTGGTCCAAATATATCTACCCCGTGGCTGACAACGAATTAACTTATTCTAACTTACTCTTCAGCAATTTATATATACCATTGTATACACTTTACTGTGTTTTCTTGTAACACTT
>OZ038484.1:17490002-17502502 GCA_964036315.1 Acanthosepion esculentum
CTTTTACTTTTACTGCTTCTAAAATAGATAGATAGATAGATAGATAGATAGATAGATAGATAGATAGATAGATATTATCCTGCAGGTAAGACTATAAGTCATTCACTTCTAATGCTTCTAAAATAGACAGATAGATAGATAGATAGATAGATAGATAGATAGATAGAAAGAGAGTGCGATAGATAGATAGATAGATAGATAGATAGATAGATAGATAGATAGATAGATAGATGTCACATTATTGAATGTTCTTTGTATCAGGTAAAAAGCACCTCTGAAATTAATTCTCTTGTCGTGGGTGATTTATTAACGGAACGTACCAATGCCATTATCTCAATATAAACTTATCATATATTTATTCCAATTGCACTGATAAGATCTACGTCTATTCGCCTTGGCTCCTCTCATCATATATCATATTCACATTAATGTCAAGCGATATACATGTTTTTTTCTCTCCCACGGATGCGTATATTGATAAGTTTGATATTTTATACTTACATTTGTGTGATGCCCCAAATGACTGCCTTAATGAATGGATATTGGAACGTATACAGGATGGTAGGTTGACACGATACTTGTTAATATTTTTAATAGATTACTCCAAAGGCGAAACAAATGTTTTTAGGTCCGTGAATATAAAGGTATCAAGTGAAGTCTGGCACAAGGCTAAATATTAGGGCATAAGGTAGATAACATTGATTTGCACCTCTATCACTATTCTAAACTCCTGTGTGTGCAACAGATTTGAACTCCTATTGTCTACGCCGATTGTAAACCATGTTTATTTGCAGCGTAAACTGACTAACGAATTATACGGGGTGCGATGAATAAATTGTCGTCTAAATGACGCAAAAATGAAAATAACATTGACATCGCGTTTGAAAAGATATATATATATATACCAAAATTACACAACAATATCTTGAAATACTAAATAGGAAATTTATTCAATAAAATCGTCATTGGCTTCAACCACAGCCTCTAGATGACTTCGGAATCTCTTGCTTCTCTTTTGGACGGTCTCTTCGTTTAAGTTGCTGCCATAATCCTTGCCTTCAGTTCATCTTTGGTATCACAAAGAGTGTTTTTGGTGTCTCCCTCAACTTGGCCCCACACATAATAATCAAGCGGGTTGCAGTCTGGAGAGTTCGGTGGCTAGACAAAAGGGACCATATGGTCGCAGAAATTGCCTGAAAGCCATGAATGGGTTCTCCTGCTTATGTGGCATGGTGCAGAGTCCTGTTGCCAGACATAGGATCTTCCAGCAGCCACCCTCTTGACCCATGTTGAGACTGAGCCACTTTGGGAGGATGTATGAAGGTCTTCATCACTAGTAATCACTCTAAACAACTTAATGCTGAATGGATATATCATCCAGCTCTTTCCGATTTCTCTGCATTGTCCTCAGATTGACACCCCAAAACTCTGCAATATTAGCATTGGTTCTTCCGGTGAGAATGCCAAGTAGTCCAGCATGCTGTTTCCAAATTTCTGGCGGAGTGTATTGCATCAGGGTGCTCTTTTTTTTCTCATAGACTTTGCGCAACTGACATTACTATACTGTGCAGCCGACAAAATCAAAAACAAAAAAGAGATTAAAAATATAAAATGGCGACAATTTAACCATCGCACGCTTTATTAGGGCCTTTAAATATTGCATTTTAACCTGCAGTTTTCGACATTAATTCATTCTGCTTTTTTCTTTCTTTTCATCTTTCTTTCCTTCTGCTCTTTCCTTTTGTCTTCTTCCCTTGCTTTTATTCGTCATTTATTTTTCTTCTTTCCTTGTGTTTATTCCTCAATATCATTCCTTCTTTTTTTATTCAACAATATCATTCCTTTTTTTTCCATTTGTCTCTCTTTATTCGTTTCTCTTTTCTTCTTTTCATTATGCCGTTGAGTCTTTTACTCTTTTTATTTATTTATTCTTCATTCTTTTCTCTTTTCTCCCAAAATCCTTTCGTCTCTTTTACTTGATTTTAACCTCGCCTTTTCTTCCTTCTGACACCCATTCTATCTATTTCAGAGAGAACTGATTATTAAAAGAGTTGTTGAATGAGGCAAAAGATGCTTCGAAATAAAATGCAAATAAAATTAAGGGGAGATAACTCATTTGCTTTATATTTTCTATTCAGCCTCGTTTTCAAATATGTATTTTTTTTCATATTGTCCATTTTCACGGGAATTACTTTATTTGTGCCTTTCTTCCTTCTTTGTTTTGTTTAGTCTTCTTTTCATTCATTAAACTTTCGCTCTAATTCATTCATTTTCTTCCACCGGAAATATTAAATTTTTCTTCTTTCTTAATTGTTTCCTTCCAATCAATATTGCTTCATCTTTATATTATTCGGACTATTGTCCACATCTTTGTCAACATATTTATTACAAGGTTTCGGCCTTTCAGTATCTGTCTATATTTCTGAGATGAAGTATTATGTACACTATTTACATTATTCGGACTATTGTCCTCATCTTTGTCACCATATTTATTACAACGTTTCGGCCTTTCAGTATCTGTCTATATTTCTGAGATGAAGTATTATGTACACTATTTACATTATTCGAACTATTGTCCTCATCTTTTTCACCATATTTATTCCAACGTTTCGGCCTTTCAGTATCTTTCTATATTTCTGAGATGAGGTATTATGTACACTATTTACATTATTTGGACGATTGTCCTCATCTTTGTCACCATATTTATTACAACGTTTCGCTCGTTGTACGCTACGGCCTTCTTCAGGTGGTTGCAAGGTCGAACTGAACCCTTTATTTCGTTCACTGTGGGATGATTGTTCTAGTTCCACGTGCCATGTCTAATGGATGTAAAGTTATCAGTTATCTCCTGCTTAATTCCCCTCTCCAAGTTCTCTACCGCCTTAACCAGGTATTGAACTCACACTCTTTGATTCCTGTCACTGGATCTAACTAACTCCTTTATCTACTGTGCCATGTGTCATGGCGACAAAGATGAGGACAATAGTTCGAATAATGTAAATAGTGTACATAATACTTCATCTCAGAAATATAGACAGATACTGCTTCAGCTTTAGCTGTTATTTTCTTTAATTTTTAAATCAATTCACACAAAGCAATGCCGCTAAGATGCAAGGACCTTGTGTGGGTGAAAGAGAATGAAAAGAAATCTAAATCCTAAACAGAAAACAAGTGATAAACCTCTACATTTATGTTATGAATAATCAAGAGTGGCCTCCCTTTGTTTTGTTATTCTCCTCTTTTGTTACTCTCCTCTTTTGTTACTCTCCTCTTTGTTTACTGGGACTATAAAAGGACACTATACGCTAACCTTTTATTCTCTATTAAATAAAGCTTTTTCAAAGCCTACATCTGCGTATTTTTGTCATTACAATATGTTCACCAGACCGGGGTTGAATTTTTTTTCCTATATTCATATTCGTTATTTTTTATTCATTCTATCCTAATTTCTTTCCTTTCTTCTTTTCTTTCTTTCTTCTTTTCTTCCTTCTTTTCCCTCCGTTTTGCTTGTTTGATTCGTCCTTTTTTTCTCATTTCCTTTCTTTCAATATTTCTTTCTTTCACGTTCTCACTTTTTCATTTATTTTGTTTCTCTTCCTTTTTCTTTCTTTTCTTCCTCTGTCCCGTTCACCATTTCTCTATTTTCTGACATCATTGTTTTCTCTCTTTGTCTCATCTTTAATGTTTATACACTTATTTTTTGTCTTTTCTATAAACGCCTATTACTTCAGTCCATTTAAGCAAGTCCTTCATCCGGTTTTTAAATGATAACTCATGTTTTTCCGCAACGCTTTAATACTCAAAAATGCACCCCTTTCAACCATTGACGCAAAAATACTGATTTGCTGTCCTTATATTTCGACTTGCATTTATTTCTTTTATCCCTAGTTACTATTTTATTCCTAAGTTTCAAACATTGTCTCAGGCATTGTATCCAAATATTTTTTTTTAGGAATATGGTCGAAGCATTTGAATGCAGAATGGGCGCCGAGAATTGAAAGGCGTCTTCGGTCGCACACAAAAATCGGACATTTTATTAAGTGAGTTGTTGAATGAAGCAAAAGATCCTTCGAAATAAAATTAAGGGGAGATAACTCATTTGCCTTATATTTTCTATTCAGCCCATTTTTCTAATATATATTTTTGTAATTTTGTTCATTTTCACAGGATTTTTTTTTTATCCGTTGTGTTATTTATACATTTTTTAGCATTTTTCTTTTCTATATTTTCATTCCACACTATTTCATTTTCGTTCACTTTTCTATCTTGTATTTTCCTGCTGTTTTTTCTTTTCCCTCTTTTTATTTCTTTCTTCCATTCTTTCTTTAGGTATCTTTCTTTCTTGAATTCTAGAATCAAACTCGAATAATTCCGTCTTTGTTTTTTGTTTCGTCGACTGCACAGTATAGTAGAGTCAGTTGCGCACCGTCTGTCAGGAAAGGAGCATCATGACAAAATTCCCTCTGACAGAAATTTGAAAACCGCATGCTGTACTGGGTGCAATTCTGATTCAACATGGAGGCCTAGATAGAGTGCCTTAATTCATACCTTTCCTAGCACGTAAGTGAATATAATGGATTTGTCTGGAATTCGAACTCGGCTCTCCGTTTCCTCAATCCTAACCGCTAACCATTACTCCACCGTGCCTCCTGAATTAGTTCCGTAATTGAGCTCAAATTCATTCAGGGTACTCAAAAATCAATATTGGACTTGATCCAGGAATATAAGAAACGCTATAAATGAAAATGCCGACAACACGGATTGAAATGACAATTTTAACTTACAAAAATAATGGAAATATAAAATAAATAAATCTAACAAGATAAATATTAAATATTTATTAAAATATTAAATATTTATTTAAATAATATTAAATATTATTTAAATGGGAAAATTAAGTATCTCTAGTCTTCCGAGTTTATAAAATAAATTATCTAAAATTCTAAAAAAAAAATTAAATGTCATATACAACTTATTCTTTGCAAAAGATGAAAATCTTTCGTGAAGAACTCCGACATAGCAAACGAAAAGCCCATTTCATATATTACATGCCAACTCGCAAATGTGCGACCACGCTACAGTTATCTCAAATCATCTATCATTCCGTTTTAAAATCCAAGGGGAAAAGGGATTGATTGAAAATACAGACAGTATTTTTTTCCTTCTAGAAGCCCTAAACATTTTTTACGTCTAGGGAGAAGTGAAAGCCCAAAAACGAACTGCAGTTACTTAAAATATAATTGTACACTATTTCCTGCTATGACAAGAAATGATTGATTATAGAAAAATTCGGATTCCCCCTTTTCTTTCTCGTAAGTAAAGAAAAACAGATTTCAAATTAGTTACTATGTGACGAGTTTCCTCTCCCCCGTAAAATGGCTTTTTTTAGTCTGTTTAATGACCCTTACTTTCGATGCTGTAAAATAAGCCAATATGAATATTTATTTAAAAACCTTAAACCACGCGTGCCATTTTAAGGTGCAAAAAGATTTGAAAGACTGACGAGCCCGAAGAACGCAGGGAAAAGTAGATCGCGGTTTATGTAGATATCTAAGTAATCGGACTTTGCAAGGTCACCCGGAGCTTTCCGGCTTGAAGGTTACCCTTTATTTTCAAACAGATGTTCAATGGGGAAAATTTTCTATTTATTTACGCGTATGATGCGAATTAAAATCCGATAACTCGACCGAAATCTGATCAAAAGTTGATATTTTTCATATTCGTTAACTATAATATATATATATATATATATATATATATATATATATATATATATATATATATAAGACTTCCCAGAAATAAAAGATAACATACACTTAACACATACATCCCATTCCCAGAAACCAATAAAACTGTCAAAGTGACAAAGGGAGGAATTCTTAAAGACAGGAATCTCTCATTCTCTATCTTAAAAACAACTTAAAAGTGGCCGTTTGACCAACACTAGGACTGACCAAAATTAACGATAAAAAAAATGAGAACTACAGATAAAGTTCATTTCCTTCAGAAAGTCATTAATTCCTGTGGTTCACTGCTACTAATGTTTTTCACTTGATGATGCCCATGCTGGCTGAAATTAGTCGAGGAACCTAATTGAAATAATAAAACAAAAAATATGAATATACAACCCAGTGTGTCTGAAAATTTTATTTTTTTAATTTCTCAATATTATTTATTGTTCAATATATATATATATATATATATATATATATATATATATATATATATATATATATATAAAGAACGATTAAAAAAACAGTGCTCAATGTAAATTTACAGAGCATAAATATTATACATTAACTGATTTAAAATATGTTTTCGCTACACAGTAATAACCATGTTTCAATAACATGTTCTTAGATTCAGTTTTTGAAACATGGTAAATACTGTGTAGCGAACGAAACCATATTTTAAATCAGTTAATTTATAATATATATATATATATATATATATATATATATATATATATATATATATATATATAATGATAAAAGATCCCTGATCTAAAATCCAACAATACAAAACAGCTCTAATGCAGATAGAGTTAATAAAAAATATATTAAAAACAAGCCTAACAGACTCTATTCAAGCCTAAACCACGAGGTAATAGGCCAGGGCAATAAATTTGTTCGACCATGCCCACTTCTCAGAGATCCAAGACATGTTTCCTTGCAAATTCTTTGGCGTTCTTTCATTATCAAACTGAAGAAGCCAAAGAAAGCATACACTTTCTCCGGCGGCGAAACGCGTCTTTGATAAAAAAAAAACGGACTTTCCCTTTTGTCGCATCCTTTACATTTCAGACATTATATATCCTACAAATACACACACGCACAAACATATATATATATATATATATATATATATATATATATATATATATATATATATATATATATATATATGAATGTGTGTATGTATATATACCCAGATATCTTTAGAAAAATCAATTTAAAAAAGAAAAAGAGTCCGTTTGACCAACACAAGTACTGACAAAAATTACTGAGAGAAAAAAAAAATGAAAACTACAGATAAAGTTCATTTCCTTCAGAAAGTCATTAATTCCTGTAGTTCACTGCTACTAACAAGCAGAATTTTTTTCTCTTGATGATGGCCATGCTGGCCGAAAGTAGTCACGGAACCTATGTGAAATAACAAAACAATATATATATATATATATATATATATATATATATATATATATATATATATATATATATATAAAACCCAGCGTGTCTGAAAATTTTAATTTTTTTATATTTTTATTGTTCAAAATAAAATACAGACAGTTTTTCCAGCACTTTTCTGTTTTTCTGGGGGTTACAAAATATAGGAAATGCCCATAGTTATAATAGTTCTGGGGGCTTTCTCTTTGACAAACCGAAGTAACCCCATGATATCTAAACTAGCAGTGACCAATATTGTGTACGAATTCGATTACCCTGTACAAGAATATATTACTTGTCAAAAACCAATGACCTATATCGGTCACACAACTACCTCCCTGAGTAGATGTCTTACTTTTCACCTGTCGGTCAGATTGCGATTAATAAACATTTAACTCATAAATTCCAAGAACCTTTAAGGAAAATACCAGTTGATAATACAAGGATACTTTTCAGGTCATATATTTGTACACAGCTCGTTATTAAACTTTATTCTGTCACTATCAATCTCACTCTACGCTTAGTAGAGGCTATGGCGTGTTAAAATCTTCTAAAAATAGAAGTCTTGCTCCGATCAACTGGCTGCGCATACCACGTGACGGCCAAGAAGCACACATACAGCTCGATCTCCACACTGCAAAATTAATATGTAGCAGCCAATCACAGAATCCTTGATAATGGCTAGAGATGTAGCTGAATGTGCTCGGAACAATTATAATTACAATTAAGTTTTTATTTTTATTTGTTTTCTTTACGCGTTGTCGGCATTTTCATTTATAGGGTTTCTTATATTTCTGGACACAGAGTGTGTAGAAACTGTCCAAATGTTTTGTAATTCCGAGTGCTTTCAGCTATACCAAGGATGATTTTATTTTTACTTTTTAACTGGATATATGGGTTGTGTGTATGTATCTAGAGTTATAGGGATGTTTTATTTTCCGAACACAGTCAGAACATTGTGGCCGTGTTCGTAGTTAATATTATTGAGTATTGGCTTTTTTTCATTTTTTTTATTATTTTCATTTTTTTTTTTTCATTTTGATAGGGATATTATGCTTGAATGTTCTACTATGTTTCGTATGGGGCCTGGTTTGTTTGTCTATGTTTTAAATGGGTTCTGAGAGAGCTGTGGTCGGATAGATGCCACATGAGTCGCCTGGATAGTGTTGTACTAGTGTGGCCGATGTAATTATTTTCGAGTTCGCTTTGAACAGGAAAACATTTCCTTAAGGGGCATTTGAACTCGTAAATAATGTTCGTTCATTGTAGTTTTTCTTTGGCAGGTGTGTTGTTATATTTGCGGATAAGGTTAGCCATCTTAAATTTTTTGTAGTAGAAAATTAATTTAATTTTTTTGTTCGGATAAACTGGAGTAGTATATTTGGTTAGTTGTCCTACGACCATTGTCTGCGATGGACGTCATTCCAAGGAAGTGTACGAAAATTGTAACGCTGCACGAAAACACTGTCAAGCCTTACCAGTGAGCAAATCAAAGTACTATAGATTGTCCCGGAAATCTCCTGATTAAAATCCAATCGAGAATCTGTGGTCAATCTGCAAAGAACGACTTCGTGGAATGGATATACGAAATACTAACGTGTGCACTGACTCATATTTCATTGGAAAAATACGAAAAAATAATAACGTAATTATTCGTTTTCTCTCAATAAATTTGCACAACATATATATATATATATATATATATATATATATATATATAGATAGATAGATAGATAGATAGATAGATACTCTCATCTCGTTTAAACCAATGGCAAGGAATTGTTTATCTCAAAAGTGTAGAATATTTCAAAAAGTCCTCAATACATAAGCCGTAGATCAATATTAAGAATGTTTATAATTAACTCACTACGTACTACGGCTGTAGCGTGTTATATATTTTAAGATAAATGTTCAACAATATATATATATATATATATATATATATATATATATATATACTTAAATGTTCTTTTTAGTGGAAATCCATATTTGCTTAAACGTTCCGTTTATTAAACAGTATTTTTTTTTATCTACCAGCCTGAATACTCTTATTAAAGAAAAATATGCGTTATCCCCACCCCCCGACAAGATTTGAACCTGCATTCCCCTTGACAGGAGAAACCTTCGTTAGGTCCAATATACTTTAGACCGTCTCGGCGACAAAATGCGTCGATGATCTAGCAAAGTTGAATTGTCCTCAAATAGACTCTTCATATCGGCTCAGTTTCGTATCCTAACGTAAACAAAGCAACTTCTAAATAAGTAATGGACAGATGTTATTACTTAAATGTTATTTTTAGTGGATACACATATTTGAGTAGATTAATAAGATTTCTCGAATATTCAGTCCGGTAAACCAAAAATAAAATAAATAAATATACAGTTTTTTTTTTAATAAACGGGACGTCTACTCAAATATGGGTATCCGCTAAAATAATATTTAAAGTGATAACATCTGTCAGATGAATAAATAACAATCTATGATTTCTTCTTTATAGATGTCGTCAAGAGTCAGAAATGGTCGACGTATCCTGTGAAATCATTTCTTTTACAAAGAAAAAAATCATACGTTACCGCAAAAAATATGTCCAGATGAAGTTTTTCTTCATTTGAATCTTGGTTGCATTCGAAAATTGTCATAGGAACTTACCTGCAAAAGTTAAGGAAAACAATCCTTAGATTCAAAATCGCAGACGAAAAAAGTACATTCATCTAAAAATTGCAAATTATATTTATCTGATACAATTTTTCGTTATGTCGTCATTATTAATTACATGCAACTACATGAAAATAGAAATAAAGAAATAATTATTTATTCTGAAAATTACATATAAATCTTCTTAATTGATATTAAACTATCACTCATTTTTTTTAATCGGTACCCACTCCCCGAAGCAAGGCGGTACATCCAGTAATAAGTAAGGGATTACAGGGTGTGGAAGAATTAGGAACAGAAACGTTAGTAATGAGTAGAAAGAGAAAAAAGTAACGAGGAGGACAGTAGATAGCGATTGATATTGCATTTAAATTTTTGCAAATTAAAGGTAGCTGGAAAGTATGAGGGCACAAGGGAGTTCCACTGACGAGAGATGTGAGAAAAGAAGCTGTTAGCACAGTAGTTACGACTACATCTATCTAACTCAACTGTAATTTGATGAGATCTCGCCACCAGTCTCGTATTACGCTTAAATTCATACAGTCTAGGTACCATAGGGAAGAGCTTATCCGAACAAGTACCATGAAAAGTATTTATTTAAAAAAGAAAGCACAGAAAGGCAACCTTAGGGAGGTTGGCATTTGACTGAAGCCGAACTGCCAGATCAGGACTAATAATATTACTGATTCTTTTATGGATCTTATCAAAGAGTTCTAGTTAAACAACAGGACCATATATGGCAGCTTCAAAATTTTGTGGCTATATCTTTTGATAAAACATTTTTCGATTATTTTTATGCATAATTTTCCGTTATGTTGTCCTATATTTTGTTGTAATTTTCTGCTTGGAGTAAACAGCGCAACATCGAAAATATGCATGTTGCTAGTGATTTATTGGCGTCTGTTTGTTTTTTTAAGTTTTTGGCGATAAAAAAACGATAATAAATACGTTAAACTGGGAATTAAATTAGGAAAAAAGAAATGTTTAATCAGATTCACTAATTGTATAAATTTATTTGTCTCTTTTGCGTAGAAGAAGGTGACGACCGTGGATAACAGGTTCGATTCTCAATATAACCGCGGCTTGGTGCCAGATCAATTTGATCTTAGAAATCGTATAATCTTATATAAAACTAATCTTATAAAGTGAAGCTGAAAGTGATTTCTGCGGAAAGAGATACGAAAATATTGTTCCTGTTTCAACCAGGATATATATATATATATATATATATATATATATATATATATATATATATATATATATATATATATATATATATATTTGTATTGAATGTTTAAATGCCTCTTCGTTCCTGTCAAGCTCTTTGGATTTCTTTGTGTTTATTCCTGTCGACACGTTCAAAGTGCTGGAATACCTCCAGCAACCCACTCTCGCTTCCGTCATCGCTGAACGGGAGAATCAGAAACTTTTGAAGCATTCGAAAAATCAATAACAATTTGACAGGCAAAAAAGAAATTGAACGAAATTTTCATATTAAACAAGTACGAAGAATAAAATAATCGTTTGTGTCAGTTTCAGATAATAACAAGTGACAAATATGACTTTCGTTTCAAATTGACATTCCAACTAAACACGATTCAGTGCATCAATCATATATATGTGACTGTGCAGAGGCGGTAGGTTATATATATATATATATATATATATATATATATATATATATATATATATATATATATATATATATATATATATATAATAAAAAGACTTAAACACTAATATTCAAAAAATATAAAAAGATTTAAACACTAATATTTTATACACATATGTATGTGTATGTATGTATATTTATTTATATATTTTAGATATACGATTGCATATGTATGTGTATATTTACCACTAATATTATCTATCTATCTATCTATCTATCTATCTATATATATATATATATATATAGGTAACTATACTCGTGTCGAAAAACCTTCGAATTCTTGATTTAACAATAGTCAAATCAATCAAAAAAAAGGTTTTAAAAAAGAAAGAGCCAGGAACATGAAAGTCTGTCGAAAATAATCGCACAGATACAGGTTCAAAGCCCAAAGAAAAAAACACGATACGAGTAAACAACTAACTAAAGAGCTCGATACAAACGTAGAGCAAACCTAATGAGCCAGACAAACCTACCAAGGTTTCACTTAGGCAGATCGTCCCTGACATCTGTCCTAATGTACAGCCAGTTAGATCAGGGGTATAGGAATGTAGGACGCCCATGGCTAAGATACAAAAACAAGCTGAAAAGCAGCTGTCAATAAAGCATATAACACCCTTGAAGGCTTATCCTTGGAGCGGGTAGAATGGAGATCAACGTATTTTAGTGGACTCAGCAGTTTTCAATCTGCTTGTCTGGATCATCTTCAAGAAGCGAGAGCAAGATCTAAAAGGTCAGCCAATCTAACAGTGATATCACCTCACAATCCTCACTCTTGCTCCATATGTGGCCTCGTTTGTACATCACTAGTAGGTCTTAAATGCCACTTAAGATTATCGCACAAAATTTCATAACTGAATAAACTAAGCTGTCAGATCGTCATACGTCGAAACCGACGGGAGAGTCCATTATATATATATATATATATATATATATATATATATATATATATATATATATCACTCTTTTTGTATTATTTTCAGTTTCTTCATATCTATTTCAAAATTTG
>OZ038484.1:17507502-17537502 GCA_964036315.1 Acanthosepion esculentum
TTATACACTGCATTTAGGACATTAGTCAAGTTTGACGCCTCGACACCGTCGATGACGCTAATGACCGCTGCATTCCGATGCCTTTTAAGAGGAAGACGAAAAGGAGACAAGGCGAACATTTAATGCAAGTATAGAAAGCATTTTCGTCAACTTTGTATCATTCTCCTGACCATCATCGATTGAAAAGATCGCATCCTCGATGACATAGGCAGACGAAACGTTATCTTTGACGGCCGTAGACATGATGGCGAGAAGATAATTATAGTGGGTTTAAAAGCGATCGCTACTTTTAATAGTGACAGCCAGATCTCGTATTGGCATGTGTTGTGGATACACAGATGAAGAGGACAAAAACGGAAACCATGAATTATTTACACTATTTATACGGTGGGGTAATAGATAGCGGAGAGCCGAGTTCGAATTTCAGTCGAATCCATTACATTCACTTTGTCTCCTTGATCCCATAGAGGGCGGTGGTCTCAATTTTCTCTCCATATGTGATCAGCCACGCCTGATTTTTCCACTTCCCCTCCTGTTACAGCTTTCTGGTGTTCTTGAGGCCTTACCTTAAGGGGGCGGTCTGTCTCCCCTTTATATTTCTTTCCGCATATGCACGGCATAGCGTACACACAGTCATGTTCTCCTCTATGGGGAGGGGTCTTACTCCGGAGAGATATCTGCGAAGTGTCATCGGTATAGAATTGGCTATGATATTAGACTACACTGTGAATTAATGGATAGCGGCTGGGATTGAAAAATCGGAGAGTCGAGTTCGAATTCCAGTCGAATCCATTACATTCACTTACGAAAGGTATGAATCCTCTTCTTTTCCCCCAGCTATGGGTACATTCGGATTCAATAGCCTTGGATGGCAACTGGTCTACCGCAGAAAAAAATGGCAGCCTAGTGCGGGAAAAAAGTGTGTATCACGGATGGCACATTACTAACTGATATTCAGACTATTATCCTCATCTCAGTTTTTGCTATCACAACGTTTCTGCCGTTGTGCTCTCGGCCTTCATCAGGTGTATATCGATCTAACAACCTAAAGGGATTTCTGAACTGAATCCTTTATTTAATCTACACATTAATCTACAGAAATTGCCTATGAATTGTACAACACCGGAGCCATTATCTCAGCGACGTCGCGGCGTTCATCAGAAAAGCTGTCATAAGATAATTCTCCTTATCGAGCTGCAACACTACTCTCATCCAGTGTTGCCACTAACTCACGGGTCGGGGTACAGGGAACGAAAGACAATAGGAAGACATTAATGAGGAGAGTTGAGGAAAAGAGCGATAACAAACAGGATTCCGGAAAACCAATGACGATTGACGTTGCATTTATTTTTTTAAAGAATATAACTGACATGGATACATTATTCGGACTATTGTCCTCATCTTTGTCGCCATATTTATTACAACGTTTCGGCCTTTCAGTATCTGTCTATATTTCTGAGATGATGTATTATATACATTATTTACATTATTCGGACTATAGTCCTCATCTTTGTCGGCATATTTATCACAACGTTTCGGTCGTTCACTATCTGTCTATATTACTGAGATGAGGTATTATGTACACTATTTACATTATTCGGACTATTGTCATCATCTTTGTCGCCATATTTATCAGAACGTTTCGGCCTTTCAGTATCTGTCTATATTTCTGAGATGAGGTATTATGTACACTATATAGATTATTCGGACTATTGTCCTCATCTTTGTTGCCATATTTATTACAACGTTTCGGCTCTTCAATATCTGTCTATATTTCTGAGATAAGATATTATGTACACTATTTACATTATTTGAACTTGTCTTCAGCAAATATTTTTTCAGTGCTCATATTTTATTCATTTAAAAAATCTCCTGAGCCGACCATGTATAAGAATTCATTTATTATAAAACGCTTTTATCCACTGTGCCATGTTTTCTTAAGGACACGTGGCACAGTGGATCAAGACGTTTGTTAGATTCACTGATAGGACCCAAAGAGTTGTGAATTCAATATCTGGTTAATGCAGTGGAGAACTTGGAGAGGGAAATTAACAGGAGATAACTGATAACTGACATCCATTAGACATGGCACGTGGAACTAGAACAGTCTACCCCAATAAAGGGTTCAGTTCGACATTCCAGCCACCTGAAGAAGGCCGGAGCATACATCGGCCGAAACGTTGTGACAAATATGGCAACAAAGATGAGGACAATAGTCCGAATAATTTAAATAATAACTCCACTTGATGTCAATGGTAAACGTGAGTTAAAAAAGGCGCAATGTGTTGTCTCCAGGAGGCTAGCATCAGACGTGTCGATGACAGGCAGGAAATGTTCTCTCTGGTGATTAAATGAATGCAATGTTGTTTTAGAGACGTTAAAATTTACAAGCCATTCCTTGCCCCAGTTAACCATTGTTTGGAGGATCTTTTCTATAATGTGGCTGGATTATTCCTTTCACTTCTGAAGAACCACAGATGCTTCATTTGCAAACTGTACAGAAATTCTCTGAAATATTAACGCAGCATTTGAAAGGCTCATCATTTGACCCCTTTCAAACAAAAGGAACACATGTGCATGTCCATGGAATGATACATCGTTGTGCAAATGAATAGACACAGCCGCTTTAGTTTCCTTTCTTTCACCATACTTATCAGTTTTAAACCTACGGGAGTGACAGGCTTTAATCGATTTCTGTTTTTTCCTTAGTTTAGATCATTTACGGTGATGTGCAGTAATATGAATCTATTTTTGGTGTGTACGATGGAATTTGTTTGGCCTTGAAAAATATTGCGTCATCTCTGATTTTCATGAGATTTTCACCATGCCCAGACACTATTGTCTCGACTGTTGATTAGTTGTCCTACGACCATTGTCTGTGATGGACGTTACTCCAAGGAGGTGTACGAAAATTGTAACGCTGCACGAACACAATGGCAAACCTTACCAGTGAGCAAATCAAAGTACTGTCCCGGAAACTCTCCAGATTTAAATCCAATCGAGAATCTGTTGTCAATCTGCAAGGAACGACTTTGTGGAATGGACATACGAAGTACTAACATGTGCACTGGGTCATTTTTAATGAAAAAATACGAAAAAAATAAATCATAACATAATTATTCGTTTTGTTTCAATTAATTTGCACAAGGGTGTACCTTTTATCAAACAGAATCTTATGGCAACAGTCATCTCTGTGAATAGGCGACGTATTAATATTGTTGTTACTATATCACAAGAAACTTTGAAAAATTTATCAGTCTATCTACTACCCCCGAGCATACATTAACTGTACACTTGATAAATTCTTGGCTATTCACGATGATCCTACTCGATAGATTGCTAGAAAATGTTGTTTACTGTAGCGAAAAATCAATTCAAAACAAATTTTCTTTTAGTGAAATATCTTCGATTAATTTAAACTATAAACTCTACAAATATGGGGGGAAAATGGACGAACGGCTATTTACACTTGCAAAATATAGTTTACGTGTGAAGGAAGAAGTCGAGCAACACTGGAAACGACACAAAACAGAGTCTAAGGCATACGGCAAAATAATTGAAAACAGAATCAATTTTAATGACATGCACGAAAAAAAACACAAAAGAAATATTTTCGATATTACTAAACATTTTACTTAAAGATCTTGATGATTTTTTCGAGTTCTTGTTATACACTGAATCTATTACTCTTTCGCGTTCATGTTATACATTAAAACATGTTTCTTTTAAGTTCTTGTAATACATAAAACGATTTTTCTTTTGGGTCCATGTTATACAATGAAACATGTTTCTTTCAAGTTCTTGTAATACATAGAAACGATTTTTTATTTCGAGTCCATGTTACACAATGAAACATGTTTTGAATTCTTGTAATACATAGAAATGATTTTTCTTTTGAGTCCATGTTATACAATGAAACATTTTTCTTTCGAGTTCTTGCAAGTTACATTCTTGCGTTACATTGAATCGATTTTTTAAATCTTTTCTATCAATTTATCGTTTTTTTTCAAACTCCGTTCATTACATTTTCTTCCCCCACCATATATTCCTTTCGCTACCTGTCATTTAGCACCCCTGAATACGCTCCCTAAATATTCAGTAATGAGACAACAGTCGAAATCCCGTAGAACAAGAGTTCGAACCACACTAGAAACCACATTTTTTTTATTCCTCTATTTATCCCGTGACCCACAGTAGAAATGTTTCTTGGGCAATATAGACGGAGTCAAAACCCAAGGTTATAGAACTCAGTTAGTCCTGCTATTTACCCATAGAAGAGGGTTCATGCCTTGTCCAAGGTTATTAGCACGCAAGTGAACGTAATGGATCCGACTGGAATTCGAACTCGGATCTAGGATTCCTCAATCCGAGCTGCTATCCATTGCATACTTATTGCTTTTAGCCAAAACTAATTTAAGTTTAGTCAAAAGTCTTAGAGTTTTTGCGTACCTTAATATACTAGTGAGCGAACCAAAACGAGCTGACTCATTTTATAGTTGACCAATAGAAGGTTGACCAATAGAAGAGTTAACCAATCAGAAAGCTCAAAATATTCAATTCGACGTGTATAAAGGCAGTTTTTTTCCGAATATTCACTGGCAACACCCGAGACCTTCGAAGACTGAAGAATTACGCAACAGCTGCTGCTGCTATTGGCAATATAGTCAGATCCAGTAGAGTGTTAATCTTTAACGTTGTTTCATTGAACAGATTACGTACTGCGCTGGATTCTATATTCATAGACTACGACGAACATGGTCAACAAAAAGAAGACGCGCTTTGCTTTGAAGTAATGATTAACAAGCTATTCTGTTTGATTCTACCGAATGTGTCAAGCTTTCAATCCTCCCTAGCTGTCTATATTTGTGAACTTGTGTCAAAATGATACTAGGCTGATTACATAACAATATAATATATATGAGTGGAGAAGGAGGGGGAGAATAATAGTTAACAGAAGAGACAGTATGAGTGGAAGACCTGAGAAAATCTAGTGATAGAGAGAGAGGAGGTGAGATTTTTGAAAGAGGGGAGTTAAAAGAATCCACATGGAAGATTTTGAAAAGTTTTCGCTTCTTCCCCCATTTCTTTTTTTCCTAATTTTCTGAAGGAAAAAAGATTTCTAAACTTTTTCAATATCGTTAAAATAATTATTTTAATGAGTACAATAACTGACTTGATTTAATTACGATACACGCAGCTAGTGGGGGCGAAAATAAGTTCCCTTTTATGCAAGGCACGTTACGCACACACGCCTGTGAGCTTCGGTGTCAGTATTAGCAGCAAATATGGCGAAAAAATTAGCGAAGGAAAAAAAAATCCTTCACAAAGAGACGTTTTAATGACCTTCGCCTCACAACTGAATCTGCACGAGTGTCTCCATGTTAACTTGAGGAAATTGATTTTTTTCACTTTATTAATCAATTAGGTACGTGAAACGTTCATTAAATGTAATAAAGTGACTGCAAATTAAAACTGAAATGAATTTTTTAATTGATTTAACCGTTGAATTAAAGAAGAGTTTTCTTGAAACATTACTCTGCAAAATCTTTAAGAGACATTTATTCTTATCACTGCGCCCACAGCTGACCTGACCACGACAAAACAATACACAACGTTATTTAGCAATGGAAATGAATTAGATCCTTTCATTTTCTACAGTATGTATAGCTATCCACTCGTATTCAACACAACTGACAACCCGTATTCAAGATACTCGTCAACTAGGGCGGCTAGCTAATCCCTGTTGCAAACGCATTCTCAGTCACATTTTCTGTTTGTTCAACACCCACAGAGCCGACCTGTAGTTTATACTGCAAATATGCTGAGCAGACCTTAGTTACAGTCACTGCGAAATAGCGTGTTTTCTAGCGTGATCAACAAGCACACTCAAACCCTCGGTCACGATGACTTGTGACTTTATGCTAGCACAGCTATCGACGGTCTCCTAAGTATTCATACATACATGCACATGTATATATAAATATAGATACAGACATACATACAAAATAGCTGGCCACGCGTATTCGAGGATACCCGTCTACTAGGGCGGCTAGCCAATCCCTGTTGCAGAAGCTGGCTCAGTCACATTTTCTGTTTGTTCAAAACCCGCAGAGCCCACCTGCGGTTTATACTGCAACTATGTTGAGCAGACCTTAGTTACAGTTTTTGAGAAAGAGCGTGTTATCTAGCGTGATGAACCATTTGAACAAGGTCAGCACGCTCAAAACCTCGGCCACGATGACTTGTGACTTCATGTTAGCACAGCAATCGACGACCCCCAGGGGTATCGTCTACCCAATTTCACTCACTAGGCCTCCGTGAATATGGTTTTCAGGCACTTTCCAAAGGTGCCGCACGCTGGGACCGTTCCCCTCCAGACCGATAACGTCAGGAATTCTTCTTCTTTACAAATTGACCATGGTGAGATTCGAACCTGGATCTCATGTTCAGAATGCGAACGTTCTAACCACTCGGCCCATCCTTTTCTACGGGAATATTTACGAAAAAGATCGTTCCGTGGTACACTGGGTGTTCTGGCCAATCTTTACAGGTTTGCTGGGTTCAAATTTTGTAACATTTAACGCCAGAATATCTTCCCATAATGAGTTTCAAAATACTAAATTATATGGAATAAAAAGGCAAAATCATTTTCCAGGATCAGTTCTAGAATACATCTCGCGTCTTATTTACGAGACTGAGTTATCTGCGCACAAGATGTAAGCTAACATCATTGCACGCATCTTAATTCCATAAAGCTAAAATATTAATTGAGGAATATTCAAGTTCTAGACTTCCTGTACGACGATGGACTTTTCTATTGAGACATGAAGGCCCAACAATTGAGGTTAGAACAGAACCGTTTGACTACAGATGAATTAATAATAGTGATGAAGGCTCGCGTCGAAACACCTTCAGTTTTTGATAGAAGTAATAAGAGAATAATGGTACAAAATACACCCCCCCTCCTCAGTTCTGGATTCAGAATTGACCCTCCGTTGGGCTGGCTGATCTTATCTATAAATACATTATCAAAGGAGAGCCAAAAATTTAATTAAAAAAAATTGATTCAAAATTTATAATTTCATGAAGTGATTAAATATTTGTGTTAATTAAGTTTATATTATTCGGGAAGAATTAACAGAAAAGAACTCCCCCCCCCCCGCTGTCTTTCACACAAGTAGAAATCTCAGTTATTTTAGTTTTATTTATTTGTTATAAATTTTGTTCCTAGGGGGCTTTTTCTGCGATTTTTGTAAATTTGTACTTCGGCCCATTCGAATCTGCTTCCCTATGAAGGTTAGGTTTGGTTCATTTTGTTTTACGGCATATCAACCTCAATGGGTTATTTAATACTGACAAGTTTTTTTTATTTCTGGTAATTTTTTTTTCAAAAATGTATGGCCGGTAATGTTTTATTTTCCAAAAATATATTGCTGGTAATAATTTTTTTTTTCAAAAATTCATTGCTGTTAATATATTTTACAAAAATGTATTGCTAGTGTTTACACTTAATTGTTCACTTTCATAATGTTTTGACGCCAGTTTTATACGTAACATTTAAATTGCCCATAGCTGGGACCCTAACAGGTGCTACCGTCCTGTGTCAATGTGGATTTGGGAACACCAGAAATTAAGAGGTGATTCCATGCTCCTCAAAACCTTCTGACCAGAAGCCTTGCTGCTGGTTGTAGTTTATCGTCATACCCAGAACGCGGATGTACTTTATCGTCATACCCAGGACGACCCCCTATGAAGGACACACTTTCTTTATCAAAGACTCTGTCTATTGAAACACGTATATCCCCTATATATAATGTATAGAGAAATGTCATATTATAAGTAAAATAAGTAATTCCTTAGAACACACACACAAACACATTCACACAGACACACACGCGCGCACAAACACACACACAGACACATATATATATATATCAAGAAATATAGTTTAAGGTCTGCTATATTTATGGGATAAAGTGCTCAATATCAGAGATATAGATATATGTAAATATAAAAGTGAACATTGAAGTCAATATTCAGAGGCGACAGATTGTTTTATGCTAGACGCAATCATCAGGCCGCGAGTGTTGGGTTTTTTCTCGACTATTTATAAAAAATGGTCAGTGGTTCATTGTGATTAGTCTATTCTAACGGTTATTTTGGAGGGATTGTTTTGTTTTTTTATTTATTTATTCGGATTAATTTAACTTATTTGTTTTTTATTTATTTTTATTTTATTTATTCTTTTATTTTTGGTTATTCTTTTCGGTTCTCGATATTTTAGTAACGTAGGAAAACAAATTTACAACGCTACTAAATCCCCCACAAAAACGAAAAGAATAAATAAAAATATATAAAATAAAACCTGATCACTATCAGGGACAGAGCTTGTGTGTAAGGGGACACTAAGATCAACGCTGCATGTATCGACAGTCTAGTTCATGGCATCACGAGTTCATATATATATATATATATATATATATATATATATATATATATATGACACCCCATGAAAGATTATTACCTATAGAACAACATTTCCACCAAGAAAAACACGATTTTAAAACCCATGCCAAATTCACTGTAATTGAGAGATAACATTAGAAAGACTTTAGAGTTCCATGAAAATAAGTGGATAAAACGTTTAAAAACACACTATCCAACCGGGCTTAACCATAAATTTAACAATATAAATAGTATTAGTATATAACCCTACAAATAAAAACCTACCCACATTTCTCACCCAAACAATTCAGACATACTTACGGAGGTGTTGAGGCTTCACACTTATACACACACCCACACGAATAGACACGCTGACACACATCATACTCACTCACTCCCTAAGAATCAAATAACACAGACACACACACACACAAACACACACACACACACACACACTTAACAGAGACACATCCCCTTTCCTGGAACCAATAAAATTGTCAAAATGACCAATGGAATTCAGAGAAGCATGAATCCATCCAGCTCTTATCTCAAATAACAACTTAAAAGAGACTGTTTGACCAACACAAGGGCTGACCAAAATTCATGTTAAAAAAATAAAAAAAAACAATGAAAACTACAGACAAAAGTTCATTTTCTCCATCAAGACATTCATTTCTGTAGTTCACTGCTACCAGCAAGCAAAAAATTATTTTTCTTCTGATGATGGCCATGTTGGCCGAAACTAGTCGAGTAATCTAAATGAAATAATAATAAAAACGAAGGAATATTAATATACAAACCAGTGTGTCTGAAGATTTTAATTTTTTGATATTTTTTATTGTTCAATATATATATATATATATATGTGTGTGTGTGTGTGTGTGTGTGTGTGTGTGTGTGTGTGTGTGTGTGTGTGTGTGTGTGCTGAAACTGGGGTCAACAACGAGCGCTTTCTTGCTTGAACGCTGTCTTCAGGCCATGTCGGTTGTATGTTGGCTCATCTAATTATATATGCTAACCAATGGTGCATTATGGATAGCGAGGTCTATCATGTTATCCTAAAGTTTATTGGGTAAACAGCAACGCTTACATTTTAAATACTTTATTAATTATAAAGTGAGTTTATTTGCAATACTTCGAGGTGATATTTCACGAAGTATTCGTTTTTTCTTTCCGATTTTCAGGTAACGTAGTAAACATTTGCTTTTGTGTCGGCACTTGGAAATAAGTTCTGACCTTTATTTAGTATCTTTTGGTGATCTAGGAAAGTGATTATAACTATCTTCTCCTAAGGACAGAGTTTTCAGGTCTTGGATTTATTGCTGTACGCTGATGCCGTTTTCCTTATTTTCCATTGTATATTTTCTGCCTTCTGTTTTTAATTTCCTACGATTTATATGTTTTCCACAAGCGTTAGTGCGACAGGGAACGTAATAAAGTAGGTCAGAATTTGAACTTGATTCGCCAATACGACATTTGGTCGTACGTTTATAGTCGCCATTATGTCGGTTACAAATTGAAGTAAAAAGGCTGGTTCTGTAAAATGTCGATCAAATGAAAGTAGGAGAGAAATCAACACCAGGTCAAGAGTTTAAGTCAATCAGTTTTCAGTGACAAAAGAAAAGAAAAAAGAACGGTTTGTAGATGGACTTAAAAAGTAAAGAATATTTCAAAGTTGAACGAAACTGAAGTAAAAGAAACATCGATAAACATATGAAGAGAACAGCGGGAAAACGGTTTGCTAAAAATACAAACAAGGCAAAATGAATTGCGTCTTCTGCTTCTTGATGATAGGCGGGTGTTGTATATGAAGATGGGAGACTTTTGTTTGTTGTCGTTGTTTGATGCAGACCTCACAGCAAGGAAGGGAATCTGTTATCTTCGAGACAGGATGTCTTGGACGATATTTGATAAGTGAGGCGAAACCATTTATTGTTTTGGGACAAGACTTTCATTTCCGTAAAGCATACTTCCGTCTCATCAATTTCAGTCGGGGACTATCTGTTTCCTTTTGCTCACATCTATCTATCTATCTATCTATCTATCTATCTATCTATCTATCTATCTATCTATCTATCTCAGTCTGTTTCTATCTATCTCAGTCTGTTTCTATCTATCTATCTATCTATCTAGTCTCTCTTCTATCTATATATCTTTCTATCTCATTCTGCTCACATCTATGTATCTCATTTTGTTCACATCTATCTATCTATCTATCTATCTATCTATCTCATTCTGATCAAATATATCTATCTCGTTTGGCTCACATCTATGTATCACATTCTGTTCGAATCTATCTATATATCTATCTCTGTATCTAACTCTATCTGCTCAAATCTATCTATTTATTATGTATCTCATTCGGCTCTATCTATCTATCTATCTCATTCTGCTCAAAACTTTTTATCTATCTATCTATTCTATTCTATTCTATTTTTCTATTCTATCTGTTGGTTCAATCTGTCGTGATGATTTTTCTCACCCAAATCTATCTTTATATATTTATTCGTCCTTGCTTTGAATATTGCTGCCTCATGTGGTGTGGTTCGCCGGCTATATACGTAGAGATTCTAGATAAAATCCAAAGAATAATCTACAATGTTATTGGTCCTGACCTGGTATCTCGGATTCAGTTCGCTTCCCACCTCGGTAAAGTTGCTTTCCTGTGTCTTTCTATAAATATTTGCATGGTAATTGCTCTGATGAATTTTGCTCCACGATACATAGACTTTATGAATTTAACGGCAGTACTGGATTGGCGGCAAGGTTTCCATTCGCTAGATGTAACCACAAGTTCTATGATAACAGTTTCTTTTGTCGCATTTCTTGTTTCTGGGACACACTTCCGGTTTCTTTCTCCCTTGTCAACCTTGTCAACTTTGATCTTCAAAAATTTAAATGCAATGTCAATCGTTATTTCCTGTCTTCTTAATTCTGGTTCTTTTATTGTCCTCTCTGCTTAATAGCTATTTATCTCATATTCTCTTACTCAGTAACCTCTTGTGTCTCAGTGGCTTTATTACCTTGCTTGGGATGAAATTTTAAAAAAAAAGAAACAATGATATTTCGTATCTTTTCATAGTCGGGGAACACGCAAGGAGTACATTCAAACATTAACTCATTCATTAAAATTATGATTTATCAGATATTTCAAACAGGAAGACAATCAATTTTTCACGAATACTGGCATTATTATCATTATTATTATTATTATTATTATTATTATTTGATTTCTGGTGTGTACTCATTTCTTTCCGGGTCCCAATCAGAGACCTAAGGTCAGAAATGGCATCATGACATTTTCCACTGAGCAATTACCAACATATTTTACATAGATAAAGCCCTTGGTAAGGCGTCGGCTGTATTGGTGATAACAATTTTTTTTAATTCTTTAAGTCACGGGCTACCAGCAATCCCTTCAATGAGTCTACTAGAATCTTTTCCGATGAATCCGAGGGCTCCAACTATAAAAGGGATTTGTGATTTTCTCATGTGCCACATGTTTGAGATTTCGATTTCAAGGTCCTTTTACAGGGTGACCCCCAAAAACGGGAATTTTTGAAGTGCGTATTGCCAGACATGGGCAAGTGGCAACACTGCGAGACAGTGACCTTGAGCAAGTAAACATTTCGCCATTTTAGTAACGAGAATGAAATTCACAGTATCCCAGCTGAGATGTTGCAGCAGTCAATGAGGAATCTCAACAGCAGATTTCAAGAATGCATTCGTACAGGAGGACGCCATCTACAGGACGTAATTTTTTTTAAATGAAAATTCCATCATTGTTTCTTAAATGGCATGTTTTAAGGTTTCAATTACTATGAATTAAATATTTTTCTTCCATCACTCTTGGTTTTATTGGATTGTTAAATAGTTCCCGTTTTTTGGGTCACCCTATATTTTTTGAAGATCTTCAAAGATACATTGCAGTCTGCAGAGACAGCCGTATCAATAAAGAGACATTTTTTTTATTGTGGTCTCTAATAACAATGTCTGGGCGATTAGCTTTGATTGTTCTGTCAGTGAGTATTGTAAAGTCCCATAAAATAAACCGAGTCTGGGTGGTGTTTATACCAATTTCTTTCAGTTTCCTTCGTGTGGAATTTACAGATTTTCCAGTGCAGATATTGGCCCACGTTGTCATGTCGGGTTTTATATTCAGTGGGTGCCAATACCGTGTAAGCTGACAGAAGATGGTCAATTGTTTCTGAATATTTATCACAGAATTTGTTTCTGGATATCTATGACAGAATTATTATTATTAAAGATCTTCAAAAAATACAAGGATCTTGAAATCGAAATCTCAAACATATGACACATGCGAACATCAAAAATCCCTGTTATAGTTGGAGCCCTCGGATTTGTTTGAAAAGATTCTAATAGACTTATATACAAATAGATTTAAATATATAACAAATTTATTGCACAGTACTTAATGGAAAGTGCTCAATATCAGTGATAGAGCTCACATATTCAGTTTTATGGGTATATACCCATACAACTGAACATATATATATATATATATATATATATATATATATATATATATATATATACATACATATATATATATACATATACATATATATATATAGAGAGAGAGAGAGAGAAAGAGAGATAGATAGATAGATAGATAGATAGATAGATAGATATACATACAGTTAAAATGAGAAAAAATGGGGTATAATTCTACTGTAATTAACATTTAATTTAAAAGTAGACTCCATAAAGAATAGAGTTGAATATTATTTATTTTAACATATTCAATCCAAAAAACATGTTAAATATGTTAAGATATTCAATCCAAAAAACATGTTAAAAATCGTTACACGACTAAAATCCTGTTTCAGCACCACAAATGTGTCTCCTCGCACGTTGTCAAATCAATTGTGAGCAAAATATTTATATAATTTCAAAAGCAGTATACTTTTTTTAAAAATAGGCTCGTGGGCTTTTCCATGATTAACCAATCAAATGTGATCTACGCTAAATTCAAAACCACCGGAAAAAAATAATATAGGTCATGACAGGAAGCTGTCTGCATATAAATCCTTGACAATTTCTTTATGAACAGACTAGCAGCATGGCCCAACGTTGCCCCTGCTTGATTCAAAAATCGTACGGCTCATACAGCAATCGCTATCACTTGACTTAAAATATGTTTGCCCTTCCTTGCCTTTAAAGGAGTGCCCTTTGCCGTGCTGATGTTGCTACATGCCTTACTTCTTGCCTATTTCACACTGCGAATTTTTTCTAAGCTCTATACTAAACATTAAATCCGTTACGAAAAAAGAACTAAACAAAATGAACACAAAACGATCAGCTTTAAAAAAGGACTCGTAACTGGAAAAACCGAATGAAAAAAGAATGTTAACAACAAATACTTTTTCACACCCAACCAAGTTCTGCGGAATCAGAATCAACGTTGAGTTTAAGCATGCAAAGGAGCCAATTGGAGTAAAGTGTCATGCAGATTTAAATGTTTCCCACTTGTGACGAATACAGTTATCGATTTTTTTGCATGCTAGCATGCTAGTTAACATTCGTGTCAGTCAGCTGTTGGCTCTCACGCTGGCCAATAGAATCTTCCTGCCTATTCGGGGTAGCCAGCTATAGGCTCTCACTCTGGTCAGTAGAAAATGTCCGCAAACTACATGAAAACTGCCGTAGAAGCATCAAAAAATCGATAATTTCCACTATTGATGGGAGTTGGAAGATGCAATGTCGGTCTTGGCCTTTTGACTAACTTGGAGCATGTGCATATAAATTTTGGTGCAAATCCGTCGAAAATTGCAGCCGTGGATTCGTTACACACACACGCACACACACACACACACACATCCTGCCTTTTATAGATAGAGATACAATTTGTTACATTGTTTCGTAAGATGTATCGAAGTCTTACATCCAACTTTCAAAATAAGTAAAAAGTAAAAGGAGTATATGCTTTTTCAGCTTCTGACATATATATTGTGTGCTAATTTCGCGTTTTCAGATCAAAATAAACGACAAACCTTCGTGTTTTTGTATTAAAGCCTTTAATGTCTGTTTGTTAGGTAGGTGTAATGAATCTGACCCAATAAAACCTCACGCTTTGAGAATTTAATTTGCTAAATTTTACCCCGTGTCTTCACGATATCTTCATGAAGTTTTGTTGATTGCCGGAACTACTTTTGAAAATAGAAATTACTTCCAACTTCTTGCAAGGCTAGCAAGTAAATTAAGCATATTTTAAAGATAAGATCTGAAAGTTCATATAAATATGTATATCGAAAAGCGTCTTTTTCTCTGAATGATGGCGTACAAACGATGTTATTGCCTGTATATTATAAACCGTTGAATTTATGATCAAGTTTTATTAGACCTAAAAAAATCTCTCTCAAGCCCGCAGACAGCTATCTTCATTATTTCTTATGTATTGACTTAAAAAAAAATCTTTACAGCAGACAACAAATCGCTTTTCCTGATAGACGGTCAACTCATACTGTCTGTCGCTTCAGGACAAATGTTATAGATTTCCACAAAAGAGTGAATGAACTTTGCAAACAGCTCTTGGCTGGGGGACCGGAGTCAATGAAAGCATTTTGAATGGTACACTACTGGTCAGTGTTGGATATTGACCAACAAATTGATGTCAGAGGTCAACGTTTTGCTTTATAGATGATGCTTAAAGCTTTCACGTGTTTTATGTGTTTCCTTTGCCATAGATATAAAGCAGAAATACCTTCAACATTAAATTTGATGTAAAAAAAAACCAGTGAACTTGCGATCATGAAGTAGAACCCTATATGTAAATATATTCTTCAAGACGAAATAAAATATTGATTGAGAAATATGGATTTTAGCACTGGTTTTATCGACATTATCAACATACAACATTATTTATTATACCTCCAAACGTTATATTTTACTGTTTCCACTAAAGCATAAGGTTTAAAAATAAGAAATCTATTACTGTAGAAACCCTCATATCCGGAATCCGTTATATCCGGAATCCCTCATATCCGGGGTGCCTCATATTCGGACCCTCGCATATTTTGATGTGTATATTTGAAATATTTGGGTGATATGTGACTGATTTGAAATTTCTGTTTTTCAGAAATTTACTTTGGATAATTGCTTATGCTTATTTCACCCTAATGGCTTGTATTGGTGCAAAAGATGATGGGAATAAGAGGAAAAGATGACAACGTTACATCATCTGCAACAAGATAGCAACGAGATACATAATTGTGATGGAACCTGGACTGAAATTGAAAACGCTATTGAAAAGGTTGTCAGTTTTATGGAAAGAAAGCCAGCATTCTTCTATGACGATTGCAGTAACGCACGCAGAGATTTAAAAAAAGTGTTTTTCGTTTAAAAAATTTCAAGAACAAAAGCAAAAGGAAATGCGGAAAAAGTTGAGAATGACATTAGAAGAGAAAGAATCATCATGCAACAGTGATTAAAAAATCCTCGTTACATTATTTGTTTTGCATACGTGGCATTCTTAATTTAATGAATTTTCATTAACATTACATAATTTATTTCTTTTTTCCTTAAAATAAATTCCGTTATATTTCACTCGCCATTAGCTTATTTTGTTTACTATAAAACATTGAAAATAAATGTTAAACCTGATTTCAGTTCATTTATTTTAATCTAAATATAAGCCCTCATATCCGGACTTTGTAACCATTTCCTCATATCCGGAAGGCCTTCTTAGTCCGGTTGTCAGAGATTCTACTGTAATTCCTAAGAAATAAGATTGTTGCCATTTAGGTTAGGAAAATAAAGTTAAAACTCATAGACTTACGAGCGGATATGAGCTTTCGTGATATGAACAAGGACATTTATACATCTCGCAATCTAGCAAACATGTTTGTATGAATGACCTTTGTGTCTGGGAGGGGGTATATTTTAATTGTCACCATATAAAAGCAAGACATTCACAGCATCGACTCTCACTTATCGCAACAGTCGCAACATTCTCTCTCTCATTTGTTATCTTTCAGCATATATATATATATATATATATATATATATATATATATATATATATATATATATATATATATGAAGAAATATAGTCTTAAAGTGTGCTATATTTATGGGATAAAGTGCTTAATATCAGAGATAGAGCGTGTGTAAATATAAAAGTGAACATAGAAGTCAACACTTAGAGCCGACAGTCTGTTTCATGCTAGTGCAATCGTCAGGCAACTCCTGACGATTGCACTAGCATGAAACAGACTGTCGCCTCTAAGTGTTGACTTCTATGTTCAATTTTATATATATATATATATATATATATATATATATATATATATATATATATATATATATATATATATATATATATATATATATAAGCTGTATATATAAGCTATATATATAGCTTATATATATATGCTATATATATAAGGTATATATATATAAGTTATATATACATAGCTTATATATATAAGCTATATATATATAAGGTATATATATATAGCTTATATGTATATATAAGGTATATATATAAGGTATATACATATATAGCTTATATATATATTTATATATATATATATAGCTTCTATATATATAAGCTATGTATATATATATACATAAGCTATATATATATATATATATATATGCTCTCTCTCTCACTCTCTCTCTCTCTCTCTATATATATATATATATATATATATATATATATATATATATATCACAATAATGGGCGCGTATTTTTGGAACAAGATTTCTTGAATATTCAGACCAGCAGATGGAAATAAATAGACAGTTTAATAAATAAATTTAAAAAAAAACATAGCATCTACACAAATTTGAGATTCAATTAAAAATAACGTTTAAACGTATAAATAAAAAATATGTCGGATTTATTTAATCCATTCCTAGAATATATATATCCGGGGTTAAAATCAACCCCCTTTTTATGTATGAGTATAAAGCCAGGAGTTCTGACTATATATATATATATTAGGGTAGGTCGTTTCCGGAACTGTAAATAAAATAACTCGAGAAAGTTGCAAATTAACGTCAAGAATTACCACAAAAAATATTTTTCTCTAAAACTTCGTAATTATTTGAGGAAACGAACTTAAAGACATAATAAATTGCGATTTTTATCTTGATATCGGTGTCACCGGAAACATGTCTATGCTAAATTAAAGCCGAGTCTTAACGAAAAGAAAAGAAGGAAATACGCTTAATAATAGATATTTTTAAGTTTAGTATCTATTCTCTTAATAAATTAAATGAAATTACCAAAAATAAAAAAATAAAACACACTAAAATATTTAGTTTAAAATACAAATAGCTACTTATGAATGCCTTCTATTTTACTGGATATTATTTCGATATTTCCCGGTAGTAATTACCTCCCCTTGTAAATTCGTTTTATTTTTGTTTACTGTTTACGCTTTTAACTAGCACAAATATCCTTTTTATTTTTCATCAAAATATACTTAAGTATTTTAAAAAATACAACTTTTATAATTATTGTAATTTGTTTATATTTTCAAATTTAGTGTGTTTTATTAAAAAGCCTGTTTACGAACTAATCTCGGAACGATCTCTACTTTTAGATAAGTAAACACTTTCTTAATTTAATAATGTATTTCGAACTTTATTTTCAAATTTATTTTCAAAAATATTTTTGTGTAATTTCTGATAATACATATATTTTCTTTTTCAGATATTTTAATAAAAAATGGCAGGAAAAAGCATCCCAAAGGGCCTGATAGCCTTATCAAAATTCCACTGTGTGTTGTTGAGTTGATCAGGAGTGATATATCTTACAATCTTGAAGCCAGCCTTGCCAATGCCTTGCTCTTGGATTTGAGGACTATGAGCCTTCTTATCCCCAATATTATTCTAAAAGATATCTATATAGATAAATGTAAAATTGATAGAGCAAAGGCTAAAGTGACAACAAATGCCCATCAACAGCATGATGAAAAGGTGGAAAATCTTCTTTGTATTGGAGTTGATGGGAGAACTGACAAAGACACATTAATGTACAAGGAAATAGTGAAGGAAAATGGAGAGAAATCTCTGAAAAAAAAGGACCAGAACGCCACTTGTCTGTCACAAAGATGACATATGAAAGTGAATATCTGACACATGGGGTTCTTCCTAATATTCGTGCAACTGGTTTGGTTCTTGCCGAGCAAGTGGCTGATGTTTTGCATGAATTCAACAGTGTGAGCACTATCAAGGCTATCCTTGTTGACAACACTAATGTCAATACAGGCTATGAAGGTGGATTTGTTGCGCTTAACAGAAATCTTCACACTATTGGTTGCTCCTTGCACCAAAATAAACTTTAGAGCTGTTTTTAAACGTGTACATGGTAACACAAAAAGCCCTGCCACATTCAATGGCCCACTGGGTAAATTATGTGCAAATGATTACCATAATTTACCCCAAATATCATTTTCAGCTGTTGGTAGTGCTCTGGATTCTATTGTTAAAATTGAAAATGAAGGTACCCTTAGTTTTGACCAAAGACTCCTTTATGAATATACAGTAGGTATTTCTAGAGGTAAGGTGCACTCTAGATTTGCATCATGGAAAATTGGTCCATTAAACCAGGCAAGGTGGTTAACTTTAGCCATCAGTCTGATGTGTTTATGGACTTGTTGTGCATACCCGCAAAATCTTTCAACCAAATTCCACAGTTTAATAAATTTTATTGTGAATGTGTATGCCATTTGCTGGTTCGAAATTAAAAGAAATAACAAGTTCCACAATTAGCAAATGTATATTTTCAATATGATCCAAAGGATTAGGAAGCAACCATATGAAATCCAACAGATCACGTTGAAAAATATACAGAGAATGCTTTCGTCTTACTTCCTGAAAATATCTTATATTCATTGGTCAAATCTGATGAACTGGAAGTGAGGGAAGAAGCTATAAAAAGAATTTTGCCCATTAGGTTAGTAAATATTTATTCATATAAAACTGACTAAATTAGTTAAGCCGATTTATTGAATCATTTTAAGGATTTTATCTAATTTCTCCATAAATATTAAAGCAGTACTGATTCATTTTTTTTAAATAACTCAAATTAATTTTTATATTCTTTCAGGAGTGGGGAGCCAGCCAAGAAAATATTAAAAAGAATCATAAATATCAATTTTAAAGCTATGCACTGAACACAGTTAATAAATCTGTCATTAAGTGGAGTTTGTAAACCACCACTCACAGAAGAATTTTCTGAAAATGAACTTTGGGAATCATTATTAAATGGTACGAAGTTTGACTTGCCAGATTTGCCCTCACATTCTCAAGGCGTGGAACGGACAGTCACATTAACAACAGAAGCTGTGTATGGCTTTGAAGCAAGGCACCAGCACATAATAGCAAAAGTGCTGTGTCAGAAATTGAGACCCTCATTTTTGCCTAAGGGCTCTTATATGGAGCTATTTGACTATATATTAAGCTCTATTAAACTATTATTTGTTTTTCCATATTTGTTGGTTTGTTGTATTTTCTTTCATAATATAAAAAGATGATGTTTTTTTATATATAACTATTACTGCTTAATTCATGAGGTAAAAAACAGCATTTCAAAGTCGTCACTGATAATTGGGGGGGCAGATTTTCAATTTGAAGTTTACTTATTAATTTCTTCATTTTATTTCATTTTGATAAAATAAAATAACAACATTCCCTGATTCAAATACTGAAATTGTTTGGTTTTCTCATCAATATTTAGGCTAAATCATGCAAAATCGAGGATTTTTCAGTGCATTTTGTCTACGATCTTTGATGCCAAATGCTCGAAAAACCGTTGAAGTGTCAGAACTAATTTTTTGTATCAGTACTTAATAGGTCTATACACAACTTTCGGTGCATTATTCTTTTTGATATTTTAAAAAAAGCGAAAAATCAACCTACCCTAATACACACACACACACACACACACACACACACACACATATATATATATATATATATATATATATATATATATATATATATATATATATATATATCAGGTGGCCTGACGATTGCATCTAACATCAAACCGCCTGTCGCCTCTAAGTGCTGACTTTAATGTTCACTTTTATATTTACACACGCTCTGTCTCCAATATTGAGCACTTTATCCCATAAATATAGCACACTTAAAACTATATTTCTTCATATATATATATATGTGTGTGTGTGTGTGTGTGTGTGTGTGTGTGTGTGTGTGTGTGTGTGTGTGCTTATATTTGATTACGCGTCTGCTTGTGTGATTGTGCGCGTGTTGTCGTGTACTGATCAAAAATCCAATAATCAATAACCATTTTGACGGACTCTTCTTCCCGGATGAACTTGGAAGAAATCGATGAATCCTGTGTGTTGCGTGACTGAAAAAAAATCCGACAAATATGTCTGATCATTTTTTTATTCTTTAATTCATTTTTCTTTCTTGCCACCTTTCGCTTTCAGTTCCTTGAGTCCTCTTGCCACTAAAAGAAGTCACATTTATAAATAAACACTTTACGCCTGATCTCATCTCTTGAAGAATTTTCTTGAAAATATAGCCTTCCCTGTCGCTTTAACACTCGTTTCCTTCATACACACTTCATATATATATATGATGGACTCTCCCGTCGAACACGACGTATGAGGGTCAGACAGATCAGTCCCCAGAAACTGAAAGCCCGACACCCACACAGGATTTGATTATAGTGGTGAAGGCTTTGTGCAGGGCCAACTACACTTTTTGGAGGGACGAATACAGGGACCTGGTGCAGTGAGTACCACAAGGTCCCCAAACGACCCTCCGCAGGTTTTGAATTCAGAGTTGTCCTTCTCCGAGACCAGTTGCCATCCAAGGCTTTAGAACCCAGCCTGTCCTGCTATTTACCCATAGTTGGAGGGAGAAGAAGAGGATTCACACCTTTCCCAAGGTATATATATATATATATATATATATATATATATATATATATATATATATATATATATATTAAAATCATTTTAATTTCTGAGAAACGACCGAGGTGGTCTGAAATATTAAATATATATAAAACCACAGAAATAAATACTTTCGTAAAAAAAACACCCAATTTTTTTTCAGTTATTTTATCCCTATATATATATATATATATATATATATATATATATATATATATATATATATATATATACATATTGACCACTAATTTTATCAATCCCCCCTCTCTCTCTCTCTATATATATATATATACATATATATATATATATATATATATATATATATATATATATTTATATATATATATATATATATATATATTTACCACTAATATTATCAATCTCTCTCTCTGTCTCTCTCTCTCTCTCTATATATATATATATATTGACTAGTTATATTATCAATTTCTCTCTCTCTATATATATATATATATATTGACCACTAATATTATCAATCTCTCTTCCTCTCTCACTCTCTTCATATATATATATATATATATATATATATATATATATATATATATATATATATATATATTAGAGTAGAGTAGATTGGAGTATAGTATAATATAGCATAGTATAGAATATAGCATAGTAGAGTAGAGTAAAATATAGTATATTAGAGTATAGTATATCAGGGTATAGTATTGTAGAGTATTTTTGTAGTGTATAGTATATCAGAGTATAGTATAGTATAATAGAGTATAGTATCGTAGAGTATAGTACAGTATTGTAGAGTATAGTAGAGTAGAGTATGGTATAGTATAGTATAGTATAGTGAACAATCCAGTCTCTTTCGATGTATGAAAGGAAGCCTAAGTGTTGATTTTTTTTTAAAGTCAACCACCTAGCGAAACATATGATTTGATTTTAGTGGTGAAAATTTGAATCAGTCACACTTTTTGAAAGGACCGCTAACAGAATATAAGAGGCCCAGTGTGAAGCGAAATCTCCAAATAAATTTCAAGTCAAAATTCAGACTTTTCCTTTTCCAAGACTGGTTAGCAACCATGGCTAGACCTATAGTTGCGCGAAAAAAATAAATGGATTCCTACCACACACACAAAACGATACATATATGGAGGTAAATAGATAGATGTATGCATATATAAATACACACAACATAAATCTGTGCGTGAGCACACACACACACACACACACACACACACACACACACACACATACACACACACACACACACGTACATATATATATATACATATAAACATATATATATATATAGAGAGAGAGAGAGACGAGGGAGAAAGAGGAAGACTTAGCGAGGAAGTGAGAGAGAGACTGTGTTACTGGGTGTGAATATGTATGTGTAAGAGAGAGAGAGAGAGAGAGAGAGAGAGAGAGTTTGTGTGCTTGTGTGAAATGTATGCTCATATAAACAAACATTCTTTCCCCAAAATCCCTTGTCGAACCAGTCGGAAAAGCGACCATCTTTTTTTTGTTTTTTAGTCATAGGAAAAGAGAAACTAATTTTACGCTGATTTCCGCCTTTTTAATTGGACTCTCGAACAGGGACACTTAAAACCGAAAAGACTCTAAAACGAAACTTTTACTTCAAAGAACAAAACTTGGCATAAAAGAGTGACACAGTTTTGATATTTTTTCACACATTCCTTCCCGATTCGCTTTGGAATCGAGAGTTAAATGAATCTAGCCGAACGTTATCAGAAACATCAATATACCCTTTTTATTTACGGTAACCTACAATTACAACCGTTAATTTGCGAGGTTTTCATTCAGAAACGGTTTCAATGATCTTGCAGACGACCGACACTAAAAGCATTCCAAACCCGATTCGACGATTTATTCGTCTGATTTTTTTTATCGGGTAATTCGTTTTTATCGAGTATTTCTTTTTTATCGGGTATTTCGTTTTTATCAAATATTTCTTTTTTATCCAATATTTCTTTTTATCAAATATTTCATTTTGTATCAAATATTTCTTTTTTATCTGGTATTTTGTTTTTATCAAATATTTCTTTTTTATCAAATATTTTTTTTTTATCAAATATTTCTTTTTTTATCAAATATCTTATTTTTTATCAAATATTTCTTTTTTATCGGGTATTTTGTTTTTATCAAATATTTCTTTTTTTATCAAATATTTCTTTTTTATCTGGTATTTTGTTTTTATCAAATATTTCTTTTTTATCAAATATTTCTTTTTTATCGGTTATTTCGTTTTTATGAAATATTTCATTTTTTATGAAATATTTCTTTTTTTTATCAGGTATATCGTTTTTGTCAGGTATTTCTTTTTCGTCTTTAAACTTTGTTTTATATTTTATTCAAAAAGGAGAAAAAATTACAAATTATTTTAAGCTTTACAGTTTCAACTAAACATTTATCTTAATACGTATATGAGACTACCTAACATTTCACAGAATTTGATTAAGCCTATCAATCTGTTAATCTGCTTTTTAATCCGAGTTTCCCTTGTCTCGCCGGTCACTTTAAAAATGTTCTCAATATCACTCCATCAGCAAACTCAGTTTCTTTCTCTGCCTTAAAAAGGCTACTATTTTCTGTAATTATATTCTAATTCGGAATCTGGGTGACAAATGCGATAAGTTATTTATTAGTAATACTAGTAGTATTATGAGTGCTGAAAATGAAGTAGGCCAATTGGTAATTAAATTTTTATTAGTAGTTAGAAGAATATTGGATTAAGGATGAAAATAATTCTGAATTGATTTCTTCTTCTCTAAGGGAATATATATATATATATATATATATATATATATATATATATATATATATATATATACCTACAATCCGAATGAGACAATTGAAATCTACGGGATACATAATGAGAACAGAGGGCCTAGAAAATTTAACAGTCAGTAGACATATTGAATGCAAGAAAGCGGTTAGTAAAAGGGAATAACTTACTTAACTTTTGTGAGTGGATTGAAGAAAAAAAATTAATTATAGATAATGCTAAAATCGAATGCTATAGATTTTACGGATAAAAAAGCCTGTGAGCAATGTGGAAGTTTCCGAAAGATAGGAACAAGAAGTACACGTATACTTACAATAAGAAAAAGACAATCGAAATTTCAGGAACATGTAACGAGGAAAGATTGTCTAGAGAATTTAGCACTCACAAGTGAAGGCAAAAGATACAGAAATAAACAGTGATTAACCTATATTACTTTTCTTTTTTAATCACTCTATTCAAAGCAGTAAAACAAATAAGAGACAAGGGATTACAGGGAGTGGAGGAATTAGGAACAGAAAGATTAATAATGAGCGGGAAGAGAAAAGAGTAATCGGGGGTGGGTAGATAGCGATTGACAAATTAAAGTTGACTGGAAAGAATGAAGCCGGAAGGGAATTCCACAAGCGAGAAGTGCGAGAAAAGAAACTGTTAGCATAGAACTAACATCTAGCAGCTCAACTGTAAATTGATGAGATCTCGACGCCAATGTAGTACTGTGCTGAAATTCAAAACGTCTAGATACCATAGCAAAGATCTCATCTGAACAATTACCACGAAAGTATTTATAGAAAAGACAGAGAGAGAAAACCTTACAGCGAGAGGAAAATAACTGAATCCGAGCTGCCATATCAAGACTAATAATATGGTTGATTCTTCTTTGAATTTTATCAAGGAGCTCAAGGTACATAGCAGGGAAACCAGACTCTATTTGGCAGTAATATTCTAAGCATACTTA
Source organism: Acanthosepion esculentum (assembly GCA_964036315.1). Lineage (NCBI taxonomy): Eukaryota > Metazoa > Mollusca > Cephalopoda > Sepiida > Sepiidae > Acanthosepion > Acanthosepion esculentum. Next base: position 17,532,584 of record OZ038484.1, read on the forward strand.
ATAATTTTGTATGATTGGATAGAGAACCGAGACAAGGAATTGCGATAATTCTACTTTATCAACCTGGCATCTGTTTCCTGTATTTTAAGCTGGAAATCGCCTACTACTGCTTTGGATTAGCAACGTCATTTTGAATTCTCTAAGACTCTACACAAGGTGTAACATCAATTAAACCCATATAATATAAATGTTACTTTTTCGCGATATTTTGTAAACAAATATGTCTGCGTCAATATCTAACAAATCCTTTAGAGGGATTTTTCTTTGATTAGGACCCCGATGATGATTTTGAAGGCTTTACTCGAGTGGATATTGATGGGAAAGTGGTCAAAAATGATAACCACGCTAATGATGTGGAGGAAAGTGACGATGACCCATATGCCTGACTAATTTTATGCAAGCTACCGCCGACCATCGATATACCTGATCGCCTTTTTGAAGGTGAATTATTTTTATTTATAAGCGACGAAATAATAACTTTATTCGCCAACGAGACTAATAAATATGTGTGCGGTGAAAGAAAGAGTAAACAAAGGCTAGTGTCTTCTTGTATGTAAATGCGTCACTTTTTTGACAAAATAAAAGCCTTCTTAGTGATTTTACTTCTTATTACACCCCCAGATCTCCATAATAAAAGTTAAAATATGTTGAATTATTTGTGTATTTTTAATGTATTTGCTTTTTATTTCGCGTCTCTCTTATATGTTTTCAACATCAAAACATGCATGAAAAACGTAATGTATTACATCAAAATATTACGCATTCATTATTTTATTGGTGTACAAAAATTAAAATCTATGCGCACAATACAAAGAAAGTTACAACGATTTTAAAACAGTAGGTGTTCATGTTTTTGCACCCAGAAAAAAAATGCAGTGACAGGGGAGACAACTCTAGAAAGAAATTAACGTCGTAAATGTTAAATGAAAAATAAAAAAAAGGATTTTTTTAATATTCTATTGCCTAAACCGGAAATGCTCAACTTGTAGGCAACTATGTAAACATTTATTTAAACCTAAAATTATATTGTGGCATTAACATGAAATCGACAGGCTCAGTTCAAACCTCCACTGAGGAAAGTTTGTTCATTTTGACAATGGCTGTAAGAGATGACAGAAAGTTAATTTTGTAATTGTCATATAGGAAGAAAACACTAAGATTCGAGCATGACACACTGGACTTATGAATATGTTTTCCACCAGGTGTATAAATAGCGGTGTCAGGCTACGGACTGCAGTGATTATTGAATGAAACTATCCAGTCGAATTAGTGTGAATTATTGTGCGACGACGATTAGTGATTTCAAAGAGGAAAAAAATGAGCAACTACCGACAGCGAGGTTCGAACGTGACACTCTGGACTTAAGAATATATGTTTTCTACCAGGTGTCAGGCTACTGACTGCAGTGATTATTGAGTGGAACTATCCAGTTGAATTAGTGTGAATTATTGTGCGACGACGGTTAGTGTTTTCAAAGAGGAAAAAAATGAACAACTACCGACAGCGAGGTTCGAACGTGACACTATGGACTTAAGAATATATGTTTTCTACCAGGTGTAATAATTACCCCATAGCTGGAGAAGAAAAGTTAATTCAAGGAAAATTGTAATGAACCCAACCGGAATTGGAACGTGACACTCCGAATAACCATTCCAAGTCATTATCCATTACGCCAACCGCTCAGCACGTGGTTTTCTCAAGCAGTCACCCAACTAGGCACTGACCAGGCTCGACATTGCTTAGCTTCGGTGATCGTACGTGAAGCGGTGTTTCAACGAGATATGGCCGTAAAACTCCGAGAAAATTAATCAAAATTGCGTGACCATAATATCATTTTAGGTCCCGTAAAGACGCAGGTGATTATCTCCATTTGTCCTCAAAGGCCTTGAGCTTCAAGTGACGACAGCCCGGGGTGATGACAGTTAGCTGCTGTTTAAACCGCGGGGTAGAGAGATGCGCCAGCGGCGGTTAGCACAACGGGTGAAAGCTATGCGTCCTAAACGAGGAAAGATTAAGATATCAGTCGACGGAATTATGTCTCTCTTAGAAATATTACGAGTAAAATCTTCTTTATATTCGTCAGTTCACATTACAATTAGGGTCGTCGGGTGTACCATATGTACTGCAACCGTAATAGCAGTGGTGTGTCTTGGTTAAGATATAGCCTGACGGAGTGCAACCCTCTCAAGGTAGGTAAAGTTGGTTCTCTGTGTCGCGCCAGAAGGTTTTTCTCACCTGAGTCCATCCTTCAAATCTACAAGTCTACCATTTCTCCTTGCATTAAATACTGCAAGCCATATACGGTCTGGTGCCCCCGCTGTTCATCTCGAGGTGTTCGACAAAATCCAGAGACGGATATGCAATGTGATACGTCCTGATCTGGCATCTCGCCTACAGTCACTTTCTCACAGAGGTGACGTGGCTTCCCTCTGTCTTTTCTACAAATATTTTCATGGCAACTGCTCTGATGAGCTACTTTCCACTTTAATAGCACTTCCCAACAGTGGAACTCCCTTCCTCTTACTTGCTTCCCTGATAGTTATAATTTTCAAATATTCAAATGTAATGTCAATCGACATCTTCTAATGCCTTGATCTTGATCCCCTCCTTCTCTTTATCCTTTCCTCAAACACCACACATTACTCTTGCTCTCACTCTCTGTAAACCCTTGCGTGCCTGTGCCACTCTCGCCTTGATTTTGGTGACATGCTTAAAAGAAAAACTCCTTCTCCTAGACTGGGTGCCAAGCTTAAGCTATAAGGCCCAGTCTGCTCTGATATTTGCCCATAGCTAAAAGACATTGATTCATATTTTTGCCAATGGTATTTGCGTGTAAATGAATGCAAAGAGCTCGATTGGAATTCGAACTCACATCTCAGATTGTCTCCTTCTGAGCAAATATACTACACCACCGCACATCCCTATCGCCTTCACATACCGCTTGCTAGATGTTCTAGTATTTCTCCGTGCGATAAATAGCGATGAATGTAGATAGATATATTTATAAATATAAATGACAATAGGAACACACTATTAATTGCTGTCGCGTTTCGTCCAATGTGGACTTACTCAAAGCAAAAAACGAAATGAATTTAATTAAACAAGGTTACTAATAAAAACAAAAAACAGAATGTTCTTAGCAACTAGAATGTAGAGAACGCTATTTTCTTATTGTTAACTGAAAATAACGTCAGTTAATGTCACGTGTGAAGAATATTGTCATTATGTGTATAACATATGTTATAATATATTTGCATGTTCTTTTTTTTTTGATGAATAAGAAATCATTTATTGAACAAAGTAACTAATAATAATAAAACATAAGTCATTGAAACAAAGCAAGTTCAGTCGACCAATGATGACAATTCCAGAACAACGTAACTATAAACAATTTTTTTTATATCCTCTGCCAGCCGCAATGATGGAGAAAGCATTACCTCGAACCGTCGCCAGTGAGACACGCTGCAAGAGCCACTCCGTTTCGCGAGGCTCGTTCCTTAATCGCGACGCAATCGCGCCAATCCTCCGAAGGAACGCCATCGAACGAGGGCCAATAACCCCTGAAGTCTCCATTGCCACAGGAGTAAAAAAAAAATCTATCAGCAAGAGAAGAATATTTAACTATTTTTTGATCTCTGCGTCACGGCTCAACCGCGGACCTGATCAAATTACCGGCCGAAAATGTATCCGTACAGGTCGCATCCCAAATCAACGACTTACCCATTTTAAAAGGGAAGATGGTAATGCCATCCGGCCGCTTTCCATCACCACCATCGAGACCTACGGGTTTGAATGATCTAGTACTCTATATAAACTTATGACTCATTTTTGGAATTTATTTATTTCAGCTATACTAGTCAATCCTTCCATCACGTTAATGTGTTAGTATATCATGGATACCCTAATGCCTAATGTGGGCATTGGAAAGTGGAGAAAACCATAATATATTTTTCGTTTTATAAGCACCCCCATTAATCCTATACATATTTATTTATATTTATATTTTTACACATTTTTATAAAGTTTAAAAATAAATTGTTCGTACTTATTTGGAAGAAAAACTGAAAATTGCCTGTACCTTTTAAAACCAACTGACACAAATGTATATAAAATTAATATGATTATTAATTTTAGATATTTACCAAGACAAGGTAAAGTGTTTCTGCTAATCAACATCATTCCCAGGTCGCGAATTCTTCTCGGATTCCCCTGACTCGTTCCTTCCAAATAGCTTTGTCAGACATCGCTGTCGGCAGGTCTTACAGATAGCATCAAGTGTCATCTACAAGTTGGTCAATGTAGTTGTGATGAGGTCTTCAAGCCGTTCTTTACCGCGCGATGAGTTGCATAGGAGGGTGTCATTCACAAGTTCTGAGTTAGTTCTCCAGAAGTGACCAGTTAGCTGATGCCTTCTCTTCTCAGATTCTCCTGACTCGTTTCTTCAATCTCTGTCAAACATCGCTGTCGACAGGTCCTCCAGAGTGCATCAGGAGTCATCTACAAGTTGATCAATGTATTTGTGATGAGGCCTTCTAACCGATCTCTTGCCACGCGATGGGTTGCATAGAAGGTTTTCTCTCACAATTTCTGACTCACTTCTCCAGGAGTGACCAGCTAGCCGAAGCCATCTCTCTATTAGCGAAACTGAGATAAGAGGAAGGTGTCCATACAGGCGTTTTTTAGTTGGGTGTTTCTTCCACCTGATATCCAATGCAACTCGTAACATCCTTCTGTGAATGTTTCATCAAGTGATCCTTTTGGTGATTTGTCAGTGTCTATATTGTTGAGCCGTGGAGCAAGACAAATTATACCGTAGCTTTAAAAAGACTCTCTTAAGATTGTCAGAGAGGAAGGATTTCCAGATGATGCTCCGACCATCTCGGGCACCCCAGATAAAAATAAATCCAATCAAATAATAG
>OZ038484.1:17547502-17562502 GCA_964036315.1 Acanthosepion esculentum
GACTCGAGACGCGTCAATAGTAACGAATGAAATAGCATAACTCCATATGCAAGATGTAAAGATGTGTTTGAAAGATGTAAAGATGTTCATTTCCAGACACGATGTACAGTGTAAGAGCAAAATTGTCCAAATCAAGTAACTGCATGGGATAATTTCCCATCCCACAAAATGTTTCATATCTAAAAAAAAAAACAATACTAAACTAACTCAGTTTCTTTTTTCCAGTTTTCGTGACATTTGTCGTAAAAATCATTGAAAAACACTTTGAGTTACTCAGCTAGAATGAGATGAGGTTAAAATCGATTTGTGTCAGCCGAATTATATCTTCTCAAGTGAGAAATAGCGAGAGGAAAAATCATCCACGACTTCAGTAATTCTACCAGCATTCATACTCTGGATTCTATCTTCAAAGTCCATGCAAGAACCATGAAGAGAATGGTGAATAAGTTTAGAAAAGTGGGAGCATTAGAGTGGAAAATTGGATCAGGAGGTCACAACAGCAAGAGGGATCAACATTTCAACTTAAAGCGAAATACATTCTTATTGTTCAAAGTAGAATCCGATAGTGTTATAAAAACCTCGCAGAATTCCAGTAAGATATAGCTAATAATCTCTAAGATACAACGGTTCAAAGCTTAATCTAATAATTGGACAATTTTGCTGTTACACCTGGTACATAAGTCTTTGAAATGAGGAAAAGAACTGACTCTCTCGAGATGCTTTTTTTGGTAAATGTGTCTCAGGTGATATGACTGTTGGTCTTCAATACAAGCGATATAGGAATCACATCAGACCAATTAGAAATTGTTCTGGTAATCGTGCCAGTTCACGACGTTTCTGGCGATTTGGGGCTATGCCCCACTTTGGTATTTCTAAAATTCTGGTGCCCACCTGTAATATTAAATTCTTACATATTTAAAATTCTACTGCAATTAACTTGAAGGATGCATAAAAGGCAATTAACTTCGTTTCTAAATGAGCCTCCAAAAACCAGGGCATCCATGAAAGGGACAAATTAGAACACAAAATGACAGTTAAATATATATATATATATAGTTTCAAAAGATATAATAGAGAACTGAAAGGCAGAAGTACATAATATTTAAATGAAAAAATATTTTGATAAGCTTATTCTGATTATTATAATGTGACCATTTTAATCATGAAATAACAATTCAAAATTAAATTTGAGCTCACGTTGTTATAGTAAGCCGAAGGGGGCATGCCCCACCAAAATATTACCATGTCCCAACCGTATGCCATGCCACGTTGGGAATTCTTGGTCTAGATGTTGTTTAAGCCACAGAAGTAAAGCTGGTCCAGCTGTTAGAATAACGCCATCGAAGACATCACAGATAGAATCCTTCCTCAACTATCAATGAACATCTTTTCAAATTTCTTACGTGCGGGAAAATCGTGCCATTGCAGTGTTGGTCTAATTAGCCACACGAGAACCTATCCACCCTCAATGAGAGCAGTTGACTTCTGAAAAGGTGGCCTCCAATTACAACGCTACCTTAAGTATCCAATATGGCGCATCGGCCAGAATTTTCAGCGAAAAATAACAAAGTCTAGGCTGCTAATCTGAAACAGTTATTGAATGCTAATTCAGACAAAAAAATTTAAAAAAAACAATGAAAGAGAAGAAAGAAAGAATAAATATGAAATCAGAAGAATCTAAATAGAAAATTAATCACAAGAAGAAAAAAGAGAAATAAAATATTTTTTAAAAAGTCGGGAAAAATAGAACGGAAAACATGTCTAGAAAATTAGATAAAAAGATGGATGGAAAGCGAAAATAAAAAATAAAAATTATATAAAACTGCAGATTACATTTTAAGTCAAATAGATAATTGGCCAATTATTAGGAAACCATTTTATGTTCTTCCAAAATTCAAATATTAAACAAAAAAACCCCCCAGAAAATAACAAAAATCAAAGGAAAAATAAACATTCATCAAATCCTTCACAAACGTCGTGGCTCGGCAGCTATATTGACTTTATCTTCTTTCTAGCCTTGGTTTGCTAAATTAATGTGCTTTCATTGGTTTCCTTGATTAACTTGGAACATATACTAACGCACACACACATTCATTGCGCGTCTCGTTGTCGGCCATTTTCACAAATGGCTACCTAATGTCCACTAGAGTTAAAGCAATGATTTAAAAATTATACAAGATTTTTCATTCTCGTCTGCCGCCATTTTGAAATTTTACGTTCGTCTGCTGCTTTGAATACCTTCTCTTTCATAAAATCCCCTCTCACTCAATGTTCATTATTATTACCTCTTATTCGTATCTCCCCAATTTCATTTCCATTTCCATATATTTTATCTTCTCGGGAATCGATTTTGATTAATTCTACCGCTAATAATTCGGTAATAATCTTAAAATCAGATTCGATTTTGTGGTTTTTAAATCTTGTTGATTAATTTTCTTAAACGACCGTTCTTTCATTTCCTTGGGTTTATTAGACTCTCTCTGTTAAATTTCTTTCTTTCTTTTTCAAACATGAATTCCTTAAGGTTTTATCATTGTTTATATCCAAGTCTCTTGTCTACAATTTTTCTAATTACATATTTCATTTTCTTTTGTTTCTAGTTTGAGCAGTTTTTTCTCTCTTTCTTTTTTCTTTCTTTCTTTCTTTGTTTCTTCCTCCTACTATCATTATTTCCATTTCTTTCTTTCTTTCTTTCCATTTCTTTCTTTCTATTTCTTTCTTTCTTTCTCCTGCTATTATTATTTCCATTACTTTTTTCTTTCCATTTCTTTCTTTCTTTCTCCTACTATCATAATTTTCATTGCTTTCTTTCTTTCTTTTTTCTTTCTTACTTTCTTTCTTTTTCTCCTACTATCATTATTTCCATTGCTTGCTTTCTTTCTTTCTTTTCTTTTCTTTCCTTTTCTTTCTTTCTTTCTTCCTTTCTTTCTTTCTTTTTCTCCTACTGTCATTATTTCCATTGCTTTCTTTCTTTCCATTTCTTTCTTTTTTCTTTCTTTCTTTCTTTCTCCTACTATCATTATTTCCATTGCTTTCTTTCTTTCAATTTCTTTCTTTCTTTCTTTCATTCTTTCTTTCTCCTACTATCATTATTTCTATTGCTTTCTTTCTTTCCATTTCTCCCTTTCGTTCTTTCTTACTTTCTTTCTTTCTTTCTCTCTTTCTCCTACTATCGTTATTTTCATTGCTTTCTTTCTTACAATTTCTTTCTTACATTTTTACTTTCAATTTCTTTCTTTCTTTCTTTCGTGTTTCATTTACGGTTCTTTCCGCTTTTTCCGTTCCTTTCACAATATTTTTTTCTTCTTTATTCATTTTCTCGATATTCCTTTCATTCGATTTTTCTTTCTTTCGTTTCCTTTCGATTTTATTTTTTTTACTTTACGTTTCTTTTGGTTTTTCATTTCTTGTTCTTTATCATTTTTTTTTCTTTTTATTAATCATTCTCTCATTAATATTTTCATTCACTTTCCTTCTTTCCTTCACTCCTTCATATATTCTTTCCTATCGTTTCAATTTCTTTCACTTTTTTCTTCATTTTTACTTTTTCTTTCTTTATACCGATTTTTCTTAATCTTTTTTCAAATTTTTATTTTTCCCTTATATCTTCTTTCTTCTAATTATTTCCCTTTTTTCGTTCTTTTGACAAAATCTTTCTTTGTTCTTTCTTTTTCTCTTTTCTTGAATTTTGTTTTCATTCTTTTAATCTTTCTTACGTTGTCTCCTGCTTTACTTTCTTTCGTCTTCCGTATTTCTTTCTTATTTTTCATTCTTAAGTATTTTTCCTTCTTTATTTTTTTCCCACTCTTTCATTTCCTTCTTAATTTATTTCAATTTCTTTCTCGCATTCTTTCTTCCAACGTTTCTTTTACTCTATTCATCTCGTTTTTAACCCTGAGTCTTTCCTTCATTGCTTTATATTTCTTCTGTGATTTTATTATTTTTATCACAATTCATTCTCTCGTCTGCTTTTCCCTTCTTTCTATTTCGCTCGATTCTTTCTTTCTGCAAAGCTAATAAATAAAAATTAATGCCTTTTCGAATAGCGTCCAAATATGATTTGCATTCAAATCAACTTTTCTTTTGCCTTCAATGGCTTTTCTACTTCCTGATTATATCTTTGCCTTTACTTGATAAATGGCTTTTTTTTTAAATACATGAATTCTTTAGTGCGCAACGTGGAGGTAACAATCAGTTGGCTCGTACCTATTAAAACCAGTCTCTGGAGCTACTCTATTAATATCTATCTATCTATCTATCTATCTATCTATCTATCTGTCTGTCCTCAGTATCTATCTATCTATCTATCTATCTATCTATCTATCTATCTCAGCATGTTGCTAGCGAGCTAGCTAAATGTATGTCTTTCTGACGATCTGTCTGTCCATTTCAATCTGTTTGTATGTATATTTTTATGTAAGTCTTAATATGTTCGTATCTACCTATACATCTATCACACTTTTCAAATATATCTATCACACTCTGTTCATATATATCTATCGATCGAATTCAGTCTGTTCGGATACACACACACACATAGACACACACATATACATACACACACACACATATATATATATATATATATATATATATATATATATCATTCTGTTCGATATTTATCTATCTACCTATCTATCTAAATCTGGCCATGCCTATCCTTCTCAATCTACCCATGTCTATCTATCTATCTATCTATCTATTTTCCTCAAGATCTATCTATCTATCTATTTTCATCAAGATCTATCTATCTATCTATCTATCTATCGATCTGTCTGTGTGTCTGTTCTCAGAATGTTTCTATCTATCTATCTATTTGTACGCAGTATCTATCTATCTATCTATCTATCTATTTGTCCTCAGTATATTTCTATCTGTCTATCTATCTATCTATCTATCTATCTATCTATCAAAGTTTCTTCATATTTGTTTGTCAATCTTTTCAACAATCGATCTGTATATAGTATTGTTAACGCTATCAAATCTCTTTGTTTTAATTTCTCTTTACATTCATCTCTGTTTTTTAATCATAAATAAACAAATGTTTTAACACTTTCCCGTCCTTTCTATGGGTCACTGTTGAAATTCAATTGCAGATTTAGTTTTATATGGACAAGGATTAGGCAGGGCACATCCTACCGTCGGTAGATTTATTATTCCTTCAATCTGCTACATTCTTGTAGTAACAAGACAATCCATAATGCACACACACACACACACACACACACACACACACGGACGGACACACACACGGACACACACGGATGTGTGTGTATGTGTGTTTAAACAGGCTACTGTCTTGATTTCTAAGAATCTCCTAAAAATTGGAAATTGCGTGCCTTTTTTAAATTAAATTTGCTCACTTCAGGCCAGAAGATCTTTCACTTCCTGAAGTTTTTTTTATCATATATCCATATAATAATAATAATAATAATAATAATAATAATAATAATAATAATAATAATACAAATGCTTCTAATGGTTATTGCTACTTTTTGACAATAACAATAATAATAATCGAGATATCGTAATTACAGACCGCAAAGACAAATTTTGCCTTCTTATTGATATGGTAGTCCCTGCAGACTATAATGTATCAGGTAAAAGATATTTCAAAAAACTGTCAAAATACAAGGTCCTTGAAATCGAAATCTTAAAAATGTGGCTCGTGAGACCATCAAAAATTCCAGTTTTAGTTGGAGCCCTCGGAGTTATTGGAAAAGATTGCAGTAGACTCATTAAAGGGATTTCTGATAACGTATGACATAAAGAAATACAAAAGATTATTCTCACAAGTGCAGACCTCACGTTATTAAAGACCACAAACAAAATAAGTGCCTCCTTATTGATATGGCAGTCCCTGCAGACTGCAATGTATCTTTGAAGATATTCGAAAAACTGTCAAATTACAAGGACCTTGAAATCGAAATCTCAAAAATGTGCCACATGAGAACATCAACAATCCCTATTGTAGTTGGAGCCCTTGGACTGGTTGGAAAAGATTCCAGTAGGCTGATTGAAGGGATCCCTGGAAGTCCATGCCTCAAAGAGATACAAAAAATTGTTCAGCACTTTACGAAGGGCTTTATCTATGTAATTATTTTTTATTTTATTTTAATTTTTTTTTTTGCAATGAAAAGTTTCATGATGCCATTTCTAACCTTAGGTCCCCGGGCGGGATCCGGAAAGAAATGTGTAAACGCCAGATATCAAAGGAAATAAAAATAAAAATAATAATAATAATAATAATAATACCGAATTTCACCCAAGAAAGTTTACTTTAAATTTTAACTCTTTTTGCCTAATCTACCTTACTGTCTAATACTAATCATACAGTTGGTAGATGCCAAATTTTGGGTAACCTACCTTTATACAAAATTGGACAAGTGGGTTAGTTTCAGCATACCATATGTGTGTTTGTGTCAAAAAGTAGAAATAACCTGCAGAAGCATTTATTTTCCCCAGCCGCTCTTATTCCATAATCTAATTTCTTGACAAGGCACTTAATTGAATGGCGAATATTAACCATATGACACTTTGAATCCACCCTCGTAAGTAAAATTCACCATCTTTTTTAAAAATTCAATCTATTGGTCTATTATTCAAATTTCCTATGTTAATATTTATTTCTCTGAAGAACCAATTTCTATCCGAGAAAGATATTTGGAGTTAATCAATATCTGATAAGAAATAGGAAATGATTTGAGGTTTATTCATATGATCCTCAAGGAAACATTCCATGTTTCTATGAATATTTGAATAAAAACTATTCATTTACAAATTCTATCACGTCTTTTTAAATAAAGCATTCTGAAAACACATCTGAAGTTATCGCCCCAAACATTTCTCAATTCTCATGTTCATTGTCCTTCTGTACGCTTCAAGACGTAGGTGATCAAGGCTCTCCACAACTTCCCATTCTCTGTAGCTTTTATTAATTTTAGTTTTTTCAGCATCTCTCCCACGCTTTGACCTGCCATTCATTTACACAAATTTGTTATGTAGGTTACTCGTTGTTGCCTTCGAAGTATCCTGTGAGTGTCATATTCTCCAAGCCCTCTTTCTACATTATTGTTCCCTAGAACCCCCAGCCTTCCCGATTATAAGTATAAGCGTTCTTTTGCTCCTTTTCCCTGAAATCTTTCTCATTACATGTTCAATCCATGGTATTCAGGACCACACTGCCATAGCAAGTGCAATTTCATAACTTGTCTCTTTGTTTCTCATGAAATTTTAATTTTTTTCAAACTGCTTTTTATACTCACAAAGTTTCGGACGTTCTAACCTTCGGTCTTCTTCAGATATTTAACGACGTACTCAGTAACGTTCTCAATTTGAGAATGAAAAACGTCAGTAGTCTATTTTGCCATATACGTTGTTTGTCCGTTTCATCTACTCAACGAGAGTATGTGACATTTTAGCACTACCAAACACAAGGATCGAACTCAAAACGTAGCGAATTTCGTCGTAATTTGAACAGGCTCGCTGATTCCACTTCCCACGCTAACAAACGTTACTCTATCTATGGTCATGGACTTTTGGAGGAAGTGGAAGGCGTGTGGTAACAAGGATGAGTTTACTGCCAAACGAAAGGCCCACAACGTTCGTTCTTCGCCCGTTAGGACCGACGAGTTCATCGCCGCCGTCAAGGAGACAATTGACAATGATGGAAGCCAGAGCTACGCCAAGATCGCCGCTGACATGGGCTGTCACAAGTCGACGATCTGCCGAACTATCAAGAAGGACATTGGTTACTCCTCCTACCGCAAATCTCACTGCAAGCTCATCACGAATGCCTCCAAGGAGTCGGGGAACGTCAAGGCGGCGGCTTTGCTGAACGAGCTCAAGCACGGGTCCGTTGGGATTCTGAGGTTCTTCGCTGATGAAAAGAATTTCATCCAGGAACAGACCAGCAACAGGCAGAACGATAGGTGGATCTGCAAAGGCATCGAGCAGTTTCCCGTCGTGAAGCATACGAAGTTTTCCTCCTCCGTCATGGCCCTTGGCGTCATCTCCAGCGAGGGAGACGTCATGCCCTCGTTCTTCTTTGAAAAGAGCCTGAGAGTCACCGCTGAGATGTACCAAGAGGTGCTGAGGAGCATGATAAAGAACTAGATGCACGAGATCTCAACCGGACGCCCCTACGTCTTCCAGTCGGACTCCGTTCCTGCACATAAGGCCAAGACGACCGAGACGTGGCTGCTGAACAATGTTCCTCACCACTGGTCGCCGGACTTATGGCCGACCTCCTCACCTGAGTGCAACCCCTTTGACTATTTCTTCTGGGGTGTGATCGAGGCCAAGACCAACAAGTACGCCCACAACACGGTCGACTCTCTGAAGGCTGCCATCGTGGAGGCGTTCGCTGCTAGGGACAAGGACAGGGTCGCCAAAGCGTGTGACTCATTTCGCGACCGGCTCGAGATAGTCGTCGCCGCCAGCGACGGTTATATTGAAAAATAATGAAGCATGTAACTCTAACTGTCGGGTCGCTGTATATACAACTTTTGTTTTTATTGCCTATTTCGTTTTCTTTTTGTCAAGTGTTGGATTTTGCTGCAACGTTTCTACACCGGTTTTTTTCAGTCTTCTTACCCTCCCAAGATAAGCATGACGACACGAATGTTATGTCATATAATATTAATAATAATAATAATAATAATAATAATAACTAGTTTTAACCCGTGACATTTTTTTAAATCCAACATTTATATATTTTAAGTTAAGTATTGGTTATCTGTGTGGAAAGAGTAACATTTATTAGCGTGGGAAATGAATTCAGCGACCCGGGTTCAAATTACGACGAAATTCGCTGCGTTTACTGGACTTGGGAAAAGCGTGAATTCTGCCGAATGGGAGGGTTCTGAAGTTTCTTCTGTACGGGGAACTGGCCACCGGCATGAGGGCGAGACCTCATCTTCGCTTCAAGAGCATCTACAAAAGGGGACACGAAGGCGTTGGACATGGACATCGAAATGTGGGAAGACCTCGCCAACGATCGCTCACGGAGACGCGATTTACACCGAGGGCTGCAGAGGAGAAACGGAGGTTTGCCGCCGGTGAGAAACTTGCTCGACGAAAAAAAAACAACAACAACAAGGCGACATCGGGGGAGAGCGTCTTCACGCGCATTCATTGTAATCGAGACTATAAGATGCACTGCTATCAACATGTGAGGAACAACTCTTTGGGTGCAGATCCAAGGTTTCTCGACACTGGCGGATGCCATGTACCCACACACGATGTTATAATTCAAATACTGCTTTAATATTCATACAGTATATATACGTTTTAAATAAAATATTTGAGGCTCTGGATATATATATATATCTCGAGATTCTCAAAAAAATCCAACTTGACTTGACATCTCGACTATAGTTGCATTCCCATCAATCTGACGTGGCTTCCGTCTCTCTTTTCTATAAATATTTTCATGGCAGTTATACTAATAATCTCACTTCCTTGGTACATTGACCGCATGAATTTAAACGCACTACTCGATTGGCTGTTAGGTCTCATCGTTTTACTGTTGAAAAAGCTAGATGTAACCGTAAGTTCTATTCTAATAATTTATTTTCTTGACCGCTGAACTAATTTTCAGTTTTTTGCTCCCCTGCCACCTACGGTCTTCAAAAATTTAAATACAGCGTCAGTCGCCATTTTCTGTCTTTCGTAATGATCACTATTTACATTATTCGAACTATTGTCCTCATCTATGTCGACATATTTATTACAACATTTCGGCTGTTGTACGCTCTGGCCTTCTTCAGTTGGTTGGAATGTCGAACTGACAGTGACAGGACGCAAAGAGTGTGAGTTCAATACTTAGTTAAGGCGGTGGGGAACTTGGAGAGGGGAATTAACAGGAGATAACTGATAACTGACATCCATTAAACATGGCATGTGGAACTAGAACAGTCTACCCCAGTGAGCGAAATAAAGGGTTCAGTTCGACATTCCAACCACCTGAAGAAGGCCGGAGCGTACAACGGTCGAAACGTTGTAATACATATGGCGACAAAGATGAGGACAATAGTCCGAATAATGTAAATAGTGTACATGATGCCTCATCTCAGAAATATACACAGATACTTAAAGGCCGAAATGTTGTAATAAATACTGTGACAAAGATGAGGACAATAGTCCGAATAATGTAAATAATGTACATAATACCTCATCTCAGAAATATAGACAGATACTTTCTTAGTGCTGTTAGTTTATTGCCCTTTCTCCTCTCTAAAATCTTTTCATGTTCTTTCACTCCCAGTAACACTTTGCATCTTAGTGACATTATCGCCATGCCTGGGGGTGAAATCTTTAATGAGAAACACGTGTCTATTGCGACGGTATTTGAACCAACTACTATTCAAGAATTCTATCGAAAAATATATTTATATATTGCTAATCGTTTTTTTTTTATATAGAAATGACAAAAGATTACAATGGAGATGTGATTTGCATTCAGATTCAGTCTTCAAAATGTAAACATTCCAAACCTTTGGAGGTTACTGGGGTAAAAGGCTGCTTTCTGGGTCATCACAATTTTCAAAAGTCAGTAAAATAACTTACCTGCAAGAAAAAGGAAACGATTTTAAGTGAAAATAGGAATAAAAATTATTTTGCGCAAAAACACACCCTCGCACGCATACAATAACCAATAACGCTTACAAAAATCACATACGCACACACACACAGACACACACACACACACATATCACGTATGTGATATATATAATGTGTGTGTGTGCGTATGTGATATATATATATATATATATATATATATATATATATATATATATATATATATATATAATAAAAAGGCTTAAACACTAATATTCCATGGTCATAATTTATTCCATTGGAATCGTAAATACGATCCAACTCATTAGACCTAAAAATTCAGAAAGAAAACTGAAAAAACAACTCCGGGAATAAAAAATAAAATAGTGTTTAAGCCTTTTTATTATATCCTTACTCTGTCCTGGACATTGTGTTGTACCTGGATTCTATCCTCTTGGAATTATTTTTTATACATATATATATATATATATGTGTGTGTATGTATGTATGCGTTATGGGTCCTTACATATAACTACAGAATGAACTCATCCTAAGATTATGTATACTACGCCTCTCAAGAGAGAGAGAGAGAGACGAATCGAGTCGAGCCGATAGTAGTTCACTACAAACCAGACTGTCAGTCAAATTAACACATTCCACATCTTGTATTATTATTCCGTGTAATAAATCTTCGTTATTTCTACTCTTGTATTCGTGTTGTTCTTCCTTGGTCCTAACCTGGACCATAACAGTATGTCTATATATTTATATATTTTAGATATACGATTGCATATGTATGTGTATATTTACCACTAATATTATATATATATATATATATATATATATGTGTGTGTGTGTGTGTGTGTGTGTGTGTGTGTGTGTGTGTGTGTGTGTGTGTGTGTGTGTGTGGAGAGAGAGAGAGATAGACACATAGATAAGAAGAATCAGAAATAATTTGCGGAGGAAGTGTCCATTTTAGGTGTCGGGGGAAATGAAAGAATTTGTTGATGAAGGAACTTGTTTGACTATTTGTCAAAAAGAAAGGTAAATAGAAAGAAAGAAAGAAAGAAAGAAGGAAGGAAGGAAGGAAGGAAGGAAGGAAGGAAAGGTGTGATTCTATCAGGATCGGATTAAAATAACAATGTTCAGCGAAGATAAATCTCTGGGCGTTCCTAATAGCAGAAAACACAGGAACGAGGCGATAAAAAAATTGCAATCGCTTGTCTTAACCATTAAATCATGGGGTCGTTAGCGGCCCCAAAGAAAACCAGTATTACTGACCGTGTTTCATTAAATAAAAAAATATTTCGCAACATTTCAATTGATATGCCAAATCGTAAACCTAAAAGAAATGCTTAATATATTTTACAAAAATCTGTCAATTATTGGGTTGCATAGAAAGCATTATCACATTTTTGAGACAGTATCTAAAATAGTTCAGGTATGAGAAAATTATTTATCCATTGTATAATCTTTATTATCATCAGAAAGTCATGTTGCTTGGTGTTTTGTGGGTGTCCATGTTATTGCTCTACGGCTCATCAAAAATGGACACTAACGAAACACCAAGAAGCATCAGTTGATGGAACATTCACAAGGAAGTTACGAGTTGCATTGGATATCAGGTGGAAGAAACACCCAACAAAGAAACGCCTGTATGGACACCTTCCTCTTATCTCAGTTTCGCTAACAGAGAAATGGCTTCGGCTAGCTGGTCACTCCTGGAGAAGTGAGTCAGAAATTGTGAGAGAAAACCTTCTATGCAACCCATCGCGCGGCAAAGATATATAATTACACCTCTGTACAAATTAATCGAGTGAAAAAGAATAAATTCGTTAATATTTACTTGTTTTTAGTATTTTAGTGAACATGTTAGTATTTCGTATCTCCATTTCAAGAAGTCGTTCCTTGCAGACTTATCACAGATTCTCTATTGGATTTAAAACAAGGAGTAATGTCCATCGCAGAAAATAGGTGTAGGGCAACTAATCGACAGTCAAGACAATAGTTTGTGGGCGTGATAAAAATCTGTTGAAATCACGGATGACGCAATATTTTTCAAAGCTAAACAAATCACATCATACACACAGAAAATAGATTCATATTACTGCACATCACTGCAAATGAGGTAATTTTCGGAAAAAATAGAAACTGATTACACCCTGTCACTCCAATGGGTCTAAAAACTGACCGTATGATGAAAGAAAGGAAACTGAAGTGGTTGTTTCAACTAATTTGTACAAGAGTGCATATATATATATATATATATATATATATATATATATATATATATATATATATATATATATATATATATATATAATAAGGACACATTGCTGTCTACTTTCAAAAGACAAGAAAGTACTTGTTGATAACACCAATACACTACACCACAAAAATAATAAACAAAAACTTAAAATTCTCGTGGCCCTCTATATCAAAAGCAACCAATCAACATAACCATTGTTATCTAGCAATCTGAACAAGGCAAGCACACTCAAACCCTCGCTCACGATGACTTGTCACTTTGTGCTAGAACAG
The DNA here is from genome assembly GCA_964036315.1 of Acanthosepion esculentum. NCBI lineage: Eukaryota > Metazoa > Mollusca > Cephalopoda > Sepiida > Sepiidae > Acanthosepion > Acanthosepion esculentum. Next base: position 17,560,604 of record OZ038484.1, read on the forward strand.
CTATAACGTCCCCCATTTTCACTCACAAGGCTTGGTTCAACTCGTGATTTGGTTTTCACCTTCCTGACAAATCAACCGTGGTGATATATATATATATATATATATATATATATATATATATATATACATATATATATAGAGAGAGAGAGAGATACGCAGTGTTCCCCAAAATGTCCGCAATTTTTTACTTCGTCTTCATCATTTATAATTATGAATATGTATTTACTTTTGTTTAATATTTGATTTAAAACGTTTCACTTCGTCAATAAACATAAATACCTCTTAATGTTTGCCATTAATCTTGTTTGGATGTCAACAAATAGAGTCATTTTGCTTCATAGAATTGAATATATATATATATATATATATATATATATATATATATATATATATATATATATATATATATATATATATATATATATATGTGTGTGTGTATATATATCCAATATAAGACTGGTTTATACGGAATAAATTCCAGTAACCAACAAATACTATTCTTAAGAGTGCTCAATACAGAGTAGAGTAAATATAATTATTTTTTTCGAAAATTATAGATTAAATATGTTCTAAAATAATTACAAAAATATCGGATCTACATTCAACACCATCACTTGAGAAGACACCAGAAGTGTTGAAACAAAAGGGCTATTTTTTAGTGATTTTATAATATTTTTATATTAGAATTTTCGAATAAATGATTGCATATATACATTGATATATATATACATATACATATATATATATATATATATATATATATATATATACGCACACACGTATACTTCTCTATCTATCTATCTATCTATCGCTCGATATATATATATATAGAGAGATAGAAAGAGAAAGAGTAAGTGAGGCAGGGACAGAGAAACAGAGAGAGGACCTGAATGTGAGAGAAACAGACAGAAAAAAAGATAGACAGAACAATCGGTGGAATTAACCGTATTGATCTGTCTGTTAAACTATAATGTTACTCAGCATTTCCCGTTCGTCAATCCAGGCCTCAGGCGACCTCGTAGACTCCAATGTTCACACACACACACACACACACACACACACACACACATATATATATATATATACTGGATTCTGCCGTCGATTTTCCGAGGTTTGGGGGTCAAGCAAGTTAGTTCCTGGGAATCGACAGCCAGACACCTGAACATATGACTTGATTATCGTGGTGAAGTTTTTGTGTAGAACCAACCTCACTTTTGAAGAGAGGTATACAGTGACCTGGTACACGAAGTGTCACAAGGATCCCAAATGACCCTCCGCAGGTTTTGAATTCAGAGTTGACCAGTTAATTACCCATTGTTGACCATAGCTGGGGAGAGAGACAGAGGCTTCGTAACTTTCCCAAGAATATTAGCACGTAAGTGAATGTAATGGCTCCGACTGGAATTCGAACTCGGCTCTCCGATTCCTCAATCCTAGCCGCTATGCTTTACTCCGCTGTACCTCCTATTTATCTACATAAATACATCTATCTCTCTATCTATCTACCTATCTCCATATATATATATATATATATGTGTGTGTGTGTGTGTGTGTGTACGTTTGTGTGTGTGTGTGTGCGTACGTGTGTTTTATTAATTTAAACAATAGATTAAGTTAAGTCTTTGAGTTTTTTTAAAAAGTGTAAATGTATGTCTAACGGCTTGTACATTCAAGAGTCTTAATAAAGGTAATATAATTGAATATGCATACACATGAGTTCCCCTCACTGAAATATGATTGGCTGGTGTCCGTCATAAATACAGACAGACGTGTAGGTACGTGTGAGGTTAAGTCTGTGACGACGCCCATTGGACTACGATATTGGCTATCCTATTGGTCTACACCTATTGCCTAAGCATAATGCCTGCGACTACGACGAGTACCAGTCGATTACTGCTA
>OZ038484.1:17567502-17640002 GCA_964036315.1 Acanthosepion esculentum
ATGCCAGCATGCAAAAAAAGTCGATAGCTGTATTAGTCATAAGTGGGAAAAATTAAAATCTGCATGGCACTTTACTCCAATTGACTCATTCGCTTCCTAAAACTCAACGTTGATTCTGATTCCGCAGAACTGGGTTGGGTGTGAAAAAGTATTTTTTGTTAACATTCTTTGTTTATTCGGTTTTTCCAGTTACGAGTCCTTTTTTAAAGCTGATCGTTTTGTGTTCATTTTGTTTAGTTCTTTTTTCGTAACAGATTTAATGTTTAGTATAGAGCTTAGAAAAAATTCGCAGTGTGAGATAGGCAAGAAGTAAGTCATGTAGCAACATCAGCATGGCAAAGGGCACTCCTTTAAATGCAAGGAAGGGCAAAAATATTTTAAGTCAAGTGATAGCAGGTGCTGTATGAGTCGTACGATTTTTGAATCAAGAACGGGCAACGCCAGGCCATGCTGCTAGTTAAGTATATATTAGTGAATATTACAAAATATCCAACGCCGATCACAGGATAATATACTAGGGTTTTAGTAGGATCTACAGACGATATATGGCAGTAATTCTCTATGCAATGGCGAATGGTTGATTTCTAGATTTGAAGGATCGACTCCGGCGAAAAGAATTTCCTGGCGCGGCACAGGGAGCCAACTTTCCTAGCGGTGGACGAAGCTATTGACTCAGTTATTAGACATTTTTTGTTAAAATTTGAGTCACAATGATATTAGACTACACGGTGGAGTAATGGGTAGCGGCTCGGATTGAAGACTCGGAGTAGCCGAGTTCGAATTCAAATACATAACATTCACTTATGTGCTAATAGCCTTGGTCAAAATATGATTCTCCCTCTTCCGCCCCCAGTTATGGGTAAATAGCAGAACAGACCGGGTTTTATGGTCTTGGATGACAACTGCTCTACCGCAAAAGAAATGGCAACCTACTGCGGGAAAAAAATCTGCCTCGTAAGTCATGTATCGAAAGAGCGTGTATCACGCGTGGCACATAAGAGAACTATTAGATTACAAAATCATTTTTTGGAGTGCGGGGCAACCCGTACACACCCACACGCATATATATATATATATATATATATATATATATATATATATATATATATACATATATATATATATATACATATATATATATATATACATATATATATGCATATATATATACATATATATATATACATATATATATACATATAAATATACATATATATATATATATATATATATATATATATATATATATATATATATACACGTGTGTGTGTATGATAAGACTGCACTGTCAACTTAGTTATTACACATTTTGTTAAAATTTGAGCGAGAATTGGGTGTTATTAGACTACAAAATGATCTCAATTTTTTGGGGAGGCGGGGTGCGGGGACATATATCCACATGTAAACGAACGAAGAGTAAGATTTTAGTAGCATCGTTAATTCCCACCTGATGAAACGTTAGAAAAGTTTTTTTAACGTTGAAACAAGATGTACAGTGTTTTGTAGTGTCTATGTCCATTTTCTAATGTAACACTGTATAATATTTATATATACATATATATATTTGTTTGTTTGTGTGTGTGTGTGTGTGTGTGATAAAAATCTATATATTCGTAAAAGGCCTCAAGGTCAGGGTTGGAGCTTGTGTAAGTATAAAAGTGAACACTGAGGATATCACTGAGTGGTGACAGGCCTGAAAATTATTTTAAATACATTTTCGACCTTCTCACAAGAAATGCCTTCCAATATTTCGAAAAAAAAATTTGTCGCAAAACAGTAAAATAATTTAATATAATTATAGTGTTAAGTAAATTATTTGAGATGATGGTGAGAATGTTTTTTTTTTATATGCCTCGATATATCAGGAATTTATTTTTGAAGGAATTTCTACAAAATCGGAGGCATTTGGAATGGAAATAATGTCTTGGCACTATTAAAAACAAATACCATATGTTAATTCGTTGGTGTGAATATATTTCTGCTAATTTTCAAGTGAGGCTTTTTGCTTATCCATCATTTTACACTTAATTACCGATATATCTTCCTCGTGTTCAAACGCAAAAAATAGCGGGGAAACAGATTTAGCTGAAAGCTTCTCGGTAGCGACATGTAAGAACCCCTTAAATTCTCATATTACGACATTTGTTCTGATTACAGAAGTTGGGGCGGAGTGTAAACCCTTCGCCTAAACTTTCACATATGTATAAAGAATACAACAGAAAACGATCCACAATTCTTTTTTCTCTCGTCTTCCCTTCTCTCATTTTTCACAAAATTCTCTTTAAATACTTGATGCCTTCTCTCTTTCTTTCTTTATACGCAATTCCCATCTTCTCTATGTATGCTGTGTATGCAGACTGCTGCGGAAATACCGCCCACAAATACTTTTCACATAATGTTAAGAGTATAGCTACAGGGTATAACAGGAATACCTCCACATAACGGTAAAACATTAGCGACGGTGTGTGGCAGAAATACCTCCTACATCATGGTAAGACATTATCTTGGCTGACATTATTGTCACAGGCCTAAGCTCAATATCACCACACAGATGACAGTGGAAAATGTGTGAGTTATTTCTGTTGTACCCTGTAGCTAATTCCTTTCCATTGGCGGTATTTATGCCACAGCCTGTAACTAATATCCAATCATTACGTCGGAAATACATTATTTGCATTATTCGGACTATTGTCCTCATCTTTGTCGCCATATTTATTACAACATTTCGGCCTTTCAGTATCTGTCTATATTTCTGTGATGACGTATTATGTACACTATTTACATAATTCGGACTATTGTCCTCATCTTTGTCGCCATATTTATTACAACCTTTCGGCCTTTCAGTATCTGTCTATATTTCTGAGATGAGGTATTATGTACACTATTTACATTATTCGGACTATTGTCCTCATCTTTGTCGCCATATTTATTACAACGTTTCGGCCCTTCAGTATCTGTCTATATTTCTGTGATGACGTATTATGTACACTATTTACATTATTCGGACTATTGTCCTCATCTTTGTCGCCATATTTATTACGTTTCGGCCGTCGTACGCTCCGGCCTTATTCAGATGGTTGGAGTGTCGAACTGAACCCTTTATTTCGCTCACTTGGGTAGACTGTTCTAGTTCCACGTGCCATATCTAATGGATGTCAGTTAATCTCCTGTTAATTCTCCTCTCCAAGAACTCCACTGTCTTAACCGGGTATTGAACTCACACTCTTTGTGTCCTGTCACTGGATCTAACCAACGCCTTTATCCACTGTGCCAATATAGATAGATATTGTCGGAAGTACACACTTGTGTAATTTAATTGAAACAACCGCTTTAGTTTCCTTTCTTTCATCATACGGTCAGTTTTAGACTCAGTTCCGTTGCAGGGTGTAATCGATTTTTATTTTTTCCTCAGATTAGGTCATTTGAAAATGGTGTGCAGCAATATGAATTTATTTTCGGCGCTATGATGAAATTTGTTTGGCCTTCAAAAATATTGTGTCATCCATAATTGCATCACTATTATCTCGATTGTCGATTACTTGTCCTACGGCCATTGTTTGGTCTGCCAGGAAGCGTACGGAAATTTTGAACGCTGCAGGAACGCACTGGTATGCCTTACCAGTGAGCAAATCAAAATATTATAGATTGTCCTGGAAACTCTCCTAATTTAAATCCAGTCGTCAATCTGTGGTCACTCTGCAAGGAACGACTTCAAGGAATGGACATACGAAGTACTAACATGTGCACTGGGACATGTTTCATTCGAAAAATACGAAACAAACGTAAATAATAACGGAATTATTCGTTCTGTTTGAATTAATTTGGACAAGAGTGTATATATTTGAGGTATTTCTACCGCACTCTGTACTTAATATATATATATATATATATATATATATATATATATATATATATATATATATATATATATATCACGTACACCGGAACGAAACGTTCCCATTCTTTTCATATTCCATTAGTAAGAAAGAAGATCCACTACTCGAACACCTTCCTACGAACCGCTACCTTATGGAACCGACTCCCAAGGGGATGCTTTCCCGATTACTCCAATCTTAACCTGTTCAATTCAAGGTTTTAAAATTATCTTTCCAGCGTATCCTAATAAACATCACTTATTAGCTCCTACTCCTATTGCACATGAAAAAGCCTCCTTCAGTAATTCTCTACCTTGAGTTGCTCTTGGGTCTTGAATATTAATAAAAAGAATTATGCAAAAGCAAAGCAAGTAACTTTTGTATCAATCTAACAGAAATATGAGCAAAAATTGGAATTAAATATGAGTAAATATCCCAAGGAAAGATGGCTTGGAAAATTCGATACTCACAGGACACAGTGAATGCAGATGGCGTAGAACTGAACACCGAGTAAACCCCATAATAAATTTATGAAAATATGTGGCAGAACATGGACAAAGAGACATAGAAAAGTGTCAAAAACATTATTTAGCTCTACAAAGGACAGGAATATGGAGAGGACCGTGATCGACCCCGGACTCAGCAGATAAAAGAAAGTATATACGATTCTCTTACATTCTTTCATCTTCCTCTCAGATTTGTCTCCAAATTCTTAATTCCTTCTCTCTTTATCTTTTTATTCACATTTCTCTCTCTTTCTTTCTTTCATTCTTTCTTTCTTTCTTTCTTTCTTTCTTTCTTTCTTCTCTCTTTCTTTCTTTCATTCTTTCTTTCTTTCTCTAATTTTCTCTCGCTTTTGCTTTTTACCTGTTTTTCCATTCTCTCTCCATTTCTTGAAGACAGGGGTTGGACAAAATAATTGCAACACTTGTTAAATTCAAACAAAATTTATTTAATATGAGGTTGGTCCTCCTTTAGCCTCACATACAGCTTTAATACGTCTAGGAATGGAATCATACATCTTCCTGACTTCATCCAGAGCAATTTTCAGCCATTCTCCTATTAACACCTTCTCCAGCTCTTTAAGACACAACGGTCGAGATAGCGGTTCCTAACTTGTCGCTCCAAAATGCACCACAAATGTTTAATAATATTGATATCTGGAGATTGGGAGGCCACTCCATATGTTCTAGCTCACTTTCATGCTCTTCATACCAATTCTTAACCACTCGAGCGGTATGTATTGGAGCATTATCGTCTTGGAAGATGCAGTCACCATCAGGGGATAAAGTCTGGGCCATTGGATGAACATGATCACCCAAAATGTTCAGGTAATCTTTGCTGTTGATTCTACCATGTAGGGCAACTATTGGACCGAGACATTTCCATCATATAGCGGCCCAAACTATCACTGATCTACCACCATGCTTCATCGTTGGAAGAAGGCAGTCAGGGTTGTAAGATTCTTTGGCCTGCCTCCACACATAAACTTGCCCTGAAGTTGGCAAAAGAGAAAAACTGGGCTCGTCTGAGAATATGACTTGCTTCCATTGGTCTGCAGACCAGGCATTGTGATCTCTCCACCACTTCAACCTCTTCTGAATGTTGCGAGTGGGGAGAAGAGGTTTCCTGACGACGGCTCTTCCATGATATGCAGCCTTATGGAGCTCACGACGAACAGTTTTAGTAGAAACTGGGCTATTCAGATGATTATTCAACTCAGCAGTCACTTTGGCCGCAGTAGTCCGATGATATTTCGCCACATTGCGTTTCAATGCATGTCGGTTCCTGTCAGTAAGTTTGCAAGTCGGGCCCCAATTGCTATGTTTGCTAGAGGTTTTGCCCTGTTTCTTGAATTACGTTATAGTTCTTGATATGGTATCTCTTGAAAAACCAAACAGTTTAGCAACCTCAGTGATCGAGGCTCCTGCCATGCGAGCTCCAACAATTTTCCCATTTTCGAACTCAGAGAGGTCACGCATTTAACTTAAATTTTACTAAATTCTAAAAATAAATAAGCCAAAGACATTAAATTAGATAAATAAACGTATTTACAATAGATATAACCTACAATTATGAAGTTTTAGTTAAAGTTCTTAATATAATAGGTCTTTGAAATATAGGAGTCGAATTTATACCTGTTCCAAATATTTTATTCAACTTCTTGTATGACTCAGACAGGTCAAACTAGTTATTTAAGTTCACAGTATAGAGAAACCGGTACGTATCAAACCCACTGATCCAGCAGGTATTGAAGGAAAGCGAGAAGAAAGGACTAATCATCAATTTCAAAAGACAAAATACATGGTTGTTAGCAAAACGAACAACCCAACATGCAAATTGCAAATTTGCAGAAAAGTACAACAATTTAAATATCTGGAAAGTATTTTAACAGACGACGGAAATTGCAACATTCGAATCCGAAGCGATAACGAAATATGCCTTCCAGATATTAAGCAAAGTACTAAGAGACAAAAAGATTATGTCAGAAACAGCTAAATGACTATTGAACTAAAATAGAATGCTGGAAAATCTCCTCACAGATGAAGAAGAGACTTGAAGCAGTCGAAGCAGGTTTGGTTCTATAGAAGGAGGAGGATGAGAGTAAGATGGATGAATTGGTGAGCATCAAGAAAGTTTTAGAGAAAATGGGAACAGAACGGACACTTGTACTTAACATCAGAAAGAGATAGATGCAATTTCAAGTGCGCATAATGAGAAAAGACGGTTTAGAAAATTTAACACTCACAGGACAGATTAAACGCAAGAGGGACATAGAAAAACAAAAGTACTTGTAAAGGGAGACGGCACATAGAAGAAGAAGAAGAAGAAGAAGAAGAAGAAGAAGAAGAAGAAGAAGAAGAAGAAGAAGAAGAAGAAGAAGAAGGGGGAGGAGGGGTAGAAGGAGGAGGAGGTGAAAAGGAGGATGAGAAGGAGGGGGATAAGGAGGAGGGGAAGGAGAAGGAGGTGAACACGAAGAAGAAGGAGGAGGAGGCGGAGGGGGTGAAGAAGAAGAATAAGAAGAAGAAGGAGGAGGAGAAGAAGAAGAAGAAGAAGAAGAAGAAGAAGAAGAAGAAGAAGAAGAAGAAGAAGAAGAAGGAGAAGGAGGAGTGGCGGAGGGGGGGGCGAATAAGAAGGAGGAGGAGGTGAAAAGGAGGAGGAGGAGGAGGAGGTGAAAACGAAGAAGAAGAAGGAGGAGGAGAAGGAGGGGGTGAAGAAGAAGAAAAAGAAGAAGGGTAGAAGAAGAAGAAAAAGAAGAAGAAGAAGAAGGAGGAGGAGGAGAAGGAAGGGGTAAAGAAGAAGAAGGAGGAGTAAGAGGCGGAGGGGGTGAAGAAGAAGAAGAAGAAGAAGAAGAAGAAGAAGAAGAAGAAGAAGAAGACTGCCTTGCTAACTATCGCACCCTGGTGAACGCGTCGAACTCTTTACGAAAGAGAGGCGAAATATTACATTGCAAGCAAGGGTCTCATGGGCTCATTCTGAATCCAGGATAGAGCCTATTGCTCTACTTCTTCCCAATTTTCATAAGGCAGTATTTTTTTTTTTTTTTTTACGCATTTCACCCCAGCCAGGCGAGATGAGACTAGAACGCAAGGGTTTACAGAGAGTGGGAGCGGAAGTAAAGAGGCCTGATACAGGAAAGGATGAAGAGAAGTACGGGGAGTAGACCAAGGCATCTGGAGATGTCGATTGACATTACATTTGAATATTTGCCGATTATAGCTATCAGGGAAACAAGTAAGAGGAAGACAATTCCATAGACGGTAGATGTGAGACATGAAGCTGTTGGAGTAGAAGAGATGGCTACATTTAACCGATTCGATAGTGAAAGGGTGGGACCGTGATGCCAGCCTAGTAGCACGTTTGAATTCATGCAGTCTGGGAACTAGCGAAAGTAGGTCGTCGGGGAAGTTACCGTGAAAGTATTTGTAAAAAAGATAGAGGGAGGCGTTGTCACATCTGTGAGAGAGCGTGATGCCAGATCAGGACTAATCATATTGCATATCCGTCTCTGGATTTTGTTGAGGACCTTAATGCGAACATCGGGGCACCAAACCATATATGGCAGCAGTATTCCATGCAAGGGCGAATGGTTGATTTGTAGATTTAAAGGATGGACTCGGGCGTGGGAAACTTTCTGGCGCGACACAGGGTACCAACTTTTCTTGCGGTGGACGAAGCTATTGAGCCAATGTATTTGTTCCATCTCAGGTCAGCCGGCAATGTATTTATATAAAATACAGATTTTATTGTAACCTAATTATGTACAATATAGGTGAACAATTCTACTAGGAAAATTGAAAATGAATACAATGTATCTTAATACGAAGAATATTCCGTCTTAGATATATCAAAAATGTTTTACAATTTTTAGCATCAACTGTTGATCATGTTCACTATAGTCTATGAATATAGAATCCAGCGCAGTACGTAATCTGTTCAATGAAACAACGTTAAAGATTAACACTCACGAGTCAGACACTCTACTGAATCTAACTATATCGCCAATACCACCAGCAGCTGTTTCGTAATTCTTTAGTCTTCGATATCAAAGGCTGGCTGTAATATTTAGCCCCCCCCGCCCCACGAGAGTTACATGTGGCACAAGGCCGGGTTTAACGTGGGCTTTGCGAGCCCGTAGGCTCGGACAAAAATATTCCCTATTGGAACCCGTAAAAACGGGTTCATGGACAGTCTACCACCCCGAACGAGACTCTGCCCCTCGGCGGAGCCTCGTCCGGGTTCCTCTTTCCCCGAAGACAGAGAGTTCGACTGTTCAGCCATCAAAGTCTGGCAGTAATATTTAGCCACCCACCACGAGTGTTACATGTGGCACAAGGCCGGGTTTAACACTCACGAGTCAGACACTCTAACTATATCCTCAATACCACCAGCAGCTGTTCCGTAATTCTTCAGTCTTCGATATCAAAGGCTGGCTGTGCATATTCGGGAAAAATATGGCCGCCTTTATACACGTCTGATTGAATATTTCGAGCCTACTGATTGGTTAATACTTCTATTGGTGAACTATAAAAGGAGTCAGCTCATTTTGGCTGGCTCACTAGTATACCAAGGTACCCCAAAACTCTAGCATCAACTTGAGATTTTTCTTGTTAAAAAGTTGAATAATTTAACACACAAATAGTTAATTTTATATCGTGTTTTTTTTTTCGAGACAGGATGATCGAAACAAATTCACGGATTTGGACGAAAATTGACGTTAAAATCCCCGAAAGTTTTTCATCCTTCAATAGTCAGTTTTACTTGTAAAAACTTGTAAAATTTGTAACGTATATAAATGTAGGTAGAAAAAAGAAAACATTGATAAGAGAACGAGGCTCACAAATCAATGACCTGGGCCCCCAATCTGGTTGATGCCCCTCCGCGGTCTGGGGGTTCGTGAGTATTAAGCACCGGTCCTGATCATGTCATGGCGCCGTTTACCTGTTGGTCTGCTATGCACAATATGTCGACCCGCTTCGTATTTGATGAAAACTGGAAAATGCCTAATTAAGCGAAAGAGATTGTTTCTCTTGTAATTGTCGTAAATTCCTCGTATTCGCGAAAGGAATTTCCATTTCTGGAAGCAAGTTCAAGAAGCGAGAGTGAAATGACGGGAGTTCCTCAGGAAATTAGCTTCACGATTTGATGGTAATTCTTCCGGCACCGGTATTCCACGCAGACAATTTAATTCAAAGCGATCATTGACTTTACCGTTTTTTTACGAGTTTACCAACATGACATGCTAGAAAAAGAAATCGACATTTGTCAATTTGAGCGTTTCAAATGTTGCCGCTTGCACGTGCCTCCATAATTAGCTGATGATCAGATTGTATGAGCTTCTGTAGGTCTCTCACAGAAACACACACACACACACATACAGACACACACACATATATATGTCATATTGGAAGAGAATGAGTAACTACCGACACCGATGTCCGAGCGTGACACTCTAGACTCATAAATATATGTTTTCCGCCAGTTGTATAAATAGCGGTGTCAGGCTACTGACTGGGGTGATTATTGAATGGAACTATCCAGTCGAATTAGTAAGAATTATTTCGCGTCGAGGATTTGGGTTTTGGATTATTTGGGCGTTATTTATATAAGAACTTTTTTTGTGTGTTAGGGGTAGGCAAAGTGTTATTTTAATTTCAGTACTCAATATCGCTGGGAGGCACGGTGGAGTTCGAATTCCAGTCGAATCCGTTGCATGCTAATGAATCCTCTTTTTCTTTATGGGTAAATACCAGGACAAACCGGGTTCTATAGATTCAGATGGCAACTGGTCGACCGCAAAAAGAAATGGCAACCTACTTCGGGAAAAACTCTGCCTCGTCAGTCATGTATCGAAAGATACATCATGATAGTCTAAAGATGTATCACGCATGACATATAACTGACTGACTGAATATCGAAGTATACAGCAATAATAATTATATATATATATGATTACACATCACTTCTCATCAACAGGTAAAAATTATATATATATATATATATATATATATATATATACACACACACACACACACACACACACACATATATATATATATATATATATATATATACACACACACACACACATATATATATATATATATATATATATATATATATATATATATATATATACATATATATATATGATTACACATTACTTCTCATCAACAGGTAAAAATTATTTTCAATTTCACACATCGTATTTTTGAAAAAAAATTTTATCAACTCATATATATATATATATATATATATATATATATATATATATAAGTCATGTCTTGAGAATGTCTGATGACATGATACCCAAGATCCTAATGTACAGCCAGTTAGGTCAGGGCTACAGGAATGTAGGACGCCCATGGCTAAGATACGATGACAAGCTGTAAAGCTTCTTGTCAGTAGTCAATATACCACATAGCACCCTTGAGCGGGTAGAATGGAGATTAACGTACTTTGGTGGACTCAGCAATTTTCAATCTGCTTGTCTGAATCATCTTCAATAAGCGAGAGCAAGATCTAAAAGGTTAGCCAATCCAACAGTGATCTCGTCTCACAATCCTCACACTTGCTCCCTATGTGGCCTCTTTTGTAAATCCCTAGCGGGTCTTAAATGCCACTTAAGATTATCGCACAAAATTTCATAACTAAATCAACAAAGCTGTCATATCCTCATACGTCGAAATCGACGGGAGAGTCCATTATTATACATATATATATTTATATATGATGAAACATACATTTTCAGCGATACTATATCTATGGGGGACAATTGCTCAATATCAGATATAGAGTGTATGCAAATGTGAGAGGTGCGGACAAAGGTGAAACGTTGAATGGAGGCAGACCATTTCATGATTAAACGCAAGACGATTGGGTTTCTGCATGTAACAGAAAAAAGTAAATTAGTAAAGTTAATGATATAAAATGGCGAAATCGCTTCGCTAACTAAATTTTAAAGATGCATTAACCCACTAACCACTCGATGAATGTTATGATCCTTGTTTTTTTAATTTATAAAATATATTAGCTCTTGTATTAGAATTTTAGCATAAACAAAATAGTTTCCATGTCTGAGGATGACTGGAGGACCCGTCGAAAGTACTTGCATAAATAAGGAAGACCTAATACAGTTTATAATGTTAAAAAAGGATCATAACATTCATCGAGTGATTAGTAGGTTATTGCATCTTTAAAATTTTGTTAGCGAAGGGATTTCGCCATTTTATATCATTAACTTTAATAATTTACTTTTTATATGAATGATTCATTGCAATATAAATTAAACTGCACCACATATTTGATATATATATATATATATATATATATATATATATATATATATATATATATATATATATATATTATGAAATGGAAGCAAAGAAAATATTATGAAAAGTCCGAAAAATTATTTTTAAGATATTTTTATGTTTATACATTCTTTTCCTAGATACAAATATTTAAGTAAATGCTCTGTTTTATAATAAACAGTATTAATAACATTTAACATTTACTGAATGTCCGAGAAATTTTCATAGAAAATATTCGTCCTCCGATAGGAATCGAAACTATCCTATACACAACCGTCATATTGAGCAGATATGAATGTACGTGAGAGATTCATGGAAGATTGTAGTTTAAAAGCAGTAAATTTGACCTTTCTAATCGAACGATTCTCCGTGGCTCGATCGGTTAAAGCACGTCAGGCTAAATGACGGTTCCGTATAGGATACAGGTTCGATTCCTGTCTGAGAACGAAAATTTCTCAGACATTCAGGCTGGTAAATGTTATTAATACTATTTATTATAAAACAGAGAATTTACTTAAATATGTGTATCTATAAAAAGAATATATAAACATAAAAATGTCTTAAATATATATATATATATATATGTGTGTGTTAGAATGGATTTTGTTAATTCGACAGATTTGTAGCAATTTTATAAATAAACGTATCACCTACTCACGTATTCACTAAAAATAATGTTTAAAAGGATACAATTCAATCGGATGAATACAAATCCGCTCTAAAAAAATTCTTCTTGTTTACGTTTGGATATGAAACTCTGTTCAGATATAAAAGAAATTTCGTGAAATCTACGGCAGAGGAAATTTTTCTTGAAAAGCATGAAATTGTCTTCTCTTTTCCTTCTCTGTAAGACTCGCTGGGCTAAACGGTGGTTCACTCTTCCCTGAGAGACGCAGGTTCGATTCCTGCCGAAGGGTGCAACTTTTTCTTTAATTAAGATTTCTCGATGATTTAGGCCGGTAGGTGAAAAATCAATCCCTATTGCAGACGCTTGCTCAGGGATATTTGTGCTTATTCAACACGCACAGAGCCCACCTGTGGTTTATACTGCAACTATGGTGAGCAGACCTTAGTTACAATTTATGGGAAAGAGCATGTTATCTAACGTGATCAACAATTTGAACAAGGCCAGCACGCTCAAGCCTCGTGAATTCGTGCTAGCACATCTATCAACGGACCCCAAGGGTCCCTTCTATCCAATTTCACTCACAAGACTTGGAACAAACCCGTGAGATCGTTTTCAGGCACTTTCCAAATTTGCGGTACACTTGGATCGATCCTTCAAGGCCGGTAATATCAGAAAGTCTCCTTCCTGACAAATCGACCATAGTGAGATTCGAACCTGGGTCAGAATGCAGACGTTCTAACCAGTCACCATATATATATATATATATATATATATATATATATATATATATATATATATATATATATATATATAACTACAGAGTAATCTTTAAAATTTTGGAAGATTTACTATAGCCGTTGGTCTTGATTTTTGATAATATTTTGTATTCAGGTCCACATTTACAAAAAAAACAAAATTCTTTTTAAAATACTGGGGGTTGATGAATTGTAGTAAGATTTTCCCTTAACGATTGCAATATGTCGTTTTTACTTAATAATGATATCACTTGTCTGATATAATTTAATCGTATTTCTTAATATTTATATTTACATACACGTTTTTAATTATAATTAACACAAATTAATGAAAATGTGCTTTATCACTTGACGAATTTCTGACAGAGAGAATTATTTTTAGAATTTCTGACAGTGAAAATTTTTTTTCAGAATTTCTAACAGAGAGAATTTTTTTCAGAATTTCTGACATTGAGAATTTTTTTTAGAATTTCTAAACAGAGAGAATTTTTTTTACAGAATTTCTGACAAAGAGAATTTTTTTCAGAATTTCTGTCAAAGAGATTTTTTTCAGAATTACTGACAAAGAGAATTTTTTAAAGAATTTCTGACAGAGAGAATTGTTTTTTCTGAATTTCTGACAGAGATAAAGTTTTTCAAAATATAATTTGTGTGTTTCATCTCGCAAGGAAAGTGTAATTTTTGTGCCTATATGTTCGTATAATTCTGAGTTTAAGATAATCTTTCCTAATCGTACCCGCTTTCTCTCAACCTTATCACGTTAATCCAGTTTCGCCCGTATTTTGTTTTATCATATTCTTTTGTTTTATTCAAATACTTCCTTTGTTTTTATCCGGGTACTTTTTATCATGATTTGTACTGATCGACCTCTTGGCGTGAACAAGTGCATAAAAATGACGCGGATCCTTCCCATAATCCCTCGCGATTCTTGTGACATGACCATTGATAAATCGGGTCGTGATAAAAAAAAGAGCAAAAGAAAACAGCGGCTCGATTTATTTGTCCAAAGGATTTAACTAGATTATCGAAGGTCGGGGTTTTTTTGGTAGGGAACTCAGACGGGGACCGTTGAATTTTTGTGGTGCTATTCTGAAGATATTTCTTTCGGGAACATTTAAAAATGAGTCCCCACCCATCACTTAAGTTGAAAGCATTTTCCGACAACATCATCAGGTACAGAAGAATAATCTTGACTTATAACCGCTTATTTTAGCTTGCATTGTCGCCTAGAGAGATATGTATTCCCCACTAGATCAAGAAGATAACATTCAAACACAGTTAATAAAAACTCATTCTAATGTATGTAAGACATACCCACATTGTATATTGACGCAATATTATCTTCAGTTTTACCTTTTTTAGATTTGATTTATACTAAGTTAATTTTAATAAATACAAGATTATTTTACGTTAGACTCAAGAGTAATAAAGGAAAATAATCTATATATATATATATAAAACAGTGGATGTCTGTGTGCGTGTTTGTCTGTCTGTGTGATAGCTCTTCACTCAAGATCCATCCAACCGATTTTGACCAAACTTGGCACACACATTGTACAATGTAAAAAATAGGTTAATTAGCATAAAACATATTTTTTTAAATCAATAATCGATAAAGCGTATCAAAAATCGATAAATTCAACATTTTTCCTCGGATTTCGTTCAAACAGGGTATGTAGGTTACTTAGATCATGACGAGCACAACGATACTTCATTTTATTTCTACTCCACGGTGTTTAGTAGGTATTAGCACACTCACAAATTGAATTTCAAAAACTCCAAAATAATTGTGGTCTGAAGTGGATCTTCATGTTGCCTGTTTTATCCCTTCATATCCTCGGCTAAATTCTATTGAATAAATACAGACTACTTATATTATATCAGTAACTGCATTAATTCAAAATGTTTTTTTTAACTTTAAAGTAATTGAAGAAGATAGACTCTGTTACATGTAAACATGATGCTGTTTTTGCTCCATTCTAATTGAACGCTTTTTCTGATCGACCAACTGAATATGATTGCTAGTTTCATTCATAAAATTAAAGGTCTGACATTGTACATGTCTCCCATGTCGGAGGGATAGGATTTCGAATAATGACCTCCATATATATATATATATATATATATATATATATATATATATATATATATATATATATATATATATATATGATAAAATATATAATTTTAAGGAATACTATATTTATGCTCAATATCAAATATAGAGCCTATGAAAATTTAAACGTGGACATTACGGTCTTATCTATAAAGTTTGAAATGCTTAAATCGAAGCAATAAAAAGATTTTCTTTGACACTCACATGTATCAAAGGCAAGATTCACAGAGGGAAACATCGTGTAACTTACCTAACGAGCTCATGTAAATAGAGAAACTAGGGAATATGATAAGAGAATAAGCCTTCTTTTGAGCTACAAAGGATAAGACGTCGGGGAGAACCATAAACGTCAACGTCCTGAAAGGACATAAAAAACGATGGAAATTGTATTTAACCAGAGGATGTTTTCATTCTTATAAAAGTTAAATATTAGTTTATTTATGCAAAGGATGTGATTTGGTTTGGTTCATTTTGTTTTACGGCATATCAACTTCAATGGGTTATTTAAAGCCAACAAAATTTTTTATTGCTGGTAATATTTTGTTTGGTCAAAAATCTATTTCTGGTAATATTTTTCCTTCAAAAATGTATTGCTCGTAATATTTTTTTTTTTGTTGGTAATATTAAAAACATGTTTCTTCAAAAAGGTATTGCTGGTAATAGTTTTTTTTCTTCAAAAATTTATTGCTGGTAATAATTTTTTTACAAGGTATTTCTGGTATTAAAACCTATTTTTACACTTTCATAGTGTTTTTACCCCTGTTTAGGAGTTAACTATTTGCCAATAGCTGGGTCCCTAACAGGTGCTACCAACCCGGGTCAGGGCGGAGCTGGGAACATCAGCAATTAAGAGGCGGTTCCACGCTCCTCAAAACCTCCTGATCAGAGGCCTTGCTGCTGGACGTAGTTTATCGTCTTACCCAGGATGCTGATGTAGTTTATCGTCATACCCAGGACGATTTATGCAAAGGAGTTGTTAAGAAAATATCCCTCTAGAGTGTGAAATAATTTGAGCTTAGAGAACCCTTTTTTATCATTAGAACACCACTGGCCCCTTTATTGTGTGACAGATGAAATCCTTATACTATTCAACTTATTTTAAATGTGTCTGTCCTTGTTTTTCGTTGCCCTTTTGAAAGTTCTACAGAGTGTCAAAAGGACAACTGATGCCTTAGATAAAACACATTTTGGAGAAGGAGGTGTTTCTTTTCTTCTATTATTTGCCTTTTGGTATTTTTCTGCTCGAATATTTTTGTCTAATTTTTGGGGTTAATTTAATTTATAGCATTATTAGAAGTTTTCTTTTTAATATAAAAATTACATTGTTGTTATATGTTGTGGTAAACCCTCCTTCAGTTGAATGAACTTCTCTGCAAGAGTCGGTTGGGCGGCGGATTTTAGGCAGTAGTAGACGCAGTGCTATTCTACCGTTCGGACGTACACCGCTAGCTACTTATTATTAACACTATTATATATCTTCAATATACTTGTTCAATCTACCTTCGTCTTCCGTGTCTTTCTTTCCGGCCCCTAAACAGGCCACAACATTATATAAGTTAATTAAGTGCCATACGTGATACACGCATAGTTGATCTTTTCTCTTTCAATTCATGACTAATTTTCCAGCAGTAGGTTGCCGTTTCTTTCTGCGGTATACCGTTTGCCAACCTCGGCTATAGAACCCAGTCAGCCCTGCTATTCAACCCATAGCCGTGAAGAGGAATGATGGATCCATAGCGTTCCAAAGTGTATTTGTGTGTAAGTGAATGTAACGAAACCGCCTGAATCTTGTCTCGCCAATTTCTCATCCGAACCGATACCCATCACACCACAACGCACACTCCGTTGCTATAGATCTCCATAAAAGAAGAATGAAGAAACATTAACTATAATTTTCATTTGTATATGTCATTCATATTTTTAGTCCTTGAGGGGCCCAGACTTTCATTTAGTCAATCAGATATGGGGTAGAGTTAACCTTACCCAGACATTCTGGCCTATGATGTTTTGGCAGGTGTTTTCAATTGTTCATGGCAAAAGAACCCAATCTATCTTGCTATTTAACCCATACGTGGGAGAAATGATAGCATGAGACAGACATGTTCTTTTGATTCCAATAAATATGTGAATTTGTGACATCACGTGATGTAATTGATCAAAATTTACAAAAGATCAATCTGACGAGTGAAAAGTGGAAAACTTAAGAAACTGATCTGTGTATTTAAATCGATATTATTTCTCATATTTATTGACTATATACTGGGTTTGACAACAAAATTGTCCAAATCGTGTGACAGAAAAAAAATTCCAATTCTTAGAGTAAACTTTGAACCGTTGTATCTTAGAAATGATTAAAGATATCTTACTGGAATTCTCCAAGGTTTTATAACTCTATTAGACACTACTTTGAATAATAAGAATGTATTTATCTCTAAGCTGAAATTATTATACTCTTACTGTTGTCACCTCCTGATCCAGTTTTCATTTCTACTGATCCTTCTTTCTAAAACTTATCCACTGTTTTCTTGAGGGTTCGTGAATGGACTTTGAAGATGGAAGGCAGAGTATGAATTTTGGTACCATTACTGAAAGCCTGAATGAACTTTTTCCTCTCACCATTGCTCAGTCGGGAATACATGTCACAAAACGATTTTAACCTGATTTCTTTCTAGCTGAATAACTTAAAGGGTTTTTTCAGTGATTCTTACAATAAATGGTGTCACGGTGTCTAAACATTTTATTTGAAAACTTGGAAAAAAAGAAACTCAATTAGTTTAGTGAATTTTTAGATATTAAACATTTTGTGGGTTGGACACTTATCCCACACTGTTACACGATTTGGACATGGTTCTTAAACAATGGAATTAACAACAACCGGTCTAGACTTAAATGCCTTACTAAAAAGAAATTGTGCCTGCGACATAAATCTAACCCGTTTACTCATTTGTGCATCTGTAGCCGAAACGCGTCGTTACCAATTTGGTCACGACCGTATTGATAGAGGACGATTATATACGAAGAATATTTTTCTGCTTCTATGTGCTTCAGGACTCTTCACAATTTTCTATACTTTGTACCTCTTAGTATTTTTTTTTTATTACTATGTCTCCTAAACCCTGATCTACCATCCATTTAGACAAGATGGCTAGGTAGGTTATACACTTGTTTACTCTGCTCCTCTTGCCCTCATTGTCAATGTCCTGTCAGTGTTAAATTTTCCAAGCACCCTTTCCTCATTATGCACGACAGATATTTGAACTGTCACTTTCTAATGTTAAGTATAATTGTCCTTTTCGTTTCGATTTTCTCGTCCATGGAATTCGCAACATCCTCAGTAAGAAAATAATGAACAAGATTGAAAATCGGTTGTAACACGTTTCTTTCAGAAAATGGTTTTATTAATTGAATTAATCTTACATAAAAAAAGTGAAAATGCGTTCCTGGGTAAGACGATAAACTACGTCCAACAACAAGGCCTCTGATCAAGAATTTTTGAGGAGCGTGGAACCACCACTTAATTGATGCTGTTCCCAAGTCCACACTGGCGCGGGATGGTAGTACATGTTAGGGACCGGTAAATAGTGAACCACCAAACATGGATAAAAAAAATATGAAAGTGTAAAAGTAAGTTTTAATACCAGCAAACATTTTTGTAAAAAAATTATTACCAGCAATGAACTTTTTAAGAAAAAAAATTATTACCAGCAATACATTTTTGGAGGGAAAATTATTACCAGCAATACATTTTTGGAGGAAAAATTATTACCAGCAATACATTTTTGAAGGAAAAAATATTACCAGCAATACATACGTAAATCAAAACAAACCGAACCAAACTAAACTACCATATTATTTAAATCCTAGTTAGGGGAGAGACGAGTTCATGCCTTTACCAAGGGCATGTCTGCTAAAGTAAACAGAACAAAACAAGCCTGAATTTGAAACCGACTCCATTTTTCATCCTCGTCACACATCCTCTAAAAGCCTTTTACAGCATTTATTTCACTGAAACATGAATACGGTGAACTATATTTTCGGAACGTTGTAGAATGTCAGCAGTTCCAAAGATTCTGCAAGAGTTCAGATCTTCAATATCTAATAAGCAGCGCACGCTGGAATCCAACATGTAACGGCGCAGTCAATTTGTTTTTCCACCGAGAGACTTATGGTTTTTTTTATAGATATTTGATAGTAAACAAAATTAGGTTTATTTTATTGTTTATTTTTATAGCTGTTTCATTGATAACATAAGGGCAAGCAATTATTTGTGTATGCTTATGTAGGTGGTGTCTTCCTTATAGCCTAACAGGAATATTTTTGATGTTTTATCGATATTTTAGGATGTTTTATAGATAATAAAGATTGTGCTTCATACACGCGTATTTTATGGAGGTTTTATAGATGTTTTATAAAAATGGCTGGTTTCGTCAAGCTCAGAACCAAATTGGTAGCGTTCACGACAGAAGAAAGCACAGACAATAGAAATTATATTTGCTAAAATTCTGATATGGACTACTTTAAATAAGCTCTAAAATCATAGACTACTGTTTTTCCCTATGTTGTTTTTATCACTTCGTTTCGAACAATGTCCTCTATGGAAATCATAGTATTCTTTGCTCTTGGTATAAATTAAGTATCCTAGAAAATATCCCCGCGGTTAACCCCGTATTGGTTTTTAGTTTACGACCGCAAGTTCTCAATTCTTCTTACTATTGTTTAAAATAGAATAACCATTATTTCTATTCAAAAATGAATTTAGAGTAATATCCTTATCTTGTTGTTGTTGGCATTGTAAAATTCATCTTCTCCTATATAGAGAGATTGGCCATATGATGTTAGGTGATCTCTCATGGTTAATAAAACCACGTGGGTTCAAAAAAAGCTGACCACCACCAGAGAAGGGACCAGACCTGCTCCGAAGTAACAGTGAAGAAATTCTCTCCGCCGCAACGGCACCTGTTGTCGATGGGTTTAAAGGTACAAACTACATTGCCCTATTTCACACACCAAATGGCTATGTCCACGGTACCAGTTGCCGAGGGTTTTAAAGGTAAAAGCTACCTAGCCCTATTTCACTCACCAAATGGCTATGTCCACGGTACCAGTTGCCGAGGGTTTTAAAGGTAAAAGCTACCTAGCCCTATTTCACACACCAAATGGCTATGTCCACGGTACTAGTTGCCGAGGGTTTTAAAGGTAAAAGCTACCTAGCCCTATTCCACTCACCAGATGGCTATGTCCACGGTACCAGTTGACGAGGGTTTTAATGTTACAAAAAATATTTTTATAATATTGATAAAGTATTCTTCTTATTCGTGTCAGTCCCAAATTAAACTGGGGCTAGCACAATACTGCCACCACCAAATTTCGGCCGATACTTACTCTTGCCTTCCTAGTTTTGCCTTGTTTGGAAAATTATTTATATTATTCCACACATTATTCAAACTTTCCATTTCAGCCGATACGTACTTCATCCTTCCGACTATTATTTGAAGTTATGATATTCATTTTTTTATTATATGTAGTCATAAATTCTATACTAATAGTTTCTTCTGTCGCACTTCTTGCTTGTGGAACTCTCTTTTCGCGTTTTGCTTCCAAGTCATGTTTGATCTTCAAATCGTTATTTTTTGTCTTCTTAATCCTTGTTCTTTAATTGTTCTCTCTCCTTAAAAGTGTTTTTTTTTCTCATATTCTGTAACAACCCCCCACCCTAGCGTCTTAGTGGTTTTATTGATTTGATTCACAGGTGAAATGATTAAAAATGACATCGAACTTGAGCACATTTCTTGTTTGTTTCTGACGAAATTTTCCTGTTAATTTTCCCCTTAATACTTTGCTTAGCTTTTGGAAGGCAACTTTCGCTATTCCAGTGCAAATTGCCAGTGTCACATTTTCCGTCCTCTCTCAGAACACTTCCCAGATATTGAAATGTCCGCACTTGCTTTATTTTGACGTCTTTATGGAACAAATACATTGAGTAATATAGCTTCGTCCACCGCAAGGAAAGTTGGCTCCCTGTGTCGCACCAGGAAATTTTTCTCGCCTGAGTCATTCCTTCAAATCTACAAATCAACCATTCACCCTTGCATGGAGTATTGCTGCCATATATGATGCGGAGCCCCTTCTGTTTGTCTCAATGTTCTTGATGAAATCCAGAGAAAGATATGCAATGTAATTGGCCCTGATCTGGCATCTCGTCTGCAGTCGCTCTCTCACAGACGTGCCGTCGCCTCTCTCTGTCTTTTTTACAAATACTTTCATGCTAACTGCTCCGAGGAGTTGTTTTCGTTGGTTGCCAGACTTCATTAATTTAAGCGTTCAACTAGGCTGGCTTCTCGCTCCCACACGTTCAATGTCGAAACTGTCAAATGTACCCGTCTCTTCTACTGCAATAGCTTCATGTCTCGCACTTATTGCATGTGGAACTCCCTCCCATTTTCCTCTTTCCCTGATCTCCAACTATTGAAATGTAATGTCAATCGACGTATTCAGACGCCCTGATCTATCCCCTATCCTTCTCTTCATCCTTTCCTCTAACTCTCCTACCTGCTCTCGCTCCAAATCTGTAACCCCTTGCCTTGATCTATTCACTACCCTTCTCCACATCCTTTCCTCTTTCACTCCTATCTGCTCTCGCTCCAAATCCTCTGTAACCCCTTGCGTGCTAGTGGTTTGCAGCCTTGCTTGGGGTGAAACGCTTAAAAAAAAACTTAAGGTTTATAGATTAAGTCGATTTATATACGAGATATGTTGGAAGTTAATTATTAAGGCCGAGACGGAAAATCCTGCAAACATGAAAAATACGAAAATTGTCTGAAATTTTTTATAACCATTATTCTTGTATGTGAGATTTCAAGCACATGACGTGTGAAAGTAAAGAATCAATACATAATGTAGTCTTTTATAGTCATCGGCCAGCAGATCGATATGCGTACATTTTTTTCAAAAAAAGAAAAAAAAAGCTGGTATTTTAAAAAAGGCGAGCTTTGAACTTGTCAAGTTATCGTGATTTTCCAAATAATTTAATGATTGATTGGTGCAAACAAAATAAGATAGTTATTGTAAATTTTGAAAGTATATAAATGTACAATCTGAACTATTGTGGCAGATTTCTGAGTAAGTAAAACCTGATTAGTTTTAAAATCAACACTAAGAATCCCGAGGTTATTACCCGGTCATAAGCTTTTAAGGTACGCACGAAACTAATTCAGCTACTAACCAGTTTGAAGATTGGCCGATGAAAAAATAAATCTTATAGATAGATACGAAGTCTCCCCGAAAAATATCCAGCAATTTTGAATATCTAGAGAATTGGGTGTTCAGGAATTGCGTGATCATTGCTCTCCACAACTTTCTCAGTATCACTTTCTTGTTTGTGATACCTTCCTTCCATTGTCAAGTTGAATTCCTTTGCTTCTGAACTTCGATGTGTCTTGAGAGTATACAATTGTCCAATAATTGTCCTAGGTAAGACGATAAACTGCATCCGCGTCCTGGGTATGATGATAAACTGCATCCGCCTCCTGGGTAAGACGATAAACTGCATCCGCGTCCTGGGTATGACGATAAACTGCATCCGCCTCCTGGGTAAGACGATAAACTGCATCCGCGTCCTGGGTAAGACGATAAACTGCATCCGCCTCCTGGGTAAGACGATAAACTGCATCCGCGTCCTGGGTATGACGATAAACTGCATCCGCGTCCTGGGTAAGACGATAAACTGCATCCGCCTCCTGGGTAAGACGATAAACTGCATCCGCGTCCTGGGTATGACGATAAACTGCATCCGCGTCCTGGGTACGACGATAAACTGCATCCGCGTCCTGGGTAAGACGATAAACTGAATCCGCCTCCTGGGTAAGACGATAAACTGCATCCGTGTCCTGGGTATGATGATAAACTGCATCCGCGTCCTGGGTAAGACGATAAACTTCATCCGCGTCCTGGGTAAGACGATAAACTGCATCCGCGTCCTACGTATGAAAATAAACTGCATCCGCGTCCTGGGTAAGACGATAAACTGCATCAACCTCCTGGGTAAGACGATAAACTGAATCCGCCTCCTGGGTAAGACGATAAACTGCATCCGCGTCCTGGGTAAGACGATAAACTGCATCCGCGTCCTAGGTACGACGATAAACTGCATCCGCGTCCTGGGTAAGACGATAAACTGAATCCGCCTCCTGGGTAAGACGATAAACTGCATCCGTGTCCTGGGTATGATGATAAACTGCATCCGCCTCCTGGGTAAGACGATAAACTGCATCCGCCTCCTGGGTAAGACGATAAACTGCATACACGTCCTGGGTATGATGATAAACTGCATCCGCGTCCTGGGTAAGACGATAAACTGCATCCGCCTCCTCGGTAAGACGATAAACTGCATCCGCGTCCTGGGTAAGACGATAAACTCAATCCGACAGCAAGGCCTCTCATCATGAGGTTTTGAGGAGCGTAGAACATTCTCTTAATTGCTGGTGTTCCCAGGTCCAACCTGACCCGGAGTTGTATGGCCTGTTAGGTTCCCAACTATGGGAAAATAGTTACCCCCACTCCAAACTAGGGTCGAAACGCTATAAAAGTGTAAAAATAGGTTTTAATGCCAGCAATGTATTTTTGGAAAGAATTATTACCAGCAATACATTTTGGAAAATAATACCAGCAATACATTTTTGAAGGAAAAAATTATTATTAATTTAAACAAAGAACATTTTTAGTTCTATTTTATTTTATTTATATTTTTTATTTATTTATTTTTTTGCATTTATGACTTAATTTTCCTGCTTTCACTTTCATAAAGAAAATGAGTCATTATAACAATATTTTCGTTTTCTGCTAAAATTTACCTGGTACAAGGCTCAAGAGCTACTCAGGGTAGAATGTCTCTGAATCAGGTAGACAATATCAATATAAGCGGAAGAGATTATGATTATAGTTATTTACACTATCTACATTCATTGGACAGTCGTCCTCATCTTTATTATCATATTCCCGACGTTTCAGTCGTTGTATGCTCCGGCCTTCTTCTGGTGATATATTTTAGAATTTCGAACCGATCCCTTTATTTTATCCACTGGGGTAGATAGATGTAGTTCCACGTGCGATGACTTTTCTAGATATCTTAATTTCAGTTGTTTCCCTTTAGTGAGTCAACTCTCCAAGTTTTTGGTCACCTTTGCTGTGGCCAGGTATTGAACTCACAACTCTTTGGGTCAAGTAACTAGATTACTTCGACCCAAGGTTTTATCCACTGAGACATGTGGAACGAGAACAACTACCTTGGTGGACAAAATAAAATTTAAATATTCCAACATATATCAACTGAGGAAGGCCGGAGTGTACAATGGCCGAAACGTTGTAAATATGACAATAAAGATGAGGACAATAGTCCGAACAATGTAAATAGTGAAAATAGATACAATATCTTATCTCAGAAATATAGACAGATCCTGAAAGAAGGCCGGAGTTTACAACGGCCGAAATGTCGTGAATATGGCAACGAAGATGAAGAGAACAGGCTGAATAATTTAAATAGTGCAAATTGTTACAATATGTCATCTCTGAAATATAGACAGATCCTGAAGAAGGCCGGAGTTTACAACGGCCGAAATGTCGTGAATATAACAATAAAGATGAGGACAATAGTCTGAACAAAGTAAATAGTGTAAATAGTGAAAACATCTTATATCAGAAATATAGTCAGATGTTAAGATTATAGTGTTCAGTGGAGATTGGCCGTTCACTTGTGGGGAAAATCTGTCTGGTTCTATTTTCTTATCTGTAAATAGAATACGGGGAAAATAAGGGTGATTAGACTCCGTGGATGTACCACGGTGAGTCTTAACTCTAAAAGTCTGAACTGGTGGAACTAAACCGTAGAGCTCAAAGGAAGATTTCCCCTATAAATATCGATAGAGTAACGATAGGCTTACAATATTAGCTCCGTGGTAAAGAGTGGAAAATATGTCATCTCCTATAAGAAGGCGTAAATGATTTCGACCTCTACCAAGACTAGAAGGTGAAGATTGAGTAGCGCCAGCCTAGACCTCACAGCAATACTTCACTTTTGTCTCTTTTTAAAAAGAAAACATGGCAAAATGTGTCAAGTACTTTCTAGAGCGTTACAAATTTTCTCCCATCATCATGAGCGATGAATCGTATATGTGAGTGTGTGAGTGTGTGAATGTGTGAGTGTGTGTGCGTTTGTACAGATTCCTTGTGGTGGGACAATGTACGTGTGTGCGTGTGTATGTGTGTATGTTTGTGTGTGTGTGTGTATGTGTACAAATGTGTTTACTAATTCTTCGTAGTGAGACAGTGTATGTATTCAGGGGGAATGTACACACACATATATACGCGCATGCTGACAGGAACACACGAAAACGGAAATAGATCTAAGAGATCTAAGAACACACAGGGGTTATTAAAACATTAAAAGATAAGATAACCCGATTCATCACTTCTCAAACCAACCTTAATTGTTTTATGACCCTTCGCTCAGGACTCTTGACTACCATTTAAAGAAAGACATTGGAATGACCAACACAAAAACAGAGAATGTCTCATATAGAGAAGATTTAACATTGAAAAACAAAGGAAAAAAATTAATTATTTTTAATAATTATTTTTAATAATATGTGGAAATCTCCACCCTTTACCTGAAGACGGTCGTAAGACCAGAAACACGTGTTGTAAAACTATGTAAAACTATGAAAAATAATATTTTTTTTAAAAACCCACATTACAACCAAAAAGTTTGCGGTCCCTCTCTTCTTTTTAATATACACACTTTTTCTCTCGTTGGAACCATTATAACCTCTTCATTTTATATATATATATATATATATATATATATATGCCCTTATGCAAATTTATTGAAACAAAACGACTAATTACGTTATTATTTTTTCGTATTTTTCCACTGAAACATGACCCAGTGCACATGTTAGTACTTCCTATGTCCATTCTACGAAACGGTTCCTTGCAGATTGACCACAGATTCTCGAATGGGTTTAAATCAGGAGAGTTTCCGGACCAGTCTATAGTACTTTGATTTGGTCACAGGTAAGGTTTGCCAGTGTGTTCGTGCAGCGTTACAATTTTCGTACGCTTCCTTGGAGTGACGTCCATCGCTGACAATGGTCGTAGGACAACTAATCAGCAGTCGTGACAATAGTGTTTGGGCGCGATGAAAATCTGATGCAATCACGGATGAAGCAATATTTTTCAAGGCCACACAAATTTCATCATATACCTGAAAAATAGATTCATATCACTGCAGCCCACAGTAAATGATCTAAGAGGAAAAAAAATAGAAATCAATTAAACCCCGTCACTCCAACGGGTCCAAAACTGACCGTAGTCAAAAGAAATGAAACTAAGGCGGTTGTTTCAATTAATTTGCACAAAGGTGTATATGGTGTTTTTCTAAGCGCGGCTTAAATTTTGAGGCCGAAAGTTTTAGGTAACCAATGAGGATCGATCTCTCTATGCAGTCGTAATTAATCTCGCGAGACAAGCTTGCTAATCCTTACAACACATCGACGTGCCCTCGATGGACTGTATATATGAGTTCACACTTGAGTCTGAAGTAAACTTAAGTCGCAATAGCAATTCAAAGCATGGAACCTCGTTGAGAATGCAACTCTGTTCATTGTGACGGCGTAGCTCAGGGACCGATCGGCGGGAATAAAATATTATTGCCTTGGCTTTCGAGTTATTGAAATTACAAGCCAGATTTTTCCCCCCATTGAGCTGTTCGTATGGCATTTATCGATTCTTTATTACCTTCTTCGCATACTCTAAATATTTTCTAATGGAGTCGAAGAAAACTGACTTGAAAACCCAAATTCTCCAGAATTGGACATCATTCAAGAATAACAAATTCAAATTCCTTATTTTGCACTCAAAAGCTCAAATTTCTATATCGCACAAAGGTACATTCGCAAAAATACGGACATCCATATAGATCTTATTCTTTAAATACATGCGCACTTTTTTCTTGTTTTTTTTTTTTGGGTGGGGGAGACGTAATATCATAAATATGTTTTTTTTTGGGGGGGGGTGTTAAGCGTAATATCATAAATATGTTTTTTTAGGTGGGGCGTTAGACGTAATATCATAAATATGTTTTTTAGGGGGGGTTACACGTAATATCATAAATATGTTTTTTTTGGGGGGGGTAGACGTAATATCATAAATATGTTTTTTTAGGGGCGGAGGTGTTGACGTAATATCATAAATATGTTTCGGCACTCCAATAATCCTTCTACTTAATTTATATACTACAGTATAACCCGGATATAAGAGAGTTGTCGGGACCGGAGAAATAAGTCTCTTATATCCGGGTTTCTCTTATATCCGGGTTTGGTCTATTATATATACATTAACACAGACTCTAATTTGGGACCAGAGAAAATCTCTCTTATATCCGGGTTTCTCTGATATCCGGGTCTCTTATATCCGGGTTACACTGTATATCTTTTCTGGGATAAGACGGCCATGATTCTGCACAATTTAGCGTTTATTCGTTTTGCGACTCTTTACTTCCATTCTTTATACCTGCTATGCCATCCATTTATTCAATATCGTTAAGTAGGGTACTTAGTTTTTTCCTGTTTATCTTAATCTATTCTGTGAATGTTAAATTATCTAGACCCTCTATTCTCATAAAGTGTCCCCGGAAATTTCAACTTCCTGGTTTTAAGTAAAAATTCCCTCTGCTTTCTTTAAATTTTATTCTTAGCTCGCATTTTCTGCCCGTAGTATTTTCAGCGTTCTTCTGTTTATATATATATATGTATATATATATATATATATATATATCACTCAGAAGCGACAAGCTGTTTCATGCTGGACGCAATCGTCACGGCTTGATATATATATATATATATATATATATATATATATATATATATATATATATATATATATATATATATATCAGGCCCTGACGATTGAGTCCAGCATGAAAAAGCTTGTCGCAATCGTCACGGCTTGATATATATATATATATATATATATATATATATATATATATATATATATATATATATATATATATATATATATATATATATCAGGCCCTGACGATTGAGTCCAGCATGAAAAAGCTTGTCGCCTCTGAGTGTTGACTTCAATGTTCACTTTTATATTTATATTTACATACGCTCTATCTCTGATAGTGAGCACTTTATCCCATAAATATAGCACACCTTAAAACTATATTTCTACTTTTATATATATATATATATATATATATATATATATATATATATATATATATATATATGCCTTTAAATTCCTTGAGGAACATAGGGCCGCAAGGTATCGTTGCGGTCTCTATAACAACTCAGTTTTTAAGTGATTAGGATGTTAACCTACTCCACAACTCCCAACCTGGCAAATCAGAGATGTCCTTCTCGAAGACCAGTTGCTATTCAAGGCTATAGAACCCTGCATGTCTTGCTATTTACCTGGCAGTAGGAGAAGAGGATTTCTACCTTGCACGTAAGTGAATGTAATGGATTCGACTGGAATTCGAACTCGGCTCTCCGATTCCTCAATCCGAGCAGTTATCCATTACACCAAAATGCCTCCTTCGACTTATCGCTCTCACTTCTTCATCTACATCCGCGTCCTGGCTAAGACGATAAACTACATCCGCGCCCTGGGTATGACCTTAAACTACATCTTCGTCCTGGGTATGACGATAAACTACATCCGGGTCCTGGGTATAACGATAAAGTACATCCGGGTCCTGGGTAAGACGATAAACTACACCGCGTCTTGGGTATGACGATAAACTACACCCGCGTCCAGGGTATGACGTTAAACTACACCTGTGTCTTGGTATGACGTTAAACTACATCCACATCCTGGGTATGACGATAAACTACATCCGCGTTATGGGTATGACGATAAACTACATCCGCATCCTGTGTATGACGATAAACTACATCTGTGTCCGGGGTATGACGATAAACTACATCCGTTTCCGGGGTATGACGATAAACTACATCCGCGTTCTGGGTATGACGATAAACTACATCCGCGTCCGGGGTAAGACAATAAACTACGTCCAACAGCAAAGCCTCTGATAATATGTTTTTGAAAAAATAATATTACCAGCTATACATTTTTGAAGAAAAAAAATATTAACAGAAATAGATTTTTGACAAAACAAAAACATTACCAGGAAAAAAAAATAAGTTGTCAGCATTAAATGACCCATTGAGGTGTTGATATGCCGTAAAACAAAACAAACCAAACCTTAAATGTTTAGCTCAATTTCTGAATGGTATTTTCGTTATCTCTATTTACCTTTAGATTTCTGTGGCACACTTTCCGTTGTATGTTATGACATAATCCAAACAGTCAAATTTCTCTAGCTACTTGATTTTGACTTCCCTAAAATGTAGCTAACACCTGAGCTGCTTCTTTTGCTGAAAGCCATGCCATCTGCTTTCCTGCAGGTAATAGTCCTTTCTTCTTGCTTTCCTTTACTATACTCTCTAAGAGTTCTACAAAAAATAAGTTGGGACTGTAGTGATAAAAAGAAACAAAGTTGTTATTTTAGTTTTGACTACATTTGAAACAATTTTAAATATAATTATCGATATGCATTATCATTACCACTGCTCTACGAGTACTCCTGGATTCTATGAAGTCATTGTCTGCACAAAGAAGTGAAATATTCCTGGCTTTATGCAAAATCAATTGATGGTTAAATATTGAATTTTGTGATTTTTTTTATTTAAAATTTATTTGGATTTAAATTTTAATTTTCAATATAACATCTAACGTTGTCAGTGCACTTAACCCAATACTTCTGTATTAAACAAATAAATCGAACATTATACTTTAAAAATGTGATGTCAAATAAGGCGGCTTAAGTGTTTAGACAGTTCTTTGCAATAACAAATTAACTTAGATTATCACTAAATCGTTAACGTCTCTCATCTGCTGATCTCGAATCGAAATGTTCCACGATCTCGCCAAGTTCATCGATTTTTCTTTTCCCGACGGGGAAAATTGGTTTAAGGTGAGATTTTGGCTCGATCCAAATTTGACTCAGTAGTGAAAAAACAACGGACGAAGAATTAGTATAAGAGATCAAGTGTAGAGGGAATTTTTTTTTTCTTTGACTATATTTTCATTGCCTGTTGCGACCGCCTCGTTTCAATATTATTTTTCCAGTTATTTTCTCAGCTTATCTTAATCCGAGACAAGTAAGGAAAAAATTCGTATTTCTGTTCAGTTTAAATTAGAATGAAAACATCTACTTGTACATGCATCCGAGAATAATTTCTTTAAATATACTTTCATATAATAATTTTGATAATTTTTTTTTCAATGAAGATTCACTTTTATCTCTTACTCTCTAGCGATTACCTTCGGTCTTACTTTGCGCAGAAACTTCGATCACTTCTTAATAGACGAGCTGTATATTTCAGGTTCTAAGAAGAGGTGCGTTTACTTCACATATTCATATATCATATTTTCATTCTAACCGATATATTTTTCGGCATAACCACAGAATGATTTTAGGCGATCCATTCATAAATAACAGAAAAGAATACAATTAATTGATATCTTTTTTGTTTTTCTGATAATTACGTGAACAAACCTCGAATTTTTCTGTTGTATAGAATTATTACCTGACTGCGCTGGCTTGTTTTGGGGAAGGAGAAAATTGCAAATTTCTCAAAATAAGTCACTAACTGCGATTTTTCATGGGTGACGCCATTTTGGTTTCGTATTTTCTACAGTACAGACTAAATTACCTACAATATATAATAAAAGAAAATATATCACAAAATATGGCTTATTGTGCGTTATTAGATATCTAGCACTAAGCGCTATTTAGTTCATAACTAGCATGGCCCGGCGTTGCCCGTGCTTGATTCAAAAATTGTACGACTCACACAGCTATCGCTATCACTTGACTTAAAATATTTTTGCCCTTCCTTGCCTTTAAAGGAATGCCCTTTGCCGTAATTATGTTGCTACATGCCTTACTTCTTGCCTATCTCACACTGCGAATTTTTTCTAAGCTCTATACGAAACATTAAATCTGTTACGAAAAAAAAAAAAACAAAATGAACACAAAACGATCAGCTTTAAAAAAAAGGACTCGTAACTGGAAAAACCGAATGAAAAAAGAATGTTAACAACAAATACTTTTTCACACCCAACCCAGTTCTGCGGAATCAGAATCAACGTTGAGTTTAAGCAAGCGAATGATCCAATTGGAGCAAAGTGCCATGCAGATTTAAATTTTTCCCACTTGAGACGAATGCAGCTATCGATTTTTTTTGCATGCTAGCATGCTAGTTAACATTCGTCTCAGTCAGCTGTTGGCTCTCACGCTGGCCAATAGAATCTTCCTGTCTATTCGTGGCAGCCAGCTATAGGCTCTCACTCTGGCCAGTAGAATATGGCCACAAACTACATGAAAACTGCCGTAGAAGCCTGAAAAAATCGATTATTTCCACTATCGATGGGAGTTGGGAAATTCAAAGTCGGTCTTAGCCTTTTTCACTAACTTGGAGCATGTGCATGTAAATTTTGGTGCAAATCTGTCGAAGATTGCGGCCGTGCATTCGTTACACACACACACATCCTGCCTTTTATAGATAGAGATATAAATGCTTAGCTCAGGTACTTCACGGCGTTTTTTGAAAACTTATATATACGTCGACAGCAAATTTGTCCCAGTTTCGTAATGACGTATATGTCTTTAAAATGTATATATACTTGGACAGTTTCATAAAGACGTATAAGTACGAGAGATAGTACTGGGAATTTCTGCAGAGCCTTTCATAAGCCTTTTCAGCAATAAGATAACATACTGTCAAGAAAACACCAGGTTTCTTTTCTTAGCATGTCAAACCCTACAAACGCGCCTTTTCCCTCTATTTTCTTGATATGCATCCCTACACACATAACTAATTCGTTGATTTTGCTTTGTAAGCGCTGAACAGACAAGATAGCTCGGACCGTTCTGTGTGGCTGACTTGTGAATCAATTCAAACACACTAAATATATTTATTGTGTCATTTCCTGATAAAAAAGGGGAGAATTAAGGGTTTTCAATCTCGTGCAGACGAAACGTTACCTGGTTTTGGAGTGAATTGACGTAAAAACGTCAGAGACTCTATTAAGACCAGAATCGCGCAAAGCGTATTCTGCGTTCGCGTAAGATTGTAGAAATATCAGTTATAGGTCCATAGGGCTGTGATTTAGTTGGATGTCGTCATCAACAGATGTTAAATATATCTGTCAGCATCGAGCTTAGACTAAAGGGTTTTACTTAATGTCCAAGCAGTAGCGCCATGCATGAAAACCGATTCTACAGTGGCGTGAAAGAATCTCCGTTTTAGGTTGTCTGGCAGATCAGATTTCCAGATTACATCCATTTTATTCAAGGCGAAGCAGGTTTTAGTCATGCGAATTTTCATATCTTTTTCAGTAGAAGGAATATTCAACCGT
Source organism: Acanthosepion esculentum (assembly GCA_964036315.1). Lineage (NCBI taxonomy): Eukaryota > Metazoa > Mollusca > Cephalopoda > Sepiida > Sepiidae > Acanthosepion > Acanthosepion esculentum. The sequence continues at coordinate 17,600,187 of OZ038484.1, forward strand.
AGGTGAGAAATAAACCACTGAATAACAAACATGTATCACATTTGAATTTTCTACATACCGAGGAAGTTAAATAAATTCTACGAAGTTTACTATTTAGACATACGGAAAAATGTTTCTATGCTTATTATAATACCTTATTTCTGTTATCTATATTAATAGTCCGTCCTGGGTATGACGATAAACTGCATCCGCGTCCTGGGTAAGACGATAATCAACATCCGCGTCCTGGGTAAGACGATAAACTGCATCCGTGTCCTGGGTAAGACGATAGACTACATCCGCCTCCTGGGTATGACGATAAACTACATCCGTGTCCTGGGTAAGACGATAAAATATGTCTAACAGCAAGGCCTCTGATCAGGAGGTTTTGAGAAGCGTGGAACCACCTCTTAAATACTGGTGTTCCCAGGTTCACCCTGACCCGGAGTGGTAGCACCTGTTAGGGTCCCAGCTATGGGCAAATAGTTAACACCCAAACTATATCCGCATCCTGGGTATGACGATAAACTATATCCGCGTCCTGGGTATGACGCTAAACTACATCCGCGTCTTTGGTATGACGATAAACTACGTCCAACAGCAAGGCCTCGGATAATACGTTTTTGAAAAAATAAAATTACCAGCTATACATTTTTGAGGAAAAAAATATTAACAGAAATAGATTTTTGACAAAACAAAAATATTTCTAGGAAGAAAAAGTTGTCGGCATTAAATGACCCATTGAGGTGTTGATATGCCGTAAAACAAACCAAATCAAACCTATATTAATAATAGCCATGAAAATATGACGTTTTACCTATTTTAATTATCTGGCGTATCATAATATATAATGAATAATGAATTGTGATCGCCATGACTACAAAATGGCTGTGAAAATTCCCCTGTTGCTTTGTTAAATATCTAAAGTTAAAAACATTAACAAAATATTGCAATTACAATTATAAGTATGAAGTCTGGTCATAATGGTACTTTTTACTCATGTTCTTTAACACTCAGTAACTCCTTGCGTTCTTGTGGCTTTATTAGGGTGAAATAATTGAAGAAATTAAACATGATGAAAGTGAAAAAATTTTAAATTGACAATATTTTCCATTTCACTGACGCAGACGTTAAACACCTCCATTAGCTTCTCTTTCTTTCTTTCTTTCTTTCTTTCTTGGAAACCATTTGCCCAAATCATAAATCATTTAGGAAATCATTTAAAAAGCCCTACTACGAACGTCGGGCGACAAATCTAACCATCGCATATACAAACAGTGTCACTGATATGTCTTTATCGTCTTTGACATTATTTACACTATTGACCCATGAACTACTGGCGTCAACAGCAGCAGTTGCAACTCTATTCAGCAGATAGGTTAGGTTTAAGGCTCCAAGTTCATTACAGCAAATTATGTTACGGCCTTAATCAGGGGTATACCGATCCATGTAACCTACAGGGAACTACGAATTGAACACTTTATTTAATCCAGTGCCCATGTCTAGAGATATCTCGACTATTTCTTATTTTTACACATTGGTAATAAAGGTAAGTCTTCGCTATGGTATCTAGACTTTATGGATTTAAGCGCAGTACTAGATTGGCGACTCGGTCTTACAAATGTGCAATTTAGCTGGCTAGATGTAACCGTAAGTTATATCCTAACACTTTCTTTTCTCGTATTTCTCGATTGTGAAACTCTCTTCTGGTTCCATGCTTTCCAGCCAATTTTGATCTTCAAAAATTTAGAGGCAATGTCAATCGTTATCTACTGCCTTCCTGATTACGCTACTATTGTTTCCGTTCTTTAATAATGTTCTGATTTTTTCTTATTCTTTCCCACCGAGTATCATCTTATGTCTTAGTGCCTTTACTGTCTTGTATGGGTTAAAATGAGTAAAAAAAAATACGTTGTTTTAATTTATTTGAAGAATTAATTGTTAAATAAAATAGGAAGTTATTTGTGACATAACCTGATAAATTCTCAAAAGTTGATTTTGGTCATTTAAAAAAGTCTAAGAAAAAGAACTTTTCAAAGCTATTACTTGCAGATTTTGTTCCATATATGTACAAAAACTTGTAATGTATATATTGGCACGTTAGACTTCTTAAAATGAAAGCTCAGCCGATCTTATAGATATGCAACAAACTGCATATTTGCTATATCGCTTCATATACTAAATGTACTATTTACTTACTTCATATAATCCCAATATTAAGTGTGAGCAAATATTCCCAGCGGTCTTTTTTGAAATTTAGAAACTAAATACGACACAGTGGGAAACTTAGCCTTCGTTAGAAGCTTTTACGCACACTTAATATTTACTTTGTGAATATATCTGTAACTTTGATAGTCCATCAATGTTTGTTTGATAAGTCTTACGCGTGATATCACTGGTTATAAATCCTCCCTGTGATAATACAAGTTACATAAAAAAAATCAAAGAGGTATAATGTTTGTAAACACAGTACACATCATTTGGGATCTGTCTGCAACAGAGTAGCATAAAAGTTCTTTAACGCGATGAGAAATTATAATCTCCTGGCCTCGTCATGCCGTTTTATCATGAAAAGCAATATGCTTAGGGGTACATTCAGGAGATATGGCGTCGTAATCAATATTTTGGGGGATCGTCGTTAAAATTAAAATAATAGGCCGGATGGAACCCGGAGTTTCTTACATGAATTTCTTACAGATTTCTGTTTTAATCGGTTTAAAACCAGACTATGTGCGAAATTTAGATGAATTAGATTTCAATTTGGAAAGGTCATGATATCCGTTAAAAGCTTCAGATTCGGGTGTGCATAAAACTCCAGCCAGAATCTGAATAACCGGACCGGAATACCCGGTTCTGAATACCCGGACCTATATGCCCAGACCTGAATACCCGGAGCTGAATACCCGGAGCTGAATACCCGGATCTCATTATACCCGGATCTGAATACCCGGACATGGATGCCCAGACCTGAATACCCGAACCTGAATGCCCGGACCTGAATAACAGGATCTGAATGCCCGGACCTGAATGCCCGGATCTGAATGCCCGGACCTGAATGCCCGGATCTATATGCCCGAAACTGAATGCCCAGACCTGAATGCTCGGATCTGAATACCCGGACCTGAATGCCCGGATCTGAATGCCCGGACCTGAATGCCCGGATCTGAATGCCCGGACCTGAATGCCCGGATCTGAATACCCGGACCTGAATGCCCGGATCTGAATGCCCGGACCTGAATGCCCGGATCTATATGCCCGAAACTGAATGCCCAGACCTGAATGCTCGGATCTGAATACCCGGACCTGAATGCCCGGACCTGAATACCCGGACCTGAATTCCCGGACCTGAATGCCCGGATCTGAATGCCCGGACCTGAATGCCCGGATCTGAATACCCGGACCTGAATGCCCAGACCTGAATACCCGGACCTGAATTCCCGGACCTGAATGCCCGGATCTGAATGCCCGGACCTGAATACCCGGATCTGAATGCCCGGACCTGAATGCTCGGATCTGAATACCCGGACCTGAATGCCCGTATCTGAATACCCGGACCTGAATGCCCGGACCTGAATACCCGGACCTGAATACCCGGACCTGAATACCCGGACCTGAATGCCTGAAACTGAATATTTGAACCCGAATGCTCGGAGCTAAATGCTCGGATCTGAATTATTGTTTTTTATTCCTATTATTTCAGACATTTGCATATTCAGTCCTGAAAACTAGAGGTTTTCCCCGAGCGACTCTTCAAAATACGAGCACCTTCCGCTGTATTCACGCAGACCTCATCACTGTTTGGTTCCTAGTAAACTCATTATTATGAGCATGATATTTGCATTTAAGTTCAACAGTACTCTCAGACAAGATTCTGATATTCCTTCTGTTTCAGTCCGTCTTGTAAATTCTATGTGGATTATTTTGTCTTCCCATTTTTCTTGCATTCTTCCATTTGCCATCGTCGTTTTACTTTTAAAAACTCTTCTCATAATTCTTTCTCCGATGTTATTATTATTATTATTATTATTATTATTATTGTTATTATTATTATTTAAAATATTTTGACCTGTATCTGTTTAATAATCCAATGCCAGGTCATAACCTTTGACCTAAGGTCAAGCGAAGGATGTGATGTTTTGCTGTTTCCACTTAAACAGAAGAAATTGGTAATTAAATAAAGAAAGATATTCGTAGGATATGAGATATTCTTGTTAGAACTATTTTGGGGATTTCCTGTAGGGATGGTGCATCAGGAATTTTCTTGATTTCTTCTTGAATTCCTTTCTTCATCACACCCAAAACTTCAACCACAATAAAAGTTTTAGTTTTTAAGTGCCACATTTCTTTCTGTTTAAATCTCTAGGTCTTTGTATTTGCTTATTTTTTTTTCAAAAAAAAACTTCGCAGGGATGTTTTTGTCACTTGGTACGTTCGTGTCAATCAGTGTGCAAACTTTTTCTCTTTTCTGCCTTTGATAATAATGTCGAGACGATTTGATCGTAGTATCCGATCTGTAGTGATAGAAAAATCCCAAAGGATGATAACATCTGCTTCCTCAACTACAGATTCAGGATGATGTTCCTACCAGTTGGCACCTGTTTTTTTTATTATCCTGTAACAGATCTTCCAATGCAGATATTGATCAACATTGTCATGACAGATTTTGTGCTCATTGGGTGTAAGTATTGACGTTACTGAGATATGGTCATCAATTGTCTCAATGTATTGGTCAGTGAACCTAGATATTGGGACATTATTATTATTATTATTTCCTATGATTTCTGGTGTGTACTCATTTCCTTCCTGCCATCTAAAGCTATAGAACCCGGTCTGTCCTGCTATTTAGAGAAGTAGATGATTCATACCTTTTCCAAGGGTAATAGCACGTAAGTGAATGTAATGGATTTGACTGGAATTCGAACTCGGCTCTCCGATTCCTTAATCCGAGCCGCTATCCATTAGTCCACAGTGTCATATCAATAAGGAGTTTTTGTTTTTGTTTTCGGTTCCTAATAACGATGTCAAAGCGATTAGCTTTGATTGTTCTGTCTGTGTTTATTGTGTGGTCCAAAAATTGTTACAGGTCCTGTCTCCGTAACCGGGTCTGTGTGGTGTTTATTATTATTATTATTATTATTATTATTGTACAATTAGATTTCGAAAGAAAGCATTCAGATATTAATGATAGTTTCTATTCATGATTTTCGGAATTAAAATTAAAATTGACTCAGATATCACGATTGGTTCCTCACAAAATTTCACTAGATTGAACGGGTTTAACATTTTAGAGACGAATCTGTGCAAACACCATAAATAGACAATCATCTTCACTAATTGAGCGTAAGTATTACCATTATTATTTTTTTAACTAGTATTTTCTTTCATCACAACTACACGGATTAGTATTCTACAACAGACAGTAACGAACACAGATCTGAAATAGAGAATAAAGCCCGGATGAGATTCGAACTTAGATCCAGTTTAAGTTGCAAAAATTGCGTGTGCCTTGAAGTGTATTATTTTAGTTCCGTCCTGTTTATTGGTTTGACGCAGAATGATAATTGCTGTAGCCGAAACGCAAAGCAAGTAAAATCGAGATGAAACGAATTGACGTGTGTGATTTATCAAATATTGACCCGACCCAGTCCCATTAGTTCGAACTTGGAAAACAAGGAGCTTATCTCTTTATTTACTTTCTTGACGTTGTTAATATTGAAACATTTTATCGAAACAAAAACTCGGGAAAAAATCGAATAATCCAATGGTGATATCGACTTTGGGAATAGTCAAAAAAAAAGAAGAAAATAGGATAGAAAATGAATTCAGGTCCCATTCTGTTAGCCTGTAAGCATTTCCGTTGGCCAAATTCCCTCCTGGTCAGTTGGAAATTTGTTTCGGTATGGACGTATCTGATGACAATGTCACATGAGAAAGAGATCAATGGATTTTCTGTCACGGAAGTGTTTACCAAAATCGTTTGAAAGACAACGCGTTGTTATTTGATTTTAGTGCGCACATGATTTCCGACCGGACCCGTGACGCACAGACACGGATAATTTATCAGATAAGACGAACAGAAAGAATAAATACAAAGGAATTCAATTTTTTTTTTTTTTTGAGCATCAATATATGGTAGCAATAGTAGATTGTGGAGAGCCATAATCAGCTACGTCTTTATGGTGCGTGGCATATATATATATATATATATATATATATATATATATATATATATATATATATATATATAAAGGGATACTTCAAGAAAGATCAATTCATCATTAGATCTACGTATATGTTCATTATCTCTCTCTCTCTCTCTCCCTCTCTCTAAGCCCCTCGGATTCCTTCCCTAAATACGTACCTTTCACTTCCCTACCTATCGCTTTCTCTCCTTCTCTCTTTCTTTCTTTCTCTTCCTTTCTTTCATTTTCTTTCTCTTTTTCTCTTTCTTCCTCGTCCTTTTCTCTTCTTTTCTTTCCCTTTCTTTCCCTTTCTTTTCTCTTTCTTTCTACTTCTGTCTTTTCCTTTCCTCTTCCTTTCTTTCCTTTTCTTACTCTTCCCTTTCTCCTTCTTTCTCTTTCTTTCTTTTTCTTTTCTCCCCCTTCCTTTCTCTTTCTTTCTCTTTCTATTTTCTTTCTTTCTTTTTCTTTCAGTTTCTTTTCTCTTCCTTTCTTTCCTTTTCTGTCTCTTTCTTTTCTCTTTTTTCTTTTTATTTTCTCTCCTTTTCTTTCCTTTTCTCTTTCTTTACTCTTTCTTTCTTTTTACTTCCTCTTTTCTACTTTCTATCTTTTTCTTTGTTATTTTCCTTTCTTTGATCGCAGCCTGTTTTATCTCTGAGTGGCTAAATTATTTGAGCATTTCACACCGACCGCGGCAATTGGTTAGGAAAATTTCGAATGTTCTTTTTCATTATTCATCCTCCCCCAATACTTTCAAAATTGACGCAACATAATCTTCCTATTCCTCATTGCCTTATGTTTATCTCGTTCTACACAAAGTTAATCATAATCATAAACATCTGTATATTCATTAGTCTACATAGAGTAGCATGATAAACTGCATTTAGATCTGAAATGTTCATTGTATAATGTTTGACTCATTAATAAATGTCTTAAGTTCACTGAAAAAGAAAGAGATTTGTTGAAAAATAAATAGTACACCCTTGAAACAACCGCTCTAGGTTCCTTTCCTTCACCATAAGGTCAGTTTTAGACCCATTGGTGTGACAGTGTTTAAACGATTTCCATTTTTTTACAGATTAGGTCATTTGCAGTGGTTTGCAGTAATTTGAATCTATTTTCGGGGTGTATGATGGAATTTGTTAAGGCCCTGAAAAATATTGCCTCATCCGTGATTGTATCGGTTTTTTATCATGTCCAGACAGTATTTTCTTTACTGTCGATTAGTTGTCCTACGGCCATTGTCTGCGATTGACGTTAATCCAGGGAGGCGTACAAAAATTGTAAGGCTTACCAGTGAGCAAATCAATATTGCGTCATCCATGATTGCATCAGATTTCATCACGCTCAAACACTATTGTCTCGACTGTCAATTAGTTGTCCTACGGCCATTACTTGCCATGGACGTTTCTCCAAGGAAGTGTACGAAAATTGTAACGCTGCATGAACACACTAGCAAGCCTTACTAGTGAGCAAATCAAAGTATTATAGACTGGCTCGGAAATTCTTCTGATTTAAATCCAATCGAGATTCTGTGGTCAATCTGTAAGAAACGACTTCGTGGAATGGATATACAAAGTACTAACATGTGCACTGGGTCAAGTTTCATTGGAAAAAATACGCAAAAAGTTATTAATATCGCAATTCTTCGTTTTGTTTCGATTAATTTGCACAAGGGTGTAGTTACGCAAAATAAATGATTTCTCTACATATGTGTGTGTGCTTAGATGCGTAATATTTCTTTTTCTAAATTTCTAATATGTATTTATTCAGTTCTTTTCTACTAAATGTATTTTTATAAAAATATTTTCGGCGTGAGCATATATGTATCTATTTATCTATCGACCAAAACCTATCTATCAATTTATCTAGCTATTCTGCAAACAGCCTTTAAAGAATATACATACACAAATAATTTCCACGATTTCCCTTACATTTGGCACAAAATGGCGTAGGAAAATTTTGCATCAGTCTAATAAAAAAATAATAAAATATTCAATGGCAGTCAATGTTCGTTGAGCCATATTGGGTCTTTCGTGGCAATCTTCATGCAACGCGGCTGACTTTGGCGATGTACATCTCTACTAGAAATAACATACGGCAAATTAGACCGGGTTTATGAAATATTAAGTATCTTGACCGGATATAATATAAAGAGTGTAGAATTTTTTTCAAAACTCCCCTTTATGTCGTCACAAAAACTAACATTGATCCATATTAAGCCGAGGTGTTCATTTTATCACCATGGCGTGTCGGGAATGAAGATATCTGGTGGCACGGTCATATTTCAATAATCCGTTAAGTTGATTTATGGATGGATGACAAAGATGTCGGCTTTTAGATAACACCGTCCCTTGTGTGTCTTTAAATATTCCAAGATTTCTTTCTAGAAACATCTAGATAAAGACGAGCCGATGCATAGATAGATAGATAGATAGATAGATAGATAGATAGATAGATAGATAGATAGATAGATAGATATGAATAAACTGAGATAGATATGAATAACTTGAGATAGATAGATAGATATGAATGAACTGAGATAGATAGATAGATAGATAGATAGATAGATAGATAGATAGATAGATAGATAGATAGATAGATAATGAATGGAGCAAGATAGATAGATAGATAGATAGATAGATAGATAGATAGATAGATAGATAGATAGATAGATAGATATGAATAAACTGAAATAGATATGAATAAATTGAGATGGATAGATAGATAGATAGATATGAAGGAACTGAGATAGATAGATAGATAGATAGATAGATAGATAGATAGATAGATAGATAGATAGATAGATAGATAGATAGATAGATAGATATGAATAAACTGAAATAGATATGAATAAATTGAGATGGATAGATAGATAGATAGATATGAATGAACTGAGATAGATAGATAGATAGATAGATAGATAGATAGATAGATAGATAGATAGATAATGAATAAACTGAGATAGATAGATAGATAGATAGATAGATAGATAGATAGATAGATAGATAGATAGATAGATCATGAATAAACTGATAGATAGATAGATAGATAGATAGATAGATAGATAGATAGATAATGAATAAACTGAGATAGATAGATAGATAGATAGATAGATATGGGCAGACATAGATAGATAGATAGATAGATAGATAGATAGATAGATAGATAGATAGATAGATAGATAGATATGAATAAACTGAAATAGATATGAATAAATTGAGATGGATAGATAGATAGATATGAATGAACTGAGATAGATAGATAGATAGATAGATAGATAGATAGATAGATAGATAATGAATAAACTGAGATAGATAGATAGATAGATAGATAGATAGATAGATAGATAGATAGATAGATAGATAAATAGATAGATATGGGCAGACATAGATAGATAGATAGATAGATAGATAGATAGATAGATAGCTTATCAACCATTTGCAGATATTTTGGGATATTAATGATTTATTGATGCAATTTCTACTAATTAACCCATAGGTGGGGAAGAAGCTATGGACTCATACCTTTCACAAGGGTAAGTGAATATAACGAAACCGAATGCAATTGGAACTCCGAGCCCCGATTTCCAATTCCTAGCCGTTTTCCATTACAAAACCTGCACATCCAGGCTTACGGCAATTGGTATTCCCAAGCGATCCCCTATCTAGGTATTGACCAGGCTTGATTCAAAATCCTGTTTAAACAGCCGAATCGATTGCGGTTGCCAACTGAGACCCAATAGATGAAACGTGATTTTATGATAGTTCGCTGGGATTATGTCACACTTTTGGTAAAGCTAAATTTAAAGTGATAGTAGTCGGCAGAGAAATAACTCCTACACGAGTAGGCAAGATTACCCACTGCCAGGCATCTCTTAATGTAGTGACAAAAAGATTAAATTCCTGAGGAAACACATCCGACCACACCGTTTTATGTCTTTTATGTGACATTGGGATCTCACTCCTTTTTTCCGACCAGCCAATCACCTTTTAGATACTTAACTAGAATAGACAGCAACAAATACGCTCTGGCATAGGCAGACCTATTGGCTAATTCATTCATCAACAATGTCAAGCTTTTGCAAAGTATGGCTTAGTATTTCAATGGGGTTTTAAATGGCGGCCTGGCCTGGTCTGACTTCTTCTGGCATAATCGACAACCACCAGTGATCCAGCCCATTTAAAATGACTTCGAGCGCAACTTTCAAAAAGAAAAATTACAACAGTTAACATTTGTTCTCATTTGAATGTAATCTCACCAGTTAAGACATATTTTCCTAGCTAACAAATACACACCCTTTTCTTTCTATATATATGTATCCTGTAGTCAGATCTCTGGTATCTGACTACATTTCTGAGAGGAGGTATTCCAAGTTCTCCACTGCCTTAACCGGTTATTAAACTCACACTCGTAAACTTAAGGAATCACCACATATGCTAGGCCACAAAAATCTCCTGAGCCGACCAAGCATAGAAATGAATACAATATGGAAACCATTAATAAGGAGTGCCAGAGAAAAGCGATAATAACAACAAAAGTTGCAATATGAGCTCTGGTAAAAAATTGGAGATGAAGACATTAGGTTTATAATATCCAGAAATTCATACACAGATGTCCTCAAGGCCACATGACACAGTGGATAAAGGCGTTAGTTAGATCCAGTGACAGGATCCAAAGATTTGCGTTCAATACCCGGTTAGGGTAGTGGAGAACTTTCAAAGGGAAATTAACAGGAAATAACTGATAACTGACATCCATTAAACATGGCACGTGGAATTAGAACAATCTACCCCAGTGAGCGAAATAAAGGGTTCAGTTCGACATTCCAAACACCTGAAGAAGGCTGGAGCGTACAACGGCCGAAACGTTGTAATAAATATGACGAAAAAGATGAGGGCAATAGTCACAATAAAGTAAATAGTGTACAAAATACCTCATCTCAGAAATATAGACAGATACTGAAGAAGGCCGGAGCGTACAACGGCCGAAACGTTGTAATAAATATGGCGACAAATGAGGGCAATAGTCCGAATAATGTAATTAGTGTACATAATACCTCATCTCAGAAATATAGACAGATACTGAAGAAGGCCGGAGCGTACAGCGGCCGAAACGTTGTAATAAATATGGCGACAAAGATGAGGACAATAGTCCGAATAATGTAAATAGTGTAGTCAAATGTAGTGTAATCCATTATTACTTGCCCATGACCTGTTTATTGACAACGAAACCGTCTCTCCTACCAGGTTTTCTTTTTGACCTCTACAATCAAAACATGGAAGTGTGTTTTATGTTTATGCAATTAAAGAATAAATTAACAGCCATAAAAAGAAAAATAAATTACTCGAGATCCCAAGAAAATTAAATTTCGGCATTAAATGACCCATCGAGGTGGTGATATGCCGTTAAACAAAGCTCATCGAAATTAGCACTGTGATTCATTTGAACTTCTTAGATTATTTGTTATAAATCAAATACGATTAGAAAGCGAAATCAATATTTTATTGAAAAAAGATGGCTTGATTTGATTCATGAAATACTAGTGGAATTAAAAAGAGCAAAAATGAGAGTCTGCGACCGGGTAGTAGTGATTTTCGAAGCATAGCTTAGATGTGGCACAAGGCCGAAAGTAGTGGGCATCGAGGTGCCCTATGTGCCCGGCTAGTAGAATGACAAGGATTCATTACAGAATTTATGACATCATTGATTTGAGTCATACAAAATTCCCTCCCACCCAAATATATATATATATATATATTTGAATGAAGATATGCTGCCTATATATATATATATATATATATATATATATATATATATATATATATATATATATATATATATAAAGCGAGAGAAATGGTGGGGAGAGCGTCGAAATAATGTACCACTGTATTTCCCGGATGTAAAAACAAATTCTCGGTTATTGGCTGAGAGTGACCATGTCATCAGTTTCTAGCCAAACCGGAAACACCTATGACGGTCACCTTAATGGTGACTAAGAAAGAAAGAAAGAAAGAAAGAAAGAAAGAAAGAAAGAAAGAAAGAAAGAAAGAAAGAATGAATGAATGAATGAATGAAAGAAAGAAAGAAAGAAAGAAAGAAAGAAAGAAAGAAAGAAAGAAAAAAAGAAAGAAATTGTTTTCCTGTGAAGAGATTAAAATCCCTTGGGTACATGTGTGACGGTCAAAGTTCTTCTCTTTCGCATTTGCAATACTGGAAAGTATGAAGTACTTTCAAATAATTCTGCGTTTCCTACTTTGGTCTATTCAAATTGAACAAAAAAATTGGATAAACCTCTAATTATAAACATTTATAAAATAGCGTTTCAATAGTGTTTAAATATTTGAAACATTAAAGATTCATTAAATTCAATTTATTTATTTGTTTATTTTATCGTGATGCTGATCTTTCACGATTTCAAGTTTCGGGATTCTGATCTTACAGGATTTTAAATTTCGGGATTCTGATCTTTCAGGATTTTAAATTTCGGGATTCTGATCTTTCGGAGTTTTTGATACATTCAGGATTTCCAATTTCGGAATTTTATATTTCAGGATATCAACATTCTGGAGTTTAAGATGCGAGATTATAACCCCAAAACATTAATTAGTAATAAATCATTATAATCGCCAAAAATTTCTTACAATCTAAAAATATTTTCTAGCTTTAAAATGACCGGCAAGGTTAATATGCCGTAAAAAAAACAAATCTTACTACAACGGTTCAGCCAATCTGGGTATTTTTGTGCGTGTTTTCGAGTGAACAATGAATGTCAAAATCCCATTTGTTTAGGCAGAATGTACAGCGATACTCTTTTTACGGTTGAAACAATTCTTGGAATGATAATAACTGATCTCAAAATTATAGAATGTAATTAAAACAACATTCTACAAATACCGTTTCTTTGTTATAAATATTTGCTCAGGTAACACCATATTTACTTGACTTATCTCTTCTCAAATTTCACCTGGTGAATTTCTTTTTAAAGATTCTTTTTTTTTCACCAGAAAGTATGGCGGTTAGATTTTATGTTTCTTTTTAGTTCAAGTAGTAACTTCCGATGACGTCAGAAAAATCACCGGGTAATTATTGACTTCACCGAATTTAATCATCAGTAAACCTGCTCACTTCTTAAATGGTAAACTACAAAGGAATACAATTTGCTGTACGTAATGTGCGTCTGTTCCAGATTAATGAAACTTTGATAAAAAATACATACTTTTTTCTAAAATATAAAAATTCTTTTGATGTTGTTATTTTTTCTGTCTTTTTCCAGCAAACAATCGGCAGCATCTAGCTTCACTAATATTCACAGAGTTTGATACTTTGTTTCTCTGAATAGAAAAGGTTAACATTCTTTCAATGTTTTGAACACTTTGCTGTCGTCGCGTACGGGTATTTTTAGACCTTTCCTAAATTGGCACCTCCAGTTGTTGCATAATTAATAATTCCTCACAGAAGAATAGTCACTTGTCAGCTGCATATTGCTTTATCCGTCTACGCGTTCGTAAAAAAAAATGGCGTCTACAAAACTAACCGAATAAATGCCTACACATCAGAAGCAACTTTTGGTAAACAAATGTTTTCTTTTTCCTCTATGTGCCGTGTCACTATAGGACTTGAACCATCTTTGCTTTCCATAACTTTCTCTCGATTAATAGAAATATTTTCATGGCAACTGCTCTAACGATCTCTTCTTTTTCCTCTGTGTGCCGTGTCACTACAGGACTTGAACGATCTTTGCTTTCCATAACTTACTCTCGACTTCAGACTACAAATATTTTCTTGGCAACTGCTCTAACGATCTTTTTTCCCCGGTTACTAGATTGGCATTTAGGTCCCACCCTTTTACTGTTGAAATAGCTAAATGCAACCGCCACTTCAACTCTAATAATTGATTTTCTCACACTTCCCACCTGTGGCACTCACTTCCGTTTACTTCCTTCCCTGATAACTCAGTTATGTGTCATGCATGATACACGCTTAGGCGATCATGTATCTTTCGAGACAGATCTTTTACCGCATTAGTTTGCCATTTCTTTCTGCGGTAGACCAGTTGCCATCTAAGGCTATAGAACCCGGTTTGTCCTGGGTGTGTGAAGATGAGGATTCATACTTTTTTCCAAGGGAATTAGCACGTAAATGAATGTTTTAAATTCGACTGGAATTCGAACTCGGCTCTCAATCCAATTCCTTAATCCAGTTCCTCAATCCAAACCGATTTCCATTACTTCACCGTGCCTCCGATAAATACAATCTTCAAAAATTTAAATGCAACGTCAATCGCCATCGTCTGTCTTCTTGAAACCCATTCATCTTTTGTTATTTCTTCTAACCTCCCTATTCTCAGACTTCTCTTCACTTTCACTCCCTGTAACCCCCTACGTTTTTGTGATATTCCCGCCTTACTTGGGGTGATATGACAAAAAAAAAACTCTTTGCAATATTTTACCATCCTTCTCACTCCCAATTCTGCCATTCATTCGCATCAGTTTGTCTGTTTTGCTTCAATATGTCTTTTGGGGGTCAGATTCTTCTTCTTCTTTGCGTTTTCCAAAAACTATAACTATTTCTTTTTTACACTCTGTACTTTTTGTTTTCCCTCAAACGCCCCCCGTTGCATATACATCCATTCTGTGGCATTCTGGGTATTCTTCTCTGAAGAAATTGTCACAGCCATAAAGGAGAACTGACATTACAGAGCAGTTGAGCACTTTCTTTATTTCTAACGAATTTTGCTTTCGAATTGTTAGTACTTTGTTTAATTTTTGGAAGGAAACTTTTGCTCTTCCAATGGGCTTTTGGATTTCAGTTCTGTATTTTCCGTTATCTTTTAAAACACATCTGTACTTTTTATGAGTTTTACATCTCTACTTCGTAGTTCGTCGTTAACATCATCGCCTTTTTTCTCTTATCGTTAGTCCTTTCTTGTTCTAAAGTGAGAGGGTTGTTGATCTGCAAATTGGCCACAAATTGGAGCTTGTTCGGCCCTGTCTAACATTTGGTCGTAGGAGATGACTTCCGGCTACCTGATACTGAGGATGTTCCTGAGACATACCTGTATTTAATATCCCTATTTTCTGAAAATGCTTAAATTTCATTTTGTCTCAACCAATTGCTTTCACAATATAGCTTTAATCTTTGATTAGATTCGAGATTTGTGTGTGTGTGTTTGTATTTGTGATCTCTCCTTATTAATTCAATAATTTTTCCTATTATCAATGCTTTCAAAAAAGAATTTTATTGGTAGTATTAAAATAAGATGAATACCAAATACCTCACCCTTTCCAAATAGGGGCCATCTTGAATGCCGGGTTAAGTTTCATTTGTAATCATCCAGTAAACGAAAGCATATGAATCCACTTACCTGAAAATAGAAGAAAGAAAAAAATGGTTATTTTAATATTACATTTAGTTACATAAGTATCATATGAAAAAAATTTTCTGTTCACTAACACTCATCTATTTTAAATGGCTACGTCATTCTGAGAACAGCTTGCAAGCGGCTAAAGTTCTGTGAATTTATAAAAATTGGAAACTGTGTGAAACGAAGATGTTTTCTCTCACGAGGTTATTTTAGGAGGAACAAATCAGATCAGAATTTACTATAATCGAATTTAACCTTAAGAGCATACACTATATAAAGTACACTGTACTGATAACAAATTCAGGTGAAAAAACTGAAAGTACTATGAAATAAATGCAAGAAATTATTAATTATTAAGAATGCTGAATGATTTTTTTATTTATTTCTTGTGTTAAAGGCATATCCCAAGTTGTGAATCACGTGTTCTGAATATAAAATGCAAACGTGTGGAAATTTATCTGTGTGTGTAGTTCAGTAAGTGTTGTAACCTAAGGAAGGTTACCATATATAATAATCACACGAAGGTTGGTAATGAACGATAATACTTAGGACAAGAACAACGCATATAAGATTTGCCAGCGGCGCGTAGAAGTAGTAGTCAACTGGTAGAAGTGAGTCAAGTGAATTCTACAATGAATCTCCAAATTTAAATATAAATTAGCATTTGGAAATAACTCTAATATATATAATCTGTTATCAAGAAAAAAAATTGACAGTAAGCATAGACCGTCAGATGTGTTATTTAATGTACACATATTAAAAGGTATATATTAGATTTATGCAAAAATGTCGATCACGATATAGAAAGTGAGAAAGATCTTGGAAGTTTAAAGTTTCAACAGTTTTATTGCTTAGACAATTGTAGCATGTCCGACGAAAAAAAAATGGCGACAACTGAGTATCTATTAACATGGGTTCCACGGTAAATGAGAGAAGATAGTTCAACGTTTAAAGAATTGTACACTTAAGTGTGACAGAGAAAATTGTCATTTTTTGAGGAGACAATCAATTCGAAAATAATGGATTCATTACGACTAACTTGAGCATCTCAAATTAACGGGAATCCCCTGAAGATAAAGTTCTTCTCAACGGCCAGTTGGATAGTAAATTGATTTTTTCTAAATGCTTCTATTTGGTTGGTGCATAATTATCAGGCGTTTTTAAACAATATTTATTATGAACGAAGAAATATAACAATTTAACAACATTTGTAAATGCTTATTCCGGAGCGTATGATTATCGACATGCATTATTATAACCTGAAAATAAAATATTTTTCTTAAAAAAAAAGTATTCAAAATAGCAACTTTTATTAGCAAATAACTCGTCTACAAAAACGCCTGATAATTACGCACCAACCCAATATATAGACAATATTACTAGCCATATCATTTGAATGACGCAGTGGAAGAAAAAAAAGGTTTCTGTAGACAAGGAAGTTGATGGAATAATTTTCTCCATGACAAAACCTGTTCTGGTGTTGCAAGTGCGAAGCAACAAAATCCTGTAGCTACAATGAGAAGTCTGAACCAAAATTAGAACCGATTTCTTTAAGATTATGGGACCGATGATTGAGCTAAAATATAATGTAACGTATGGATTTGTGTGCAGTGTATCGACACAGAAATTACAATTGGAGAGTCGAGTTCAAATTCCACCCTAATCAGTTGCGTTCACTTTTGCACAAATACCTTTGTGAAAGAAATGAATCGATCTCTTCTCGCCCAGGGTAGACTGGGTTCTCCAGGCTTGCGTGACGACCAGTCTAGTAGAGGGAAAATTTTGAAATGGGACCCAACGAGTAGGGCGATGGGATTCGGCAGGCTTGCTCTAGATACGAATTGTCTTGTTACGACTGCTGTATATGTGGTTCACCAACGACATTAAGTTTTTAAACTGCGGTTGCCGTCCTGGGTATGACGATAAACTACATCCGAGTCCATGGTAAGGCGATAAAATACCTCCAACAGCAAGGCCTCTGATCTGAAAGCTTTGAGGAGTGTGGAACCACCTCTTAATTGCTGGTGGTCCCAGGTCCACCTTGAACCGGGGTGGTAGCACCTGTTAGGTTCCCAGCTATGGGCAAATAGTTAACCCCAAAACTAAAGTAAAAAGCATTATGAAAATGTAAAAATAGGTTTTAATCCTAGAAATACTTTTTTTTAATTATTACAAGAAGTAAATTTTTGAAGAAAAAAAACTGTTACCAGCTATACATTTTTGAGGAAAAAAATATTACCAGAAACAGATTTTTGACAAAACAAAATATTACCAGGAAAAAGAAAGTTGTCGGCATTAAATAACCCATTGAGGTGTCGATATGCCGTAAAACAAAACAAAACCAAAACTGCGGTTGCCTTGCGGTAATATCCAAACACGGAAAAGACTATGGAAGTAAATCCAGACAGAAAACCCGGAATGGAACTCCAAAGACGATTTGGTTGTCAACAGTGACACACTTCCCGGCAACTTCTGCAGCCAACACGTCTTCAAATGTAATGCCTTGTACTGGTCAGCGCGCGTATCCCGTATACCATCGCTCACGGCTGCGCGCTGGAGAGGTCATTCCAATCTCACGACCAAAGGAATTAATTTTTACCAAATAGGGCTTAACATTTATCCCGCGAGATAAACGGATATCTACACACACACACACACACACACACACACACACACACACACACACACACACGCACGCACGCACGCACGCACGCACACACATAAACCACACACACGCACATATATATATATGCATAGATAGATAGATAGATAGATAGATAGATAGATAGATAGACAGATAGATAGACATATATATATGTGTGTGTGTGTCTGTGTGTCTGTGTGTGTGTGGGTGTGGGTGTTTGTGTGTGTGTGTGTGTGTGTGCGTGTGTGTGTGTGTGTGTGTGTGTGTGTGTGTTTGTATTATGTAAAATAAGTTATTCCAAAATTCGCTTGAAGATGAAACAAAACTGATGCCTTTAATTTAATATAATTGAATTTGAAGTTTTGATTTTCTGTTTTTGAAACGTAGTAATTCCTGTGTAGCGATGAAACCATATTTTTAAATCACTTAATATACATACATACATACATACATATATATATATATATATATATATATATATATATGTTAAAAACCATGAGAAATATTTTTTAACTCGACGTTATCTAAGTTTGGCGCAAGGCTATAAATTTGAGGCACCCAGTTTTGATTTTACAGTAGAGCTCAACGTTCATCTTCCACTATTTCTTCCTGGTTTCATACTCATCTATCAATATGTCTATGCAATCTTGTTTCTACGATGATTTATCTTTGCGTCGATCAACCTGTCTTCTGCTAAGAGCTCGTTCCCCCAGATATACAGACACACGTAAGAGCACGCATTCAAATAACCACAGTACAACCCTAAAGAGATGCAGTTGACTCTATTTTACCCTGAATATATCCGATGTAAACTCCCATTAATCATATATAAATACACTAAGATCTGAAGCAGAAGGAAAAAAATGTTGTTTTTCTTTTTTTTTTTTCGTTAAACGTGCGTAGAATTGGAAGGACGTAGGGCATTTTACTCATTTTTGTGTTTGATGGACAGTTTGATAAATGGTGGACTGAGGCCTGACTTCAATACCAGGTCATTCACTGACCACGGAATCGGACAGAAAGTATAAGCGTCATTGCCAGGCGGAAAAGGTAAAATTGGCAGGAAAAAAAGGAAGTGGGGCTTTTCAAGGAGGGAGGGAAGACAACCACTTTTCAAGATGTAGAGAAAGATTATAGGTATATATGCAATTATATATTACATAAATTTATATATATATATATATATATATATATATGTGCCAATATGTGGTGGGCGTTAAATAAGGATATAGAAATTTCGACAGAGTTTTTTTAAATTTTCACAAATGGAAATGTTTCATGAAATAGATTTGATTGAAAATAGATTTGATAATGCATTTCATCATTCAAGACTTCATCAAATCCGAAAAGGAAGGAATGAAATGTGCGTATGCGTATATATATATTTAGTTTACGAAAAACTAGGTAATCCGTATGGGTAGACCCAAGGAGGATAAAATCCAGAGAGCTCAATGTAAATCAGAGCTAATAATTTAAATAAAAACAGACCACTTTAAGGTTCCATATAATAAATTATTTCACCACAGTGAAATAATTTATTATATGGAACCTTAAAGTGGTCTGTTTTTATATAAATATATATATATATATATATATATATATATATATATATATATATTTATATAAAAAAGTGGTCTGTTTTTATATATATATATATATATATATATATATATATATATATATATTTATATAAAAACAGACCACTTTAAGGTTCCATATAATAAATTATTTCACCACAGTGAAATAATTTAAATTATAATAAATATATATATATATATATATATATATATATATATGAAGAAATATAGTCTTAAAGTGTGCTATATTTATGGGATAAAGTGCTCAATATCAGAGATATGCATCTAGCATGAAACAGACATACACACACACGCACACATATATATATATATATATGTATATATATATATATGGGGGTATATATATATATATATATATATATATATATATATATATATATATATATATATATATATATATATATGAGTGTGTATTTAGGCAGCAAATTCTCACTTAGGCATGTCTGATTAAATAAATTACAAAAGATAATTACATTATCTGCATATTTTTAGCATAATCTGTCACATTCACGGATATTTTTCCATGTATTGCAATAAAATAATGCAAGAAATGTACTGTAACAGTGAAAATTACTTTTATTTCCCAAGTACTTTCCCTCTATTTGTATCCATGATGATGATCATAGAAAAAGATGGAAAGTACTTGGGAAATAAAAGTGATTTTCACTGTTACAGTGCATTTCTTGCATTATTTTATTGCAATACATGGAAAAATATCCGTGAATAGGAACGGACTATGATAAAAATAAGCAGACATATTGTTTACAATTTATTTAATCATATATATATATATATATATATATATATATATATATATATTAAGACATTTTTATGTTTATACATTCTTTTGATAGATACAAACATAATAATGCCTTAAAATAATTGTCGGACTTTGTCCATTTCATAATGTGTGACGTCATTGTTTAATTTGGACACGCTTTGAGCAGATATGAATGTACGTGTGGGATTCATGGAAGATTGAAGTTTAAAGGCAGTAAATTCCACTTTGCCTACCTAACGCTACTCTCTGGCCAAATCGGTTAAAGGTTAAAAGCACGTCAGACTATATGACGGTTCTGTATAGGATACAGGTTCTATTCTTGTCACAGGACAAATATTTTCTATGAAAATTTCTCGAACATTCAGGCCGGTAAATGTAGTTTAATACTGTTTATTATAAACAGAGCATTTACTTGAATATTTGTATCTATAAAAAGAATGTCTAAACATAAAAATGTCTTAAAATAATTCTCGGACTTTGTCCATTTCATATTCATACATATATATATATATATATATATATATATATATATATATATATATATATATATATATATATATATGAATATATTAAGCGTTTCCCCCTAGCAAGGCAGGTGTGCCACTAGCACGCAAGGGCTTACAGAGGGTAGAGAACCAGAGTAAAGTGACGTGTTTGGGGGAAGGATAAAGAGAAGGATCGGGAACAAGACCAAGGTATCAGAAGATGTCGATTGACATTACACTTGATTATTTTAAGATTATAATTATCAGGGAAGCAAGTAAGAGGAAGGGAGTTCCACAGACTGGAAGTGCGAGATGAGAAGCTGTTGGGGTAGAAGAGGCGGTTACATTTAACCGTTTGGACAGTGAAAGTGTGGGATCGAGATTCCAGCCTGGTAGCTGGCTTTAATTCATGCGAAAGTATGTCGTGGGCGCAGTCGCCGTGAAAATACTTGTAGAAGAGACAGCGGGAAGCCACGGCATGTCTGTGAGAAAGTGACTGTAGACGAGATGACAGATCAAGACGTATCACATTGCACATGACCTTGAGACGAACAGCGGTGGCACTAGACCATATATGGCAGCAGTATTCCATGAAAGGTCGGATGGTTGATTTACAGATTTGAAAGTTGAACTCAGACGAGAAGAACTTTCTGGCACAACCAACTTTAAGAGAGATAGAGAGAAATATGAAAATTCAGAACACTTCTGGGTTCGCATGTTTCGCTGATAGACCGGCGTCATTAGAAAAAGAAAGAAGATGTGTGGTGATAAAGAAAGAAAATTTGTCTCTCGATTCATCGAATTCTTTTTATTTCTGATGCTCTTCATTTTACACTGCTTCATCCGTGTACGATCGATCATTTAAGCTATCTATTGATCTGTCGTTTCATCGTTTGCTATCGATCTGGTATCGATCTTGGCCTATTAGGATTTCCTATTGTAATGCTTATTTGAGGGTCTCTCGGCTTTCACGCAGCAGCCAACCGTCCATGAAATGCGCTGATATTTGTTTTCCATTTATCATTGTAACAAAAGACGAAAGAAAAAAGATCTTTGTGGAAAACAAGGCGACAATTCCATTTTTACGAGGCACGCCGATTTCTTCATATATCCCTACGTACAAACATCTTTTATCACTCTTTCTTTACAGCTCTTTTCCTGTAACTTTATCATTGACTTGATATTCTTGGCTTTCTTTACTTTAGTTACTCGATATAGTTTTCGCAAAAAGCCACAAACATGGCGCACGAAATGAGGATCAAAGTAAGTACAAAATAGTAATATTTCCAAAGATTAGTTGGTTTTATATTTGTGGATGACTATGTATATATATATATATATATATATATATATATATATATATATATATATATATATATATATATATATATACAGATATGGATGTATAGATATGTATAATATTTATTTTATACGTTCTTTTTTATAGATACAAATATTTAAGTAAATGCTCTGTCTATAATAAACAGTATGAACAGCATTTACCTGCCTGAATGTCCGATAAGTCTTCATAGAAAATATTCAACAGAAATTGAACCTGTATCCTACACGAAACCGTCATGTAGCCTGACGTGCCTTAACCGGTTAGGCCACAGAGGAGCGTTCGGTTAGCAAGGTCGATTTTTACAATTCTCCATGATTTTTTCTCATACATGCATATCTGCTCAATGCGTATCCAAATGTAAATAAGTGACGTCACACCAATCGGTTATGACACGTCAGGTTATATGTCGGTTCCGTATAGGCTACAGGTTCGATTCCTGTCTATGAAAATTTCTCGGACATTCAAGCCGGTATATGTTGTTTAATACTGTTTATTATAAACAGAGCATTTACTTGAATATTTGTATCTATAAAAAGAATGTATAAACATTAAAATGTCTTAAAATAATTGTCGGACCCTGTCCATTTCATAATGTGTGACGTCATTTGTTTACATTTGTATACGTTTTAAGCAGATATGAATGTACATGAGTGATTCATTGAATATTGTAGTTTAAAGGCAGTAAAATCAACCTTCCTAATCGGACAATATTCTGTGGCTCAATCGGTTAAGGCAACTCAGGCTATATGACGGTTCCTGTGGGAGAACGCATATTTTCTATGAAAATTTCTCGGACATTCAGGCCGGTAAATGTTGTTAATACTGTTTATTATAAAGAGAGCATTTATTTAAATATTTGTATCTATAAAAAAAGAAGAACGTATAAACATAAAAAATATCTTAAAAAATAATTGTCGGACATTGTCCATTTCATAATGTGTGACGTAATTTGTTTACATTTTGAGCAGATATGAATGTACGTGAGAGATTCATGGAAGATTGAAGTTTAAAAACAGCAAATTCGACCTTGCCAACCGAACGCTCCTCTGTGGAGTAAACAGTGCATTTACTTAAATATTTGTATCTATAAAAATAACGTATAAACATAAAAAATGTATATACATATAGATAGATAGATAGATATGGATATATAGATATATATAATATTTATTGACAATTATAACAAAATCATGTTATAAATCACTACATAAATGCAATTATGTTTCAGCATTGTAAGTGCTTCTCCAGGCGGTGGTGGTCAACTGGAGAATAAACGATCATTTTAGGTTTAAAAACTGCTATATCCTCACAGGAAAAACTACATTTCTAACATGCTATGGAGTGACATCGATTAAGCAATCAGATGTCGGACCTGTGATGAGTTCGATGTTCCGTATTAGATTCCCGTTGACTGTACAAGTTATTTAAAATCAAACTTAGATGTTAACAAAGTTTGTAGTATTTTTGGTTTTGATAACATAAGTATATAAACTATCAAGATGAAAGCAGAGGACAAGTGATTAATACTCTGTATTGAGCCTTTCTTTTTTAAATACAATGTTTGGACATTGGATTAACCTACCTAACACTTGGATATATATATATATTTAAATAAAAACAGACCACTTTAAGGTTCCATGTAATAAATTATTTCACCACAGCTCTATTAAAGGACCGCGGATCATCAGATTTTACTTCCAATGGTTGAAACGAAAAATGAAAAGAAATTTACACATTTGAGGAAGTGGGGAAGTGAGGTTGGAGAGAGACATGATTGAGTTAGATGTGACATTTCTATTCTTTCAAATTTAAATTGTTAGAGGAAATCCAGACATTGACACATTAAATCCTCCTTGTGTCTACCCATACGGATTACCTAGTTTTTCGTAAACTAAATATATATATATATATATATATATGGTGTCCCAAAATAATGTATACACTCTTAAAATATTAATAATTAATAATACATTACCGTGATGTGAGAACTTATATGGATGAAAATATGCAAAACAGATGGATTGGAAGAAGGGGGACATTTGAATACCCATCTAGATCACCAGATTTGACTCCCTTGGATTTCTTTTTGTGGGGTTTCTAAAAGACAAAGTTTACAGCAGGAAACCTGAAACAATTGCTGAAATGAGAGTAGCAATTGAAGAAGAATCTGCTCAAATACCAGAGGAAATGTAACTGGACGTTTGTAGGTCTATTTCTTCAAGTTATGAAAAGTGTATTGAACAGAACGGCAACCAGTTTGAGCACTTGATGTGAACTCATCATTATATGAACATTCTGCCATTGCCCCAAGTAGCTTTTATCTTATTAAAGTTACTTTTCTATGTTTTTGTATATTTTACTCTCAAATTCGTTAAATGTGTATTCTTTCTCTTGGATTAATCTTATTTACAAGTCAAAATACATAAATTGAATAAGTGATAACGATTCAAAGAGTGTATACATTATTTTGGGACACCCTGTATATTAAGAAAATATAATAGGCATCTTTACACATAATGCACCAGTAACCAACATATATCAATGGTCGAGCCATAACACAAAATACATGGCCTGCAGAATGCATTCAGGCATGAACCGCAATGTCCCCGCTCGGTGTTGATCTCAGTATTCACTTTTATAATTACATACACACTATATCTCATATTACCAATTTTACTCATGAATATAGCATAGCTAATATATATATATATATATATATATATATATATATATATATATATATATATATATATATATATATTGTGATGTCAAAGAACACTCGGTTGACACTTTTGTGAATCCAATGTATACTCGTTGTCACTTCCGTAACGATCGTTATAGTAGAGACTTGGCACGTGGAACTAGAACAGTCTTCCCCAGTGAGCGAAATAAAGGGTTCAGTTCGACATTCCAACCACCTGAAGAAGGCCGGAGCGTACAAGGGCCGAAACGTTGTGATAAGTATGCCAACAAAGATGAGGATGATAGTCCGAGCAATGTAAATAGTGTAAGAAAAAACAGGGGACATAAATTTATTCTCAATTTGACATCATACGCTATGCAGCTAATCCCAGATGAATGGCGTCGATTACTTCAGCCTCGTTGTCGATAATATACTCGTTCTATACTGCACAGGGTTTTCATTCACTTATTATGAGTTATTTATTACTTAACAGTTATAACAAATTTAGTATAGGAGATAAGGAAATTGAGATAGGCAAACTGCGGTTTGTAATGTCAACGAACACTCATTGCCACTTTTGTAATGACAAAGAATACTTGTTGTCGCTTTCGTAATGCTCGCTGTAGTAGAGACTTTGTAATCGCAGATACAACTATAGTAACGCCGTTGAACAAAACTGGTGTCAGACGCCTTCGAATAACACTCGAGCTAATAGTACTTGCTCGATAATACTCGCTCGAACAGTAATCCGTATAGTGATCCGAATAGAGAAATAGTATAGCGAATAAAGTAGAGAATAGCGGTCCGTATAGTAATAGAAGATAGAATAGAAATAGCGATTCGAATGGGATAGAGGATGGACTAGAAATGTAAATCCGGATAGTATAGAGGATAGAACTGAAATGGACATCTGAATAGTATAGGGGATAGACTAGACTATGGCGATCAATTAGACGTCACGCGACTACCTATATATGCGTTTCCTCTATGGTCAAGTGATTCAGTAATGGGATCGCCTGTGTTTTCTCTGTGGCTATCTATGTTCAAACTCAAATGTCGGCAATTTATTCCTATATAACAATGTATTATACATATATATATATATAACACGACCCGCTTCGCTAAATCTGACTCTGAAACATTTCTCAGCACCATATATATAGAAATATAGTCTTAAAGTGTGCTATATTTATGGGATAAAGTGCTCAATATCAGAAATAGAACGTGTACATATATATATATATATATATATATATATATATAGTGTTGAATATATTGCGTCTGTTGCTTTCAGTGTCCTTCAAATGTTAAATTCCTTAGCCCTCCTTGCTATTAATATTACTAAATTACACAGTTTATTAAAAGCGGGCGAGAAAGGAATAGGGCTTCTTTTTTTAACCAGTAATCCTCTAAGGTGATAATGACACCACATGTACTGCCGTATCAGTATCAAGATGACCTCACGGTGCCTAACCCTCTCTAGGATGGTTTTGAATTGAGAGGTTTCCTTTTCTTAGAACGGTTGGTAATAACACAAATGAATGTAATGAACTCGACGGGAATTTGAACTCGGCTCCCAGATTCGCCAGTACTAGTTATATTAGGTTGGTGCAAAAATAATGCCGTTTTCTCACATGAAGTTGAACGTCAAAAAACGACATTATTTTTGCACCAACCTAATACACTAATCTATTGTGCCTCATCAGTTCCATAAATCAAGTTTTTCTTTCCACAAATATTTTATCGAATATCTATATTTTGTTCTAGTGGATTATTCCAAGGAGTAATGGGTAGCGGCTCGGATAGAGGAACCGGAGAGCCAATTTCGAATTCCAGTCGAATCCATTACATTCACTTACGTGCTGATACCCTTGGCAAAGGTATGAATCCTCTTCTTCTCCACCACCCACCCAGCTATCGGTAAATAGCAGGACAGACCGGGTTCTATATAGCCTTCGATGGCAACTGGTCTACCGCAGTAAGAAATGGCAACTAATTGCAGGAAAAAAATCTGCCTCGTCAGTCATGTATCGAAAGTTACATGATCGCCTAAACGTGTATCACGCATGGAACATAATTGACTGACCCTTGGAATGGGTATGAATCGTCTTCTTCTCCTCCCATTATGGGAAAATAGCAGGACAGCCTGGGTTCTATAGCCTTCGATGGCAATTGGTCTGCCGCTAAAAAGAAATGGTAACCTACTGCGGGGAAAAACCTGCCTCGTTAGTCATGTATTGAAAGATACATGATGGCCTAAACGTGTATCACGCACAGCACATATTTGACTGGCTGACGTTCTAATACCCTTGGGAAAGGTATGAATCCTCTTTTTCTCTCCCCCCCCCCGGCTATGGGTAAATAAGCAGGCCATACAGTGTTCTATAGGCTTCGATGGCAACTAATCTACAGCAGAAAGAAATGTCAACCTACTGCGAGAAAAAATTCTGCCTCGTCAGTCATGTATCGAAAGATATATGATCGCCTAAGCGTGTATCGCGCATGGCACATCACTGATTTAGGAGACACGGTGAAGTAATGGATAGCGGCTCGGATTGAGGTAACGAAGAGCGGAGTTCGAATTCCAGTGGAATCCATTACAATCACTTACGTGCTAATATCATTAGGAAAGGCATGAATCCTCTTCTTTTCCCTTCAGCCATGGGTAAGCAGTAAGACAGACCAGGTTCTATAGCCTTGGATGGCAAGTGATCTACCGCAGAAAGAAATGGAAATCTAATGCGGGAAAATATCTGCCTCGTCAGTCATGTATTGAAAGATACATGATCGCCTAAACGTGTATCACGCATGGCACATAACGGATTAATATTTTATTTCATTGATTTTTTTTATATATGTTCTAACCATTGAACTATACTCTCGAATACGTTTATTATTAATTTAAGGTCTGTGGGTTTTTGGGTTTTTTTTTCCTTTAGTTTTTGCCCTATTTATTCATTCGTTCAAGTGTTTGTTTGTTCTGTTCTCGTCTTTCGTCTTTCTCGTCTCCTCTCGATACATTTTCTATGTGATGACTTTGATTGTACTTTCCTCTTCTTTTAAGCATTCGCCAGTGCTTTGTTTTCACAGAAATTGATCTACGTTCTTATTTATCGAACGTGCCGGAAACATAACAACAATGAGAACTCGTCTTCTCGTGGGATTTACGGCTAGGCGCGAGAATTAGCACGCAATCTGTACTGGACAACCTCTCCTTTTAACGATCTATCCTTCCGGGTGATTCACAAAATAAGCAGAGTTGACACAAAACTCCAAACACAATAGCTTATGTATCAGCGTATCAATCTCGTTATCTTCGTCTTTTTTTAAGTCTGATGATCACACCCTGTTTATATCTATTGATCCCAGGTAGTTCATATACACATACCTAAATCTGTCCATTCAAATTTATTAATACACATCGATCGCTGATTGCTCCAGCTTTACAATCATATCTATCTATATATATATATATATATATATATTACTTCCAGTAAAAGTAACCGCCAAAATAGACTACCCACAATGCAGCACTGACCCTTATATATGAATAGCCGAGAAAAATAACAGCACCAGTTGCCTGACGATTGCATCTAGCATGAAACAGACTGTCGCCTCTAAGTGTTGACTTCTATGTTCACTTTTATATTTATATATATATATATATGTGTGTGTGTGTGTGTGTGTGTGTGTGTGTGTGTGTGTGTGTGTGTGTGAGTGTCTGATTCTGTCTATATTTCTGAAATGAGGTATTATGTACACTATTTACATTATTCGGACTATTGTCCTCATCTCCGGCCTTCTTCAGGTTGTTGAAATGTCGGACTGAACCCTTTGCCATGTTTCCTTAAGGATAAAGTGGATAAAGGCGTTATTTAGATCCAGTGACAGGACCCAAAGAGTGTGAGTTCAATACCCGGTTAAGGCAGTGGAGAACTTGGAGAGGGGAATTAACAGGAGATAACTGACATCCGTTAAACATGGCACAAGGAACTTGAACAGTCTACCCCGGTGAGCGAAATAAAGGGTTCAGTTCGACATTCCAACCTCCTGAAGAAAGCCGGAGCGTACAACGGCCGAAACGTTGTAATAAATATGGCGACAGAGATGAGAACAATAGTCTGAATTATGTAAATAGTATATCTATCTGCCTGTTTAAATTTTCTTCTTTTTAGCCGTTACACCACAAGCAAGACGCCAATGCCACTAGAATGCAGATGGTTACAGGGGGTGAAAGTGAATGAGAACGAGAAGATTGAAATAGATCTACAGGTTAAATAGCAGGGGAGACTGGGTTGTGTAGTCTCCGGTGGTCATAATATTCAAGGCACACCCTTACTGCTATGACTGCAGCAGATGTGTTGCTCTTACTTATAACTTGGATGGGTTACGGTACTTGTGACTTAATATTTGTGATGGCTACCTGTTCAAAATTGATCTTTATCCCGTTGGTTGTGAGGGTCAAAAATAAATTGTCGGAAGTGAGAAAAGAAACATCCCAAAATAAAAAAATAAACGGTAACGTGTCGTTATCAACTCCTTTACTAATATTGAAACAATAAAAGTGTTCCGAGATTTAAAAAGAAGGAGCAAACAAAAATAAATAACCCAGTAACAAATCGTGAAAATCGATTAAAAAAATAAGTCCCATGTCAGAACTAAACAGATGCAAGGAAAAGATTTATTGATTAGCTTCAATACAGCTAACGAAATTCTTACAACAAAGTGGGGTGAATGCAAAACTGATTCAGCAGCAAGAAATTCCCACAGATCGTATCAAAAGTTACTCCCCCAAGTAAGAAAAAGATATAGTATATATATATATATATATATATATATATATATATATATATATATATATAGTGGTGTAACTAATAAAAAAAAACATAAATAAGCAAATGGTGCATTGTGGGTAGTCTATTTTGGCGGTTATATATAATATACACTATATATATATATATGTATGAAAGGGAACATTGAAGTCAACACTCAGACGCCACAGGATGTTTCATGCTAGATACAATCGCCAGGCCGCGAGTGTTGGATTTTTCTTGACTATTTATACATATGCGTCAGTGGTGCATTGTGGGTAATCCATTCTAGAGGCTATTTTGGCGGGATTGGCTTATCTATTTATTTATTTCCTTACTTATTTGGGTTAATTTATTTTACTTGTTTTCTATTTTCATTTTTTTATTTTTTATTTCCGTTTTTTGATGTTTTATTAACTTGCTTAGGTCACTTATTAAATACTTTGTTTTGATCTGGGAAGATAATTAAAGCTATTTATTCGTCCAATGTTTAGATTGGTTGCCTTAGTCTATTCTGTTATTTTGGCAGCGGGACAGTTTTTAATTTGTTTATTATTTTATTTATTTATTGGGAGTGATTATTTACATTTGCTTATTTTTTTTTTTTATTAGTTACACCACAATATATATATATATATATATATATATATATATATATATATATATATATATTATGTTTGAAAAGGTCTACGCCAAAAATGTTATTCCCAATTTTGTATTCACTCATTACTTTTCACAAAAATGATTACTTAATATATATTGCCCAAGCGATGGGTAAATAGAAGTCGAGCCTGGGCTCGTTACCTTTGATTGACAACTAGCCTAGGAGAAGGACAACTTTGAATTTCATAGGCTAGGAACTTCAGCCCGCAAAAACCAACTTGCCGGCAATAAAAATGTTGTCTGGTTAAATACCCCATTGAGGTTGATATGCCGTAAAACAAAATAAACCAAACAAATCTAAACCAAAGAATACATATTCTATTCATACAAATCTATCCTAAAAATGTTGTCGGCAATAAATAACCCATTGAGGTTGATATGCCGTAGAACAAATAATCAAACCAATCTAAACCAAAAAATACATATTCTATTCATACGAATCTATCCTAAAAATGTTGTCGGCATTAAATACCCCATTGAGGTTGATATGCCGTAAAACAAAATAAATAAAACCAATCTAAACAAAAGAATACATATTCTATTCATACAAATCTATCCTAAAAATATTGTCGGCTTTAAATAACCCATTGAGGTTGTTATGCCGTAAAACAAAATAAACCAAACCAATCTAAACCAAAGAATACATATTCTATTCCTACAAATCTATCCTAAAATGTTGTCGGCAATAAATAAGCCATTGAGGTTGATATGCCGTAGAATAAATAATCAAACGAATCTAAACCAAAAAATACATACTCTATTCAAACGAATCTATCCTAAAAATCAAGTTGGCATTAAATAACCCATTGAGGTTGATATGCCGTAAAACAAAATAAACCAAACCAAAATACATTTATATAAAAAGATAGATTAAGAAATAAAATGAAATGTTTACTTATGAGGTCTTTCTTTAATGAATGAGAAACTTTAATGTTCTATGATCTTAATATCGAGCTCTGGAATTGCCAAAGTTGTTTCACTAAGAAGCGTTATCTTTAAGAAATACACTAGTCGACGATTTCTTCAGAGTCGGGGGCTAAATACAATCTGTTATATTATTGTCACATCGAAGCTAGCTTAGTAAATCTTTACATATGTATATGTGTGCGTGTTGCACAATAATTTCCATAAAAAAAAACAATTTTCCCATATGCATTCAGTCACTAATATTCAATAAATGCGCGTTGTGATATTTGATACATAAGTTATATATTTAAGGATTTTTTGTTTTTTCTTTGTCTCACATTTGGATGCACTTTTTATGAGTTTCAGTGAAATTCCGTGTGAATGAATAATAGCCCTGATTTATGTACGTATTTTTTTTTTGCTTTTAAAAGTATAAATGTATGAATATAAATAAAATTTGTGGTGTGTATAGACTGCAATCATCTTTTGTGCGAGAAAAAAAGGAAAGCCATGTTGGATGAAAATCAACATGCTTCGTCGCCGCCATTTCGATACTATCCGCGTCTGAAGATTAAATTTGCGACCATCAACCTGATATTATTGCCCTGTGAATGTGATAACGCTGTTTTTGACTCTATAAAAAAACACTGTGACACATTAAATAGCAATAAGCAAAGGGGAAATAAAAGAATGAACTTATAGGGTTTGAAAAGCGAACGAAAAGAATCAGCAGTTAAGATGGCCGATCACATCTGACAACTGACAGGAGCAGAGTGCTAATCTGTTTGTATGAAAATAGCGGAATAGCTTGAACGAACGGGAATAGATTAGAAGGGACACGGAGAACAAGTATTTGAGAGAAGTAAAAGGCGAGAGTAATGTCGGGGGGACCTGTGGAGAAAGAAAATGGCGGAAAGGAGGTGACATGGAGAATGCAGTTAGCTGAAAATGGGTGTAAATGGTAAACAAAAATAAAAGAAGTTATGGGAAATAAAGGACATTATTTTGTGTTACAGATTATGTATTTAATAGCCTAATTCTGTCACAAGAATGTTAAAGTTGTGTCTAAGGAGAAAAAAAAAGCAACCAAACTCAAAATTAAAGTGAGATCAAGGGAAAGAGCAATGCTTTGAGTTAACCTTCGAGATTGAAAGAGATCAACATGGCGCAAGAAAGGAGGATACGAGATATATAAGTCACTGACAAACTAAAATGAAGGTGACCGGGACAAATAGCAAAAGGGAAAGATTAAATAAAAGCGTGCTTGCATGTTTGATGTCTATTTGGTAGCAAGCGCAGAATATGAAAAAAAAATGTCCGTTTAGAAGATGGAAAGAATAGATAGCAATTTTGTTTTTGTTTTTTATAAAACATAGAAGGCAGTAACGCAGCCATGGTCCTCATGGAAGTTTTGGAAAAAAATTCTTTTTCAAGCAGGGAACTGGCAATGGCTAATACTGCTCCTAATGATAATGACTAACTTGTTAAATAATTCTCCGTGTATGTCTGTAATAAAACAATTTACAATGATTTACAATAGCAAAATAATTGGCAATGCATTTAACTTATACATAAAATCACTACAATGTCTAAATTAAATTTTTGAAGATCAAAGTTAACTGGAAAGCCGTAAAAGAGTTCCACAAGCGAGAAGCGTGAGAGAAGAAACTGTTAGCAGAGAGCGTATGGTTACATCTAGCCATTTCAACTGTAAAATGAGACCTAACTGCCAATCCAGTAATGCGCTTAAATTCGTAACTCAAAGTACAAAAGTAATTCAGAACATTTACCATAAACTTCATTGAAGGAGAACATGACCATATCACGTTTAAATACCAGTTCCCGCACGATCACCGAAGTTAAATAACATCGAACCTGATCACTACCTAGATGGGTGACAACTTAGATGTGCGGGTGGTGTAAGGGATAACGGCTCGGAATTGGAAATCAGATCTTCGGTTTCCAATTCTAGTCAAGTTCGTTATATTCACTTATGCTCTAATATCGAAAAGGTATGAACCCACATTTTCTCCTCCAAATATGGGTTAATTAGTAGCAATTGTATCAGTAAATCGTTGTTATCTCCAACAAAATTTTACAATATAAAAATATTTTCTGGCTTTAAATAACATGCAAAAGGTTGATAACCCATCAAAAAAATCAATAATACGCTTGGTTTAATTCGTGGACACTAACATTAAATTAAATACAAATACGACTCGTGAAAACGGTAGGGTCATCATACTTAGAGGATATTCAACCAGCTTTATTTTTTGCTCGTATGACGCAAATAAATAAATTAAAGATATATGCAGTCAGTCAGTTATGCGCCATGCGTGATACACGCTTAGGCGATCATGTATCTTTCGATCTTTTCCCGCAGTTCGTTGCCATTTCTTTCTGCAGTAGACCAGTTGCCATCCAAAGTTATAGAACTCGGTCTATACTGCTATTTACCCATAGCTGGGGGGAGAAGAAAATCCACACCTTTCTCAATCGTATTAGCACGTATGTGTGTATGACTGACGAGGCAGATTTTTTTCCCGCAGTCGGTTGCCATTTCTTTCTGCGGTAAACCAGTTGCCATCCAAGGCTATAGAACCCGGTCTGTACTGCTATTTACCAATAGCTGGTGGGGGGGAGAAGAAGAGGATTAATGCCTTTCCCAAGGGTATTTGCGTGTAAGTGAATATAATGGATCTGACTGGAATTCGAACTCGGCTCTCCGATTTCTCAATCCTAGCCGCTATCCATTACTCCATCTAAATAATCGTTTCTGTACAGTAAACATTAGGAATTCACTGAACAAACTGAGCTGGTGTCTGTTCAGTTTGATGACAGGTCCGACATTTCTGGACGAGTTTAATGATAAGCATGGGAATCAAATCTTAACTCGTCTATTTGAGAACATGATTTGTGTTATCAGGTGAATATTTTGTTTTTATAGCTCCTCTTATTGTTTGTTCAATTGTCTTAATTCCTCCACTAAATTTGTTACAACTAATTTACACAGCGATGTATTGAATGTGTTTAGAAAGTGTTAACTCCACATTCAACTGCCGAACATTCTGACTTCATGAAATATAACTTGAACAAATAAAATTCTAATAAATTAATGCCATAGTGTTACACGATGAAGCAAAGACAAGATATGGACGCAATCTAGGCACAATTTTAAATACCCAGACTCTTCAGCAGTTAAAAGAAAGTCCTTGGAGACCTGAATAATAATAATAATAATAATAATAATAATAATAATAATAATACGGAGATAGGACCTGTAGAAAACTATCAGCATAGCGCTTATCGTTACAACTAGCCATTTCAACTGCAAAATGAGACCTAACTGCCAATCCAGTAATGCGCTTAAATTCGTAAAATCGAGGTACCAAAATACTTCAAAGCAGTTACTATGAACTTCATATATCGATTCCAATGACCATTCGGGCTTCGGCGTGGCATTGTAACGGCCTCCTACGCAGTATCCCGTTTCGTAGTCTCTTCCCCTTGCTGGCAACCACACATTCTGTCTTTCTTTTATAATTGATGGTCAGTTCTTTTCTCCCTCTTTCCTGTACTAGCTTGTAGCAAACGAAAATCATTTAATATCAATATCACGGAAATATAAATTATTTAGAGTTAACGCACAAGAGTCCTGCGATGGTAACAAGAGACAATACTTTTCGAAGCTAGTAAAACGAAAGAAGGAGGAAGGGTAAATGAATGATTTAATGTCGGAGTCTATCAGTCAGGGGATCGATGGCTGATGTGATTGTGTGGTGACATACATCCTCGTGCAAATCAATTGGCACAACCACTATAGTTTCCTTTCTTTCACCATGCGGTCAGTTTTGGACCCACTGGAGAGACTTCTATTTTTTCCTCGGTTTTGGTCTTTTGCAGTGGGCTTCAGTAATATGAATCCGTTTTCGCGGTGTATGATGAAATTTATTTGGCCTTAAATAATATTACGTCATCCGTGATTGCATTAGATTTTCACCACGCCCAGACACTATTGTCTCGACTGTCGATTAGTTGTCCTACGGCTATTATCTGCGATGGAAGCATACGAAAATTGTAACGCTGCACGAACACACTGGCAAGCCTTACCAGTGAGCAAATCAAAATACTATAGACAGGCTCGGAAACTCTGCAGATTTAAATCCAATCGAGAATCTGAGGTCAATCTGCAAGGAACAACTTTGTGGAATTGACATACGAAGTACTAACATGTGGACCGGGTCATGTTTCATTGGAAAAATACGAAATAAAGTAAATAATAACGGAATTATTCGTTTTGTTTCAATTAATTTGCACACAGGTGTATCTTGCTTAGCTTAGACCAGCACAAGACTACAGTCATGGGGCATACCTGATATTCGACACCAAAATACTAATAATATCCCCTTAGAAGGATTAACCTACGATAGTTGCCTCTTGAATGCATTCTCTTAATCAAGTATAGATTAGTTTGGCATAAGGCCATAATTATTGAGTACGAATGAAAATCCAAAACACTGCCCTAGAAATAGTGTACCAAGCTAAATTAATTATTACTCTACGGTAGGCGCTACATGGACGTATCCCTTTGAATATTAAGAAATTTATCCCAGTTAAGTGCAGAAACAGAGTTTTGTAAGGTAAGCCTAGAAAGCATCAACTATTTAATATTAATTATTATGCGTCTCAACGGCTGTGTGTGTCGCAACGGATGTGTGATACGTCTAGTGCGGTAGTCTGTAGTGGTAGTGCTTGTCGCTCCTTGCTGCCAGCTACCGCCGATGGCTAGTAGCAATGCGAAAAGGGGAGACGAGTGCGTGAGTCTTCCCTGCCAGTATATAGTCTCTCCATCAGCAAGCCCTACGTAGTGCCTCCTCGTGGCGACACATGGCAACCGAGCATCTTGCGGACTCGGGCTAAACTACAGGGGAGGGGAGGAGTTGGCCCCCTTAAAATGCGGCATGTAGGCCCACCGGTGTGTGGACACGCCCTGGTGCCCATGAACCAAACCCCAGCTATGGGTTAAATCGCTCCACTGCCTTGTGGAAATCTTCGGGAGAAGAAAAGGCTAAGGAAAAACCCTACACAAATCCGGAGTGGAGCCCCGAAGGCGGATGGACGGCACTTTGTTCTACCTTCCGGCAACTCCTGCAGCCGTGCTGGTACCAAACTGTATTGGTTTATCCTTTCCTTTGGACTCTGCTAGCAAGGCCGAGATAGGGAGCTAGACGTCCGGGCAGCCCTAGTTCTCCATACATCCCGCCCAGGCTCGTAGCTCACTGGAGAGGATACTCCAGTGACGTCGCAAGACATCGGCACAACACGGGAAGTGACAGGCGTCACCAGACGCGATGTAGCTCCATCGCCTAGCACCTACAGCGCTACTCCATCGTATCCCGAGACGGACAGATACCTACGACGACGATTTTATATTAACGGGAAAGTAGCCAACCAATGTCGCCTGAGCTTTTGTACACGTCCGTCTCCTTGAGATCTCCTTGAGACATGATACACCTACCTGGCGTGCCTTCCACAGTTAAAAAAAATCTGCAATTTTCTCTCGCAGGGTCACTGCGGTTCCTTTATTCTCTTCCACGAACTGAAATCGTGTATTCTTTGAACGACGCGTTTCAATTTAGGCATGACGCCAGTCATCACCAAGGGCTGAAGTCAAACTTTAGTGGCGATGCGGTGACAGAATTGGGCAATGTGATATTTTTTATTTTTTTTTTGCAAAAATCCATGAGCGAAATGTGAAAAAGTAACAGCTAAGATATTCATAATAGCTGCATAATTTCCGAACATACCACATGTGGGTGGGGGAGAAAAAATAGGACTGCAATGACTGAAACAAATATCAAAGAAGACCGAGAGGTACATGTACGAGTGTCGGCTGAAAATTTCATAGGCTGACTAGAATTCTTTCATGGACTATGATCAAATGGGATTTATTTTTAAACATAGTCCCTCTTGAGGCCTACACCTTTTTTTCCATCGGGGTTGCAGTGCGTGTTTTTGTTTGCTTTCTTCTTGAAATCTTGCTTGTACATTTAAAAAATAATCAATTTCAAATTTGATACGCTTTAACTAATTGCTACATGATGTTGCCACATGATATTTCTACATGACAGGTGTTTAATTTCTGTCTATATTTCTCAGATGAGGTATTATGTACATTATCCGGACTATTGAACTCAGCTTTGTCGCCATATTTATTACAAAGTTTCGGTCGTTGTACGCTCCGGCTTTCTTCAAGTGGAATGTCGAACTGAAATCTTTATTCACTAGGGTAGTTCCACGTGTTATGTTTAATGGATGTCAGTTATCAGTTTTCTCCTGTTTTCCACTGTCTTAACCGGGTATTGAACTCACACTCTTTGGGTCCTGTCACTGGATTCAACCAACGCCTTTATCCACTGTGCAATATGTCCTTGAGAACATCTGTATATGAATTTCTGGGTATTATAAACCTAATGTCTTCAGCAACCATTTTTATTGTCATTTTTGCTGTTATCGATCATATATTTACCAGAGCTCATATTGCAACTTTGTTGTTGTTATCGCTTTTCTCTGGCAATTGTTGTTATTATCGCTTTTCTCTGGCTGAATAATGTAAATAAAGTGTTTAATTATTATGAAGATCAAAGCTTAATATAAATAAATAATCCTCTCTTCATTTCATTATAAATGCTTATCACTATTCATTTTACTTCATATAACTTGTAGTCTTCAAGTCGCATGTCTCTTCACAATGTAGGTGATCATGACCAACCACATGACCAACCACAGCTTCCTTTTCTTTCATATAAGTATTGTCATGACTGTTCTTGAAAATGATAGGGAAATAGTTTGCTGTTGCGTTCTTCATGCTTTTAAATAATCATCCTTTGAGACTGATTGCTAAGCAAATCTTGAGGCTTTAAAAACTATTTGCGAAGAAGCTCTAATCCTGTTGGTTAAAAAGAGTCATCAACAGCAGATATGACGTCATACTGGTTCCTAACCAAAAGTTGTTTCATCTTGGGGAACAGATGATAGACAGATTGGGTCTAATCGGGAAAATACGAAAATACGAAAAGGGCTCAACAAATTGAAAACCACAGACACGCTCGTATAAATGTGATTAAAAAAAAGAAAGAAATGGGAAGTTTATATACATATATATATATATATATATATATATATATATATATATATATATATATATATATATATATATATATGTATGTATGTATGTATGTATATATACACACACACTTTTGATATGTTTCCTATTTATTTAACTAGATCTGAATTTTGGGGGGAGTTAAATGATTCAGAATTATATTTCAGATTTATATCCCGTTGTTTCGTTTTCAGTAGTTATGTAGACGCAACGTGTATATTAGCGTTAATGTCTGTATTATTTTCAAAATATTATTTGCTTTGATTATTTTGATTAAGTGCGGCAACTTTTGGAAAGTGACTAGATAGATAGATAGATAGATAGATAGATAGATATGAGCAGAAATAGATAGATAGACAGACAGATATGAGCAGAGACAGATAGACAGACTGACGGATATGAGCAGAGATAGATAGATAGATAGATAGATAGATAGATAGATAGATAGATAGATAGATAGATAGATAGATCCCGAGATATATATATATATATATATATATATATATATATAGAGAGAGAGAGAGAGAGAGAGAGAGAGAGAGAGAGAGAGAGAGAGAAA
Organism: Acanthosepion esculentum; assembly: GCA_964036315.1. Lineage (NCBI taxonomy): Eukaryota > Metazoa > Mollusca > Cephalopoda > Sepiida > Sepiidae > Acanthosepion > Acanthosepion esculentum. The sequence goes on from OZ038484.1 coordinate 17,639,349, forward strand.
AGGAGAGGAAATCTCGTAGAATAGACAATAAATAACGAGCAAATAGACGTGCGAGGAGTACCCAACATCGTTTCCTCCGTTCTTGTCAAACAGGCGCCACTGGTCGGCCATCTTAACGCTATGTGGCCTTTACACATCTGAAATATTAATTATCTCCCTTTAATAGCTGCGCTTTCGCAATTTTACTACGACAGGCGTCGCTGTCAACGCCATTCATAGCAGGAACACAGCCGCCTTGCATTGGCATCGCTCCATCATTCCTGTCCCACATATAAATTCTGTTCGACTCTCCTATTTTTTTTCTTTTTTGTTCTTAATGGTTGCTTTGTTTCATGATCTGTTCGTAGCTGAATCTCACAGTCCCTATCTTTCCATGGAGATAGCAAATAACGAAACAGCAAGACAAGAACTCGTCAAACTGCGTAAATATTCGTAAAGTTTGGAAACATTAAAACTTTGGAAATCATCTTGTCGTTTATATATTAAATCCTTGTTACAATAGTAACATTATGATGAATATCATTCATAATATTATATTAAATATCAAAATCATTAGGATATTCAAATTCTGAATATTATATAAAATGATTTACAATAGTAATATATGGAGGATTTCGCTGACAATCAAACAGATCTTCAACTATCAAATTTGCT
>OZ038484.1:17645002-17712502 GCA_964036315.1 Acanthosepion esculentum
AAAATATGCGTCCTCCGACATTCAGATAAATTAAAAATTGTAGTATAAAAACAGTAAAAGCGACCTTGCTAACCGAAACGTTCCTCTGTGGCGAAATCGGTAAAAGCACGTCAGGCTATATGGCGATTCCGTATAGGATACAGGTTCGATTCCTGTCGGAGGACGCATATTTTCTATGACAATTTCTCAGACATTCAGGCCGGTAAATGTTGTTTAATACTGTTTATTATAAACAGAGCATTTACTAAAATATTCGTATCTATAAAAAGAATGTAAAAACATAAAAATGTCTTAAAATAATTGTCGGACTTTGTCCATTTCATAAGGTGTGGCGTAATCTGTTTACATTTGAATACGCATCGAGCAGATATGAATGTACGTGAGAAAATCATGGAAAATTGTAGTTTAAAAAACAGTAAAATCGACCTTGCTAACCGAAACGCTCCCCTGTGGCGAAATCGGTAATAGTACGTCAGGTTATATGACGGTTCCGTATAGTATACTGGTTCGATTCTCGTCGGAGTACGCATATTTTCTATGACAATTTCTCGGACATTCTTGTCGGTAAATGTTGTTAATACTGTTTATTATAAACAGATCATTTACTTAAATATTTGTATCTATAAAAAAAGAATGTATAAACGTAAAAATGTTTTAAAATAATTGTCGGACTTTGTCCATTTTATAATATATGTATGTTATACATATAGGCATGAGTTATACATATACATATATGTATGTGTTATACATATATATATATGTATGTTTTCATGTTCTTGTTCAATTTTGGACGTTCACGCATGTGTGTACTTATCTCATCATATATTGAAACTTTTATTCATGGCATGAAATATTCTAAGTGTTTTAATAAAAAAAAGACGGTAACTTTAATGTTTATATATAATTTGGTTCGTCTTTTTTGCTGTGAATTCATTTTTTGTGTTTCTTTAAATTTTTGTTATTTTAGGCAGCAATAAATTTCCCAATTTTTGTATTCCAGTTCTTCTTCCTTTACTTGAAAACATTTTAACGAGATTTGACTCAACGTTTGCGCATGACGAGGCCCACATCTTCCGCTGGCAATCTGGCGAAAAAGGAATAAAAAAAAACAACCTTTCCGCCGACTGCATAATTTTTCGTTTTTTTCGTTTTTTTTTTTTTTCAGCGTTAATTCTTTGTTTTCATTTCTTTCATTGAAAACAAATTCGAGGCCACGGATGTTATATTTAAAGATTTGTGCGCTAAAGAATGTAAGGACGTTCTTTTTAGAAACAGACGATAGTCTGCCAACCAATCAAATTGCCAGAAAATGGACGTCTGTGAAGAAAGGCCTGGATCATTTTGAAGTACTATAAAAGTTATGGTCTTTATTAAAACTATTGTGAAATATAGCATATAAACCTATATCGAGATAGATTTAGTATAACGTAATCAAAGGTTTTTTCGATTGTAACTGATATTAATGTTTTTTGATAATGGATAATGACTGTCAAAATATTCGAAGAAAATATTAACTGTCAATAGTTTCTTTACAGATGGATGCAGCGTGTGCGGGTGGTGCAATGGATTTGAATGAGATAATCGCAGAACTGAGTTCGAATTCCAGCCGTGTTCTATACATTTTTCCAGACTTGTTTCTTGAAAAATCATTATTATTTTCAAAATTTCTTGTTACCTATGTATATGTTCTACATATATAGTATATTCGTAGGCAGTTCGTGTGCACTTTAAAAAATTTATAACTTTATTTGTATTTGCGATAGAAATAATTTGTAAAAAGAATTAGAAAGAAGTAAATCTATATTTTTTAAGGTTTTATTGGAATTTTATTTAAGTTTCCACATGTCCTCCATCATTAGCAATACAAAGAGTAATATGAATTTGCAGTTCACGGAAAACATTTGCCAACTGATTTACAGTAATGCCTGAAATCACATTAGTTATTTTAGCTATACTTAAAACGCGGTACATTAAACTTTATAACATTTTTTACAGATTATTTTTATCGAAAATACAAATAAAGTTGTAAATTTTTTTAAAGTGCACACGACAGGGTGTTCATAAAATTCGTGTGCACTTTCAAAAAGTTATAACTTTATTTGTATTTGCGATAGAGATAATTTGTAAAAAGGATTAGAAAGAAGTAAATCTATATTTTTTAGGTTTTATTGAATTTTTATTTAAGTTTACACATGTCCTCCATCATTAGCAATACAAAGGGTAATACGATTTTGCAGTTCACGGAAAACATTTGCCAGCTGATTTACAATAATGCCTGAAATCACATTAGTTATTTTAGCTATACTTAAAACTAAGTACATTAAACTTTATAACATTTTTTTTGCAGATTAATTCTATCGCAAATACAAATAAAGTTATAATTTTTTTAAAGGGCACACGAACTTTATGGACAGCCTGTACTATAATAGTAATTTGGAAAGAAAGTCCCCTAGCATCGTTACTTGATCTCTTTTACGGTACTTAAGCGAAAACAACAATTAATTTTCATGCACAAATGTTTTTCTTTATTCTCTTGCAGATAACTTTATATCAACGAGGATAAAAATTGTATCGATTATACTTTTAAAATGTGTTTATACCAAATCCATATCAGACAATGTCTTCTGTGTGAATTGAAAAACGTCTCTTCAGCAGCGAAGTGGCAAGCATTATTTCTATGCTAACAGTTTCTTCTCTTGCACATCTCGCTTGTGGAACTTTCTTCCTGCTTAATTGCAAAATTTGTTATCTTTTAACTGTTCAATCCCTGCTTTGATATTGTTCTCTTTCCTTAATAATATTTTTCTTTTTCTCTTATTCTTTCACACACAGTAAGTAATCCCTAAATTAAAAAAAAAATAGACTATATGGTCTGGTACCCCGGCTGTTCATCTCGAGGTCCTCAACAAAATCCAGAAACGGACATGCAATGTGATAAGTCCTCATCTGGCATCTCGTTACTTTGTCACAGAAGTGATGTGGCTTGCCTCTGTCTTTTCTACAAATATTTTCCTGGCAACTGCTCTGACGAGCTACTTTCACTGTAACCCCAACTGCACGAATGTAAGCGTGCTACTAGGTTGGCATCTCGGTCTCACCCTTTTACTGTCGAAACAGTTAAATGTAACCGCCTCTTCTACTCCAACAGATTCTTCTCTCGCCCTTCCCGACTATGGAACACCCTTCCTCTTACTTGCTTCCCTGGTAGCTATCATTTTCAAATATTCAAATGTAATGTCAATCGATATATTCTGATGCCTTGACCCTGATCCCTGTCATTCTCTATGTCCTTTTCTCGAACCCTCTTCTTTACTCTTGCTCCCACTCTCTGTAGCGCCTTGCGTGCTAGTGGCACTCCCGCCTTTCCTTGGGATGAAATGCTTAACAAAACATGTTATCAATAATGAGCATAAATATTACCTTGATTAAATAATTCAGTTGAAACCAAAGAAGCTTTTTTTTTCTTTTCAGACTTACTGTTCAATCTTAGACTTACACTGGTTCGGGGTGCCATTATTAATGTTCACTGACAATACATTAAGAATGAATTAGAAATGTAATATTAGCATCTCACGTTAATGATACACACTATTTTTGAATTCACCTTATTCAGTTCCAATGCCAAATTCAAGCGACAGCATAAAATTAAATATCTTGAAAGAGAACGGAAAACGTGACAGCGAAATCCGAAGGCGCATTGGAATAGAGAAAGATGCCTTCCAAAAGCTAAGCAAAGTATAAAAAAACATTTCATTAGAAAAAAAAGAAAAGAGTACTTAACTATTATGGTTTGGTTTGTTGTGTTTTACAGCATATCAATCTTAATGGGTTATTTAATTCCAACAACTTTTTTTCCTGGTAATATTTATTTCCTCAAAAATATATAGTTTGTAATATTATTTTAAAACATGTATTGCTGGTAATATTTTTTTTTCAAAAACGTATTGTTGGTAATAGTTTTTTTTTCTTCAAAAATTTATTTCTGGTAATAATTTTTTACAAAGTATTTCTGGTATTAAAACCTATTTTTACACTTTCATAATGCTTTTTACCTCAGTTTCGGGGTTAACTATTTGCCCATATCCGGGACCCTAACAGGTGCTACCACCCCAGGTTAGGGTGGACCTGGGAACACCAGCAACTATGAGGTGGTTCCACGCTCCTCAAAAGCTCCTGATCAGAGGCCTTGCTGTTGGACGTAGTTTATCGTCTTACCCTTGGACGCGGATGTAGTTTATCGTCATTCATAGGACGCGGATGTAGTCTCGGTTTCGGGGTTAACTATTTACCCATAGCTGGGGCCCTAACAGTTGCTACCACTCTGGGTTAGGGTGAACCTGGGAACACCAGCAACTATGAGGTGGTTCCACGCTCCTCAAAACCTCCTGATCAGAGGCCTTGCTGTTGGACGTAGTTTATCGTCTTACCCTTGGACGCGGATGTAGTTTCTCGGCAAACCTTGAACGGTTAACTATTATGTTATCTCGCGCTTCCTATATGTCAGTGAATACTCGACATTCTTACTTACATTGTTCGGATGATAGTCCTCATCTTTCTTGCCATATTCTTTTCGAAATTCCAGTCACCTGAAGAAGGCCGGAGCGTACAACGGCTGAAACGTCGCGAATGTGGCAATAACGATTAGGACAACGGTCCGAACAATGTAAATAATGAAAACAAAAATGCGGTTCTGCAGAAGGATGCTAAGGATACCATGAACTGAACTTGGGAGCAATGACAAAGTTTTATAGAAAATGGAAACAAAAAAGACACTTAAACTTCATACCAGAGACAATTGAAATTTTTAGGCCACGTTATAAGGAAAGAGGGTTTGAAAAATGTGTCACTGACAGGACAGAGTGATGGCAAGAGGGACAGGTGAGAACAGCACATCACCTACCTAGCGAGCTCGAGCAAATCGCTAGCAGAACAGAAATTAGGAGAGATAACAAAAAGACAAGACGTTCCAAGAGCTACAAAGCACAATGAAATGTGGGTAAACTATAACCGCCCATGTCCTGAACGAACACAGCACATAAAAGTAAAACCATGTAAGCGAAATAGATTGGAATTTTTAAAAATATATATATATATATATATATCACCTTCAACGATATTTGTAAACGTATTCTTGACACTAAAGTGCTTTTTAGTATCAAGTTCACGCCTCGCACTAATTCTCAAAGTTCTGTTGTTTTTAAAAATCCAATCTAATAACTTGGCCGAAATATCTGCAGACAAATCGTGAATTCTGTATAAACAGTGTCTAATATTTGCGGATTTGTTCTTTGTACTGAACATTGTTTTTGAACAACACAGTCTGTTTTCCCTTCACTGTATCCGTGCCAAATCGGGGGTGAGAATTCCTCGCTAAGAGTGTTTACGCGCAGAAAAAGGACCCAAGCCAGAGAAATCAACACAGAATAAAGCCAGGCACAATGGTAACTACGACTTTCTCTATCTATCTCATGTTTTATTCCTTCGGGTCTATCGAAACCACAGATATCAAGCAAAGACAAATCTGACCTCTAATCGTCATCAATTAATGGTCATTATACACATTATACAGGGGTCCCCCCCCAAAAAAAAATTGACATTATTTTAAAAGCAATTATCTTGAAAACTATTATGTCTAGCTCAATGAAAGTGAACAGTTTAGGTGTTGAACATCATAAGTTTATGGGACCGATTTCATAAGTGTTCAATATTTGCACCGCCTGTGACACGGCACACGTCAAGTAGGTAGTTAAGCTCTTGCCAAACATGTTGTAGCATGACTCCTGTAACATTATCCAGTGCGGAAGTGATTCTCTGCATATCTGTGTTGAACCGTGTATTTCTATCAAATAATTTAGAAGTTGTTTAACTATCTGGTCTCCTAGTGACTCTCACTCTTGATAAGGACACATTATACAGGGTGTGTCCACCGAAAAAATTGACATCATTTTAAAAGCAATAATCTTGAGAACTACGAAGTCTAACTCTATGAAATTGAACAGTTTAAGTGGTGAACATCATAAGTTTTTTCTGGGACCGATTTCATAAGTCTTCAATATGTGCACCGTCTGTGACACGGCACACGTCAAGTCGTTTGTTAAGCTCTTGCCAAACACAGTGTAGTATTAGTCAGTGAGGAAGTGATTCTGTACTTCAGTTCATCAATGCTAGCAGAGGCGGGGACATAAACCAGTCCCTGCACATAGATGAGAGGGGGGGACATAGACCAGTCCATTCACATATCACCATAAAAAGAAATTACACGGAGAATGGTCCAGTGACCGCGGCGGATATTTCATCAAAATATTGCGTTCATCTCCACCACACCCGATACATCGCTCTGGCAGATTCTCATTGAGATAAAACGTATTGTCCTCTTCCATTAGATATCTGGATCTGTTTCCATATATTCTGTGAAAATTTGAGGTTATTTCAATAAGAATTCTCAAAATTATTGACCTGCGAAATTATGTCACATTTTTAGGACGCCCTGTATATACATATATATATATGTGTGTAATTTGGCAGCAACTTTTCTTTTAAACATGTAGTGTTGAATGTTAAAGACAACATCGTCCTGCATATTTTCTTTTGAATTTTCTCATATTTTCTAATGAGACTTTTTATTTGAAAATGATATCGAAATAAATATTGTCCGTACGATAACCTAGTACTTTCGAACATCAATGTTCATCTTCAGTGTCAAAATCTTTTAGTCAATTTTTTTTAAAAAACACTTGTCTTGTAGCGGAATCATGTTGCTACATTTTTTACAAACTAAATAAGCATTAAAATCCTTTTAATTTCAAAAGACGCGATGATGTTATCACGTGCATATATATGTATATATATATATATATATATATATGTGTGTGTGTGTGTGTGTGTGTGTGTGTGTGTGTGTGTGTGTGTGTTTGTGTTTGTGTGTGTGTGATATAATTACATAATTATATAATATATATTATGTATTTGGGCAACAATCCTTTTTTGCACATGATATATTGTATGTTAAGAAGAATTTTATAAGTCATTTTGTTCTGGTGATCTTAGTTTGTTATATAATCATTTAAACACAATTCTTTTCTGCCAAAGGAAAATCCTTGTAGATAATGCTTACATTTTAAGAACACCTAATAGTAAAAGACGTTTAAAGATAATGGAAGCACTTTTTTAAAAATCAATCAATATGTCTTGCTCCGAAACATTGCAGTACATGTTAGGAGTGTTTTGAATGCATTGCAACATGTAATTACTACAATTCCGATACAATACAGCTTAGAATGCAAACAGCAAAGAATGATGACCTCCCCCCTTATAATGGCTAATGACATACTTACTTGGAATAAAAGAAAAATTGTAAGAATATTATAAAAATCTGCATAAAGCATAAAATTTTATTTTCCGTTACGTTGAATATATATGTATATATATATGTGTGTGTGTGTGTGTGTGTGTGTGTGTGTGTGTTTTATTAAAAACGACGGACAGGATACTGTGTTTAAGTTTTTTTTTTTTAATTTTAATGTTTATGAATACATCTAGATTTATGGCATTGATTTTTTCATCCACAGAAAAGAAAGTACGTCTAAGAATATTTTTTTAAAGATTAAACGCAGTACCTTGTCAGTCGTTTTCAATAAAACTTATAAAAAGAAGAAATTTCTGTTCAAATACACAGTTATATATATATATATATATATATATATATATATATATATATTGAGTGTTGACTTCAATGCTCACTTTTATATTCATATATATACATACATGTATATATAAATATATATATATATGTTCAAATACACAATTATATATATATATATATATATATATATATATATATATATATATATATATATATATATATGTATCAGCGACAGTCTAATTCATGCTTAAACGGTTATCTTTCAGGATGGAACAGACTGTCGCCTCTAACGTGGTTACCTCAATGTACATTTTTATAATAACATATGCTCTAACCCTGATATAGAGCAATTTAACCCAGAAATATAGCATACCTTAAAACTATAATTGTATTGTATACATGCATACATATATATAATTAGAGAAAAGGATGAGCAGCTCCCAAAAGAGTCCGTCTAAAAATGCACACTGGGAAAATCGGTCACTGCGCACTGAAATATTGAAATATGACTTATATATATATATATATATATATATATATATATATATATATATATATATATATATATATATATATTCAGTATTCAGTTACTGTCGACTGGACATGTTTTGAGAATGTCTGATGACATGATACCCAAGATCCTAATGTACAGCCAGTTAGATCAGGGCGACAGGAATGTAGGATGCCCATGGCTAAGATACAAAGACAAGCTGAAAAGCAACTTGTCAGCAGTCAATATACCACATGACACCTTTGAGCGCTTAGCCTTGGAGCGGGTAGAATGGAGATCAACGTGTTTTAGTGAACTCAGCAGTTATCAATCTGCTTGTCTGAAACATCTTCATGAACCGAGAGCAAGATCTAAAAGGTCAGCCAATCTAACAGTGATCTCTTCTCACAATCCTCACATTTGCTCCATATGTGGCTTCCTTTGTAAATCACTAGCGGGATTCTGAAGCAGGCATTTATAAAATAAATTGCCAAAACTGTTCCTCCCAATATATTGGAGAAATAAGTAGAAATATAAAAAAACGCATTCATGAGCACAAAAGAGACCTCACAAAAAACAACTCAGTTAATGCACTAGTCATATATAGAAATAAATTCAACCACAATTTTGATTTTAAAAATGCTACACTCATAAAAAAAGAAAATAACTCACTCAGAAAGAAAATCCTCGAGAGTGCTGCCTTTGAATATTACCCAAATATTAATATACGCTCAGGCCTTTTCCCTATTTCACATTTCTTAACAGAATTACTTCTCTCCCAAACAAACGTACTGAACAGTATCAAGAAATCAAAAGAAAATAGTTGAATCCGTCAACACAGCAATAAAAACAATATCTCCACAAGTAACAGTAATTGACGTAATTTTCAGCTAACAGTATGAAAATAGCGTTCTCTAAATTCTTCCAGTTGCTAAGGACATTTTCTTTTTGTTATTATTAATTACTTTGTTTAAATAAATTCATTTCGTTTTTTGCCTCGAGAAAATCCACATTGGACGAAATGCGTCGGCATCTATTACAGTTTTCCTGTTGTCATTTATATTTATAAATATTGTCTTTGCTTCAGGTTAACTCTGAGAAATTTTTCATTTTCATAGATAGATAACTTGCGAGAAAGCAAGAAGAAAAACAGAAAAAAATATTATTAAACGAAAAAGTTCCGTAGTCTTTAACAAGACATGCCTCAATACATATATATATATATATATATATATATATATATATATATATATATATATATATATATATATATATATATATATATGTGACTGCATAACTTCCTCTCCTGCCATTTGAAAAGCTCATTATGGGTTTTTTAGCGCGCCCACGTCGCTACCGAATGTAAGGCACAAGGTCAGTTTAAAGTGGATTTAACGGCAATACCGTGCAAAATCTCTCATTATGATCTTCCAACCGTCTTGAAACGTTATCCGCTTAAGAAAGCACAACAAATCGAAAAGGTTTCTCGTAAGGTAGGTCGTCAGCCGCTCCAAAATTATTTCTTTGGACTGTTATTCCCAGATGTTTAACAATTTTTTCATGTTTTCTGTTTCTTTTTATCTCGACGAAATATTTAACTTTTAACCTTAGATAAGTAAGACCTATATATATATATATGGTATAATATACACGTATATCATATGAAAAGTTATATAATATTCAAATAATGCTTTTATGCCTGAGCTGATAGGTATGAAGTCAAAATAAATTCCGATTATTTGTAAGGAAATTTTAGGTGAAATAACCTTGCAAATGGAAACAGTCTGCTTGCTTTGAAAATCAGCATGTTTGTATTTTCTTTTGTCCCAGCATTTTTCTCTCACTATTCTCTTGTACAGTTTCTGATTTATCAGTCAAGTTAGTCGTATTATTATTATTATTTGATTTGATTTGATTTCTGGTCTGTAATCATTTTCTTCCGGGTCCCAACCAGTGACCTAATGTCAGCAGTTGCACCATTACATTTTTCCACTGAGCATTTTTTAAGGAACAAATTCACCTGAGATTAGATATACTTTAAATAGATAAATCCCTCGTAAAGTATGATAATCCAGATATGTTCTTTGTAATGAACTTTTTCAGTGAAAATCTGAGCATTATTATTATTATTATTATTATTATTATTATTATTATTATTATTATGAGCATTATTATGAGCATTATTATTATTATTATTAGCATTATTATGAGCATTATTATTATTATTATTATTATTATTATGAGCATTATTATTATTAGCATTATTATGAGCATTATTATTATTATGAGCATTATTATGAGAATTATTATGAGCATTATTATTATTATTATGAGCATTATTATGAGCATTATTATTATTACTATGAGCATTATTATTATTATTATTATTATTATTATTATGAGCATTATTATTATTATTATTATGAGCATTATTATTATTATTATTATTATGAGCATTATTATTATTATTATTATTATTATGAGCATTATTATTATTATTATTATGAGCATTATTATTATTATTAATATTATTATTATGAGCATTATTATTATTATTATTATTATTATTATGAGCATTATTATTATTATTATTATTATGAGCATTATTATTATTATTATTATGAGCATTATTATTATTATTATTATTATGAGCATTATTATTATTATTATTATGAGCATTATTATTATTATTATTATTATTATTATTATTATTATTATTATTATGAGCATTATTATTATTTCCACGTGATTAACGGTGATGCTTGCTCGTATCATACTCGAGTCGATACTTCATGCATAGTTTCGTAAATACTTTTTCATCATTTTGCCCCAAGCAAGGCAATAAAGTCACTAAGGCACAAAAGGTTACTGAATATGAAAAAAGAAGAAAAAGAAAACATTGTTAAGGAGCGAGAATAATAAAAGAAGAGGAATCAAGAAGACAGTAGATAACGATTGACATTGCGTTTAAATTATTGGAGATTAAAGTTGGCTGGACAGCAAGAAGCTGAATGAGAATTCTACTGTGTCAAGGCGTCGTTTGTACACATTTTGCATCCGCTGAGTGCAGCCACTAACAATACCATCAGTAGCTGCCCTACACAGCCTCTACAAGGGTAAATCAGTTGCTCCATCAAGAAATAGGTGCTTATTATTATTACTGGAAGAATAGTGTCTTCAGATATTACAGATTCATTGCCACGAAATCGTTTTCCTTATTTATGGTTTCTTGTTACAGCGTCTGAAGAATCAAAATGAAAAGCCGTCGTACATTTTTGTCCCTATAAGATATTTTGTCCTTATAAGATCTTTTGTCCCTATAAGATATTTTGTCCCTATAAGTTCTTTTCATTTATGTTAATCCTCAATTTCATTTACCAATATGTTAGATTTTCTTTCATTTTACATTTAAAACGATTTCGCTCTTTGCAAATTATTTTGCCTCTCTTTCATATTTCTGTGCCAAATTGTTTTTTTGAAGGGGTTTGGTGCGAGCAGGTGCGAAAAGCAATATCATATTAAGATGACTCGTGTTTGTACCGATAAAAAATTGTGTGAAGTTAACGAAAGAAAGGAAGAAATATCAAAACACAGACGACAAAACAATGGCGGTGTTTGAATTTTAGGGAAACGAAGTACGCAGCCAAAAAGGCGCGGGCTGACTGTGTCGGATGACGAAAACAGAAAAAATCGTGGACATTGTTTGCCTCTCATATTTTTTATACTTCTAATGAAGTAGTTTTTTTTAATCTTTTCGTCATTCCTGTTGTTTGATCTTTTTTCTAATACCCACCAAACAAATGAAATACCAGCTTATCGTCATCACCGTCTTTCTAAGTACTGATAGTATCAGTAATAGAATAAATAACATTTAAAAGCTTGAGGAAAACAGTTATTTGTTAAACTAAACTGTGTATTTTACAAGCACAATACAGTAGGTTGAAATGTGATGCACCGAGGACAAGTCGCTTACGTCAAAAGACAAATGAAGGTGTAGTCAGATAGATAGAGAGAAAGAGAGAGAGAGAGAGATAAAGAGAGACAAACAAATGAAATGTACAGAGACGGGAAACTATTTCGCTGTGTCTAGATAACTATATAGTGAAATTTTGTAATAGGAAAAAAATGAGTATATACAGTTATTAAGGGAATAGGCGTGAGAAAGAAAGAAAGAAAGAAAGAAAGAAAGAAAGGAAGAAAGAAAGAAAGAAAGGAAGAAAGAAAGGAAGAAAGAAAGAAAGAAAGAAAGAAAGAAAGGAAGAAAGAAAGGAAGAAAGGAAGAAAGAAAGGAAGAAAGAAAGAAAGAAAGAAAGAAAGAAAGAAAGAAATGTATTGAAATTGTCCGAATGGGGACAGTGAGAGATCACAACTTTAATAGATAGATAGATAGATAGATAGATAGATAGATAGATAGATAGATAGATAGATAGATAGATAGATATGAATAGAGTCGGATAGATAGATAGATAGATAGATAGATAGATAGATAGATAGATAGATAGATAGATAGATATGAATAGAGTCGGATAGATAGATAGATAGATAGATAGATAGATAGATAGATAGATAGATAGATAGATAGATAGATAGATAGATAAGAATAGGCCCGGATAGATAGATAGATAGATAGATAGATAGATAGATAGATAGATAGATAGATAGATATGAATAGAGTCAGATAGATAGATAGATAGATAGATAGATAGATAGATAGATAGATAGATAGATAGATAAGAATAGGCCCGGATAGATAGATAGATAGATAGATAGATAGATAAGAATAGGTCCGGATAGATAGATAGATAGATAGATAGATAGATAGATAGATAGATAGATAGATAGATAGATATGAATAGAGTCGGATAGATAGATAGATAGATAGATAGATAGATAGATAGATAGATAGATAGATAAGAATAGGCCCGGATAGATAGATAGATAGATAGATAGATAGATAGATAGATAGATAGATAGATAGATATGAATAGAGTCAGATAGATAGATAGATAGATAGATAGATAGATAGATAGATAGATAGATAGATAGATAGATATGAATAGAGTCAGATAGATAGATAGATAGATAGATAGATAGATAGATAGATAGATAGATAGATAGATATGAATAGAGTCAGATAGATAGATAGATAGATAGATATATAGATAGATAAGAATAGGTCTAGATAGATAGATAGATAGATAGATAGATAGATAGATAGATAGATAGATAGATAAGATTTAATGCTTATCTACTAAACGGTATTCATTGAGAGAATCTGTCGTCTAACCACAGATTAGTCGATCGCTCACTAATCCTAAATAATCCATTAAGCTTGTCTAATTTACAATCAATAAGGTTTCATAACACAACATTAGAACACTTAAATGAATACAAATTAAATCAGCCATTAAAAAGTAGGAAATTATCTTTGTGGGGTGATATGGCTTAGTCGTTATAACACAGAATTTTAGGATTAAGGTTCAATTACAGCCTTTTTGCCAAGAAAATGAAACCCCTTGAAACTTGTTTTGGGATGGTTGATTTCTAGTATTAACCCTTTGATCCCTGCATTCCTGAATAATTTTAACCCTCTGCCTAAGATCCTGAGTCAAAATTCTCAAATAATTGGTATGTAATGTTTCACGGTAGATATCAACAATAATTACACGTGTTAACCCACCGTTGGCTGGGCATTAAGTCATTTTTCTCTACCACCGGTAAAGCGCTGGTCAGGGCTGAAAGGGTTAAGTTGTCACTATGCCAGACTTAGACATTAATGACATGTCAATAACGGAAAAATATATTGGCAGTGTCCATCTGCTTGTAAAATCAATTATAGACATACCCTGTATAATGTTTGCAATATGTCAATATTAAAAATGAGTATAACAGTCATAAAAATTGTATTTAATGTGTGTGTGCTTTTTACCTTATAAAATCAATTATAAAAGCACTACATAATGATAGGAATATGTCAATATTGACACTGGATATAACAGTCATTTGCAAAAGCATTTTATATTTAATAGTATCTCGCGGTTTGTTTGTTTAGTTTTTTATCTTGTAAAGACATTCTATAAATATATTTCATATAATGACTGTCCCAGTCCCAGTCTATTTTATCTTTTCAACAAGTATATTACGAATAGTGTCCGGTAGGTCTCCATGAATATTTAAATGAGATCTAATTGAGCTATGGTCAGAAAGGTGTAGAGTGAGTCTGCGTGTCAAACATGTTGTAGGGCGGCCTATATAATTATTTACGAATTTTGATTGATCAGGAATACAACATATATATATATATATATATATATATATATATATGGTTCTCAAATCTACATCTTTATATCAGGTCTTAGATCAAGTCTTAGTTTTCGGGCACTCCAGACAGATATCGTCGCCGTCTATATTTCGTATTCTTCTTTGCTGATCGCCTCCTTTATGATGATTGAGTTGACGACTAACTTCACCGCCAATCTGCAAGTTCAGTAGAAGAAACTTCCAGTTACCCGAAAACCTGCTTCCGTCATCCATTCCTTATCGCCGTTTGGCTTTGTAAGAGTTTGTTGGAGGTGAAAGAAAATCAGAGTAGAAGAAAGTGTCGATGGCGTAAATTTGTTTAAGATGGACGTCAACTTGCCGGGAAGTCAGGAACACACTTAATTCCACGACCTTGCTCTGCGGCGCATATGGAATGAGACATGCAGAATCCAGTCATGAAACTGCAACGAACTGCCGCTGATTTTGTTATAATTTCGAGTGACGCCTTCTGTAGAATGTCTCTCATGCGTAGCCCACTCTATATGGTTGTTCCACCGTTGGGGTCTTTGGTGCTTAGATTGGCCCCTCGTCTTCGACCTTACCGCCAACGGTGGCCCTACCATGAGTTTAGAACTTCCGACGGCATCGCTCTTAGAGTCATTGGACCGATGAAGCCTCTCAACCATATATATCATGTGAAAATGAACACTGCATCACACCTTAAGCATTCATCAGACCATACAATTGACAGTGCCGATATAATGTTGATATTTATGTCCAATCTGTTTATCCATACGTCCGCTCTGTCTCTCCGATGTTGAGTAATTTTCCCGCATGCATAAACAATTTTTAAATAGTATAATTAAATATATTATAATTAAGTAACTCATCGAGTCTAGAAGAAACCTCAACAGAATGCAGAAAGCACTGGACGGCCGTTTCGTCCTATACAGGGTGTCCATAATATTCGTGTGCACTTGAAAAATTTATAACTTTATTTGTATTTGCGATAGAAATAATTTCTAAAGAGGATTAGAAAGAAGTAAATCTATATTTTTTAGGTTTTATTGAAATTTTATTTAAGTTTCCACATGTCCCCTATCATTAGCAATACAAAGGGTAATACGATTTTGCAGTTCACGGAAAACATTTGCCAACAGATTTACAGTAATGCCTGAAATCACATTAGTTATTTTAGCTATACTTAAAACTAGGTACATTAAACTTTATAATATTTTTTACAGATTATTTCTATCGCAAATACAAATAAAGTTATAAATTTTTATAAGTGCACACGAACTTTATGGATACCCTGTATTTGGGACTCATCAGCAGTGCGCATCCACTACCGAGAATTGAAACCCGGACAGTTACGTTATCAGGCTAACGTCATGCCAACGGTTCCCACCTTCGACATACGTAAGTTCGCTACGCAAAAGATCGCATTTACAAAAAGCCTACATAAATACGAGTTCCTCGCCAACCGAATGTCTGAAAACACGTAGACGTGTGCAGAAGCAACCTAAGTTAATTGACATTGAAAAAATTGACGGTTTCCAAATCGAAAATATAATATGCGACAGTTTACATTACGACTTTATCCTCACGCAGTAAAACTAGCCCTCTTTTCTTTTGTAAACATTCACCATGACCTCATCATCAGATCTTCGACTGCTTCAATCGTCCGGAGGCGGTGGGGGAGGAAGAAGAAACACACTTTGATTGTTCTTGTTCAGGATCCTTTCAATGGTCTTTTAAATAGATTGGTGGCGCCCATCTCCTCTCCAAACACTTGACCGACAGTCAAAGACCATGGAATATGGTGTGGGCCACTCTCGGTCCATACAATAGGTTTTGAAGTAAAAGTTGTACTTCTCTTAGACTTTTTTCAAATTAAACGTATTCTTCTCTGTAATCCTTACAACACTTTCAATGTAACTAATATATATTTTTTGTTAGTGTTTGGGAACCTTCAACTAATTACACTATATAAATTAATGGTAAATGCCTCTTCGGTTTATGCCATTTTAGTTTCTGGATGTTTTCATAGGAAAGTTCTAATTTTTGATATCGAGAGAAAAATCTATAACTAGCTCTTGTTGAAAATCTCAATAAATGTAATACCTTTTCACTGTAAATACTTTGTGGCCAATAAGATCGTTGTGGTGGAGTGGGTTACCGAAGGACTTACTCATCAACTTTCTTTGCGGACTGTTAATCAGAACTAAACACAAGCAGCTTCATCCAAAATTAGTTTTTCTTTCATCTGGAGGAAGTAAAAAAATTGATCAGCTGACTATCGCACTAGCGCATGCGCACTGGCGACGATTTCGCTTATCTGCTGAACACGGACAGAGATGATAGAATTAGAATGATAATTTGTACTATTTTAAAATGTCTCTTCTTTTTTTTTCTTCTTTAAAATGAAAGAGAGGTTGATCAAAGACTTTCTTGTGGCAATTTCATCCTGACTTCTGCGTCGGACTTCAGACGTGAAATCAAGCGAATTCGCTATTTCCAGCTTTCGACTTTATTCACCATCGATAATTTGCTTGCCGTCACAAGCATGTTGGAATGGAAGATATCAGGAGATTCGATGAAGTAACTAACAAAGGAGATATGATGACCTTCCATCAAAATTAGTTGACCGTTTTAACCCTAAAGATTTTCAGCGAGTACTTTTGTCGGGAGTAAAGGTTAGAGATGATCAGACTATAATAGAAAGTGAGATAATCATATCTCTGTTTAGATCGATAAGAAGAGGGATAGATATGAAGGGAGATAACTCACTGTTGTTACTCTTCTGTAGGGAGCAATAACGAATAGTCTACAACCGGCCTATATGTTTATACTAGCGACGTTCAACGAACAGACCCTGAATCTTCACTCATAAACGAGTGATCTCTCAGGGAAATTCCGAAACCTTGAGTGCCCATTAAGTCTTAGGCTCAACTCAGACCTGAAGCGGAACACGTACCCATTGCTATAGATACTTGGAAATTCGTCGTTACCCATACAGCTTCAGTAAATATCTGACCTCCTCCTATCCTCTGCTTTTACATGGGTCTGGTCAGATCGATAATAAAATACTGCGGACATTTTCTTTTTTCCGTACCACCCCAAGCAAAGCAGTACAGGCACTAGCACGCAAGGGGTCATTGAGTGTGGAGGAAGACAAACATTAATAATGAGCAAAAAGAAAAAAGAATATTTAAGATGGCAGCCGTATTCGTATTTCGTTCGTGTTAAACTCGAGCCGATTCTATAATAATAATTCTATTATCATTCTATAAATCGCTCCTTTGTAGAATCGGCTCCCAAGAGGATGCTTCTGCGATCACTACAATATTAACCAGTTCAAGTCTAGGGCCCACCATTTTCGTCACCCACATATCTCTATAAACTGTTCTTCTTACTCTGCAACCCGCTATCTCGAGTGACTCTTGGGTTTTGGACAGGACAAAATGTAAAAATATATGCCTGGCTTTTACATGCACTTGCTTGCGTGTCAGTGTTCCAATTCACAACACTGTAGCTAAGCCTTTACAAATGTATTCGCTGATATACACATAGATACACAGGCAGTCGAAACTAATTAGAGTTTCTTTGCTTTCAGTGACACTATTGAGTTTACTTAATCCATTCACCACATGAATTGACACAGATAATCCAAAGTAATCCCGAAAAACAACCCAAGGGAAATCGAGTGGAAAGACATTCCATTCTTGTAAAGGAAAATGTGTAGGAAAAAGCTGTATAAGAGATGGGAAGAATTAATAGATAGATAGATAGATAGATAGATAGAAAACTTAGATATATTGGTGATGAAAAATTAAGTCTCGTTGAATCGTTCAAATACATTTCTGTATATAGATATATAAGTAAATTTGCTGATTGATATATATATATATATATATATATATATATATATATATATATATATATATATATATATATGTATGTATGTATGTATGTATGTATGTATCCCAAAACTCAATTATATAAAGAATGAAAATGGACACCATAGAAAAAATAGAAGTAGAAAAATCATTTGGCATACACCCCCATACAAACAAATGGTAAGCAATAAGTTAGGACAAACATTCCTTGCATTAATCGATAAACATTTTCCTAGAGAAAATAAACTCAGTGCAATTTTTAATAAAAATATCCTAAAATTAAGTTGCATTTTTACTGAAAACTTAGAAATGCTTATTAAGAAACATAATGCTAATATCTTCAATAAACACCAAAATCAAAAAATATAAATCCTAAAATAAAAAGAAATGAAGATAAACAAAAATTATATAACTGTAGAAATCGTCAACATCCTTTAATAATAATAAATACCGAAATCAAACGCCCCTATCTAAATACTTCTGGCACTTAAAACAAACCAGTAAAACAACAACAGTAAAATGGATATTAAGAAGAATAGCTAGACCTTGTAGTTCATTAAATGTCCCAAGTCATTTGTGCATACATGAAAAATTATACATTATTAATTTTCTGAAAAATAAAAATTTACTAAAGAAATGAAATAGCTATTTTTGGTAGACACAGTCAAATATTTTCCTTAAGTAATAATTAATTTTGAAAAAATAAAATAATAAAGAACAAAGATGAAACATACATTTTTATATTTGATTTTTAATTTGCAATTAAATTCTGATATATATATATATTTGTGAAAATACCGTATAGTCTTTTAGCTATTAGGAGGTCGAATGGTAGTTTAAATCTATAAGAATAAAATTTAATTAATAAAATTTAAATATTAATAATATGTCTTGAACATATTTAAATAACCCTTTTAGAAAACCTTTGTGTATAAAAATATGAAATAAGATGATTAATAAAAATTCCAATGTTTTTTATCATTGAAAACACAGACGACTTACTGAATAAAGGAAGTATACGTTTGTTAGCAGACACCCCCACCCACCTAGACTTAAACTGACTTTGTAAGTAATTAACATATATTGGATACATAAGAAATTAAAATCCAATCACCCCTAAATTAAAATAGATTTTCGTTAACCTTAAAAACTTATAACATCAATATTGTCTGCGCTTATAAACTAAGTAAATTTCTTTGAAAGTTTATTCATAACATCGCTTGACAATGGAACCTGACTATGGATTTTAATTTTAATTTTTGTAATTAAATTTGTAAATTTAGTTTCAGTTTCGAAACATGGAAATTTTCTGTGTCGCGATGGAATCGTATTTTTAAAAAGAAAATAATTATAATATATATATATATATATATATATATATATATATATATATATATATATGCATGTTTCATTAAAAACGACAGACAAGGTACTAGGAGTGAGCTTTTTATGTAATTTTTCTTGTGTTATACAAAAAAAACACCAGCAAAAACTCCTGCCACCTTAACTATAAAAGCGAATGTCCACTTAGGTACGAAATAGCCGTAATAAAAAAAACTTTCTAAAAAGAGCACACCACAATTCATCCTCTCGAATACTCTTCCTCAAAGAACTTAATAACGTTAAACAAACACTAATCAACAACGGCTTCCCTAACCACCTTATAGACCACCAAATTCGACTATTTCTCACTACAGATAGTGAACACACAGTCAAAAATCACATACACATTTATTACAAAAACCAAATGCATAGGAATTACAAATAAGATGAATCCTCACTAAGACACATTATAAAGAAATACACTACCCCAATTGAACCGAATAAAAAAATCAAATTAATTATCTACTTTAACAAATTTAAGACAGCTAACCTTATCCTAAAAAATAACAACACACCAACTAAGTCAAATTACAAAGAACGAACATTATCTATGAGTTCAAATGCCCCTTAAGGAACTGTGTTCCTGATCAAACAGGATTAAATTGATCTTTTTTCCAAAAAATAAGGAATTTCAGTACAGCAAAAATGGTAGCTAACCATGAAATACTAAGGTCATTTTCGGAATCAACACCATCAAATTAGTTAAATGTGTTTTTTTTTCTTGGCACCAAAAATCATGTTGACCAGTGTTATCATTGTATATTGATATATTTCCTTTCACATTTGTAGTAAAAAGGGAGGTAACTCAACTTTGTCAATTTATAGCTGATTAGTTCCCATAACCGTTTATTTCATTGCATATTCACCACTTTGTAACAATTGCTATCATTTTTGACGTCACTGTTAAGCTAGTATTATTATTATTATACTAGGAAGAAGGAAATTACTGGAAACTAATTGAAACTCACCTGAAGCGAGCTGAATGTTTAATGATCCTCAAGCCAATGACATTTCCACCGAGCTTCTCTACGGCATATGACTTCACTGAATCTCTTTTGATATGTTCCTATCGAATTTATGTTTAAATTAGGGTCATCAGGAGGGAATGTGTACCGTTTCGGGGCCTTCCTCTCAACGAAACAAACGAAAATGTTTACTGTTTCCTATTGAATTTTATATGGTTATACTGAAAATAATATTTGTATATTTTAAAAATAATAATTACACGTTTATTTATATGTTAAAATCAACATGGAAATTTGTCGATTCGGTTTCAAACCGCGTTTGAAATTTTATAAATTCCTTTAAAAGGTTCAGTTTATAAACTTTTAATTCACCTCCGTAGTCGATTTATAAATTCCTGAAGTTTGAAACAGAATCTAAGAATACTAATAAGGGGGGGGGGAGAGTCTCGACGTCTAGTTTCGAAGACAGTTTGTATTAAATGATTTCTGGATCATAAATCAGCTAATCGACTTGTACACGATTTTAGGCGTTAAAAGAAAGTTCCTATTGTGTAAACGAGAAGGGCATAACAATGTTCACACCCCGTAATAACATGTCGGCCGCTCCTAATAAACAAGTTTTTATTAATAATTTAAAAACTCTCCGACGTCCCCAACCTTAAATTCTTCAAGAAACAGGATGTGGTGTGCTTCGCTAAAATGTTGACTAGCGCGTTTCTTTGTTTCTTTTTACATTTGCCAATAGCAGAAAGGCTTGAATCTTAAAAGGGCAATGTCCTTTGTTAGCGCGGCTTTCTCGAAATATTTCTTCTTTTTTATGGAGTCAGAAACAAACCAAAGATATGAATCAGATATCTTTTAGTTACTTGCTGTTCCTGCTTACTTTTTGTTCATATCATCCGTCATATCGCGGGTAGGACTGATAAAACAAATACATCGAAATTTTTGGTTGATAACACTACTCTAGCGACGTTTGATGCCCGGTGAGTAATATTTCATTACCATCATCCATCGGGGATGGTCAGCCTATTTTGAATATGGCTGCTGGGTAAAACACAAAGATCTCAACCGCAAAACAAATAACGAGACAGTCATTTGGATGCACAGATACCAACACATTGAGGCTTAGCAAACGTCCGTCCCGTCGTATTACATGAATCATCATGATCAACATCAGTCCCATGGTCGGAGATTCACGAGTGGGCGTGATGAATAACGGCTGGGGAGGCGAAAGGAGTAGAGCCGAGTTCCAGTCTCGTTGGTTACGTTCACTTCGGCGCAAATACACTTATGAAAGGCATGAATCCAAACCCACCCACCAAGGGAAATTATATTTTAGAACTTGTTACTTGAAAAATCATAATCATTCTCAAAATTTTGTTAATGCAATATTCAGTCGATAAAAAGTCAAATGTTTTGACTTTGGTTTGGTTTGATTTGGTTTATTTTATTTTACGGCATGTCAATACCTCAATGGGTTATTTAATGTCGACAAGATTTTTATGAGTGGTAATTCTTTTTTTCAAAAATGTATTGCTGGTAATAAAGAATTGTTAGTAACAATTTTTCCAAAAGTATATTGCTAGTATTAAAACCTATTTTTAAACATTCATAGCGTTATGGACCCCAGTTTTGGGGCCAACTATTTGCCCATAGCTGCGACATTAACAGGTGCTACCACCCCGGGTCAAGGTGGACTTGGGAACACCAGCAATTAAGCGGTGGTTCCAAGCTCCTCAAAACCTCCTGATCTGAGTCCTTGCTGTTGGGCGTAGTTTATCGTCTTACCCAGAACGGCCAAAAAAAAAAAGATGCTAAGACGCCGAGACGATTACAAGAATTAGAATGATGAAGCTATTTCACCGCACCCAGATTCCTTAGTGAAGCAATCTAGCACTTAGAAATGAGATTTTGGCCAACTGGTTGATATGCATTCCCTTGCTGACGGATGTAGTTTATCCTTATACCCAGTACGCCTCACTGGAGGTTGGGGTCTTACCCCTCTGTAGAGGTGCAGTCGGTGTATTCTAAAGCCTCAGCCGATAGTGCGTGGTTTGGCTTTAAGTAAACAACAAAGGATTCATAAGACGTAAAAAAAAACAACAAATTAGTCAGTCAACCCATGATCGGACGTCTTCGTAGGGTTGCTGCAATGTTTAACATCTGAGCAGTTCCCTCCATATGCCTAGGGTGAAAGTCGGAGAGGGTATTATTCTTGCGTGGCGTTTATTGGGAAAGTAAACCTGGCTGATCTCATCCCACTGCAGGTCAAAATACAGCCGATGACCTTCGAACCTGGAGCCTCGCCTTGATTACGAACACGTGCTTGATGCTTCCATAGGGGAACCCGAATAATATACAGTCTCTTGTTTTCAGACAACGAGACCATATTTTTCATCAAATATCACAGAAGACAAAAGCATCGTCGAGACGTTAATCTTTTGTGGTAGCCATAACCCTAACCATCGAAGCACTGATATTTTGTAGGGGTTATTTTAAGAGAAAAAGTGTTTCATATATAGCGCGACAACCGGTAGGTTAAGGGAAAGATTGCCTTTTAATATACTTTTTTGACGAGCATGTCATTTTATCATAATGTCAGTTACAACTTAGTGTCAGTAACTTTTTTCTTGTAATTTTTCCGACCGTCACTCTACGACCTTTAGCAAACAGCGCGGCTTCAAAATAAAATATAAATGTTAATCGATATTCGAACGCATTGTTGTCTAGGCCCTACAACTGCTGCACAGCTCGAACTAGGAAAAGGCATACAGAAGCCATATATATATATATATATATATATATATATATATATATATATGAAGAAATATAGTCTTAAGGTGTGCTATATTTATGGGATAAAGTACTCAATATCAGAGATAGAGCGTGTGTAAATATAAAAGTGAACACTTTTAGGTTTAGTGATTACAGTAGTTAAAAGCACAAGGCTTTGAGGAATGCAAATCATGTTTTTTTTTTTTAATTGAACCCCACCTACCTGAAAATCAGCTCTGAAGTGTAACATACAAAACTCAATAAAACAAAGATATTATTTAATTTCAAATGCTTTTATTTACTTTTATTTATTTTTATTAATATGGAAAATATTTTCTGAAAGCCAAAAAGTTTTTCGATGAAAAATGAATTTTTAATACAATTATTTGTTATTTCTTTAATTATAATGGATTTTTACATTTAAGTTGTTAAAATATGATAAAATTAATTAAAAGCCGCATCGGGTTTCCTAAATGTCCTTATGAGATAGATCTTTTTTTTAGCGCGTTGTAAATTGTATCATTTTGATTAATCAGAAAACCCGCAGTAATTAAGAAATGTAATTTTGTGTTCATAATCGTAATTATAAAGTACGGAAGACCAACCAGAATAAAATCAAGTTGCGTTATTTGAGTTAAGCATTGTTCTCCGCTGTTAAGGCCTTTACTTTTGCGAAACACGTGTGAAGTTAATTCGATTTTTCAATTTCAACTGAGAATGGTACCTACAAGTATCAGTATTATCTTATGAAATTTATATGATCTTATTTTTATATTAATCTCAGTTATGACATGTTTCCATAAATGAAAGATCAAAATTAATCTTTCCTCTTAATAACAACATAAACATTTAGACGATGAAATTTTGTTTTCATCAAGTTTGGCGTCTTTTTTACGATTCTACGCTCTTTTTTAGCGATCTCATGGAGTTACCTACGTTAACTGTCTCTCCCAATAAAAGCAAATACACTTGACAAGAATGTATAATTGATTGTCTTGATGTTGCACCATTGATATCAGAATCTCTTAAGTCTTTTTTAAAGCATTTCAATTCTGCATATGTTACTGATTCCCCTTTAATTTTTAACTCAGATTGAAGATTGATAAGTGGGTTTAGACTGCTACTGCATTAATGACTCATGTGTGTGCGTGTAATGGGGGGGGGCTAATGAAACGGAAAGATTTTAAATGGAGAAGATTAAAATAATAATCCCGATCCATTTAGCAGACGCCATTTTCCGCTGAGTAGATTGCTTTGAAGGCTTATTGGCGGTTTCCAAAGTTATTTACGAAATAAGAGGCATAGATGGAAGCCTGCAGGAGTGATGACATGCTGTCTGATTACAGATTCAAATGAGCAGGTATTGTCACGTTGATAGATAGATAGATAGATAGATAGATAGATTTGAACAGATTGATAGATATGAAAAGAGTCAGGGATAGATAGATATATAGATAGATAGATAGATAGATAGATAGATAGATAGATAGATAGATAGATAGATAGATAGATTTGAACAGATTGATAGATATGAAAAGAGTCAGAGATAGATAGATAGATAGATAGATAGATAGATAGATAGATAGATAGATAGATAGATAAAGAGTCAGGGATAGATAGATAGATAGATAGATAGATAGATAGATAGATAGATAGATAGATAGATAGATTTGAACAGATCGATAAAAAAATATAAAGAGGGGAAGTTATTAAAAGAAAAAACAGAAAAAAAAACGGACCAACAGACTGAGATAGATAGATAGATAGATAGATAGATAGATAGATAGATAGATAGATAGATAGATAGATACTAATAGTGGGAAACAAAAAGAAAGTGAATCAAATGAAAAGAGGAATATAGGAGGTTGGATCAATAAGTTCGTAACCTGATACATTAGCCGAATTCTGTCCTGAAATTATGTATTATCTTGGATGTTTCCGATTAATGGGGTTAAATGTTGGTTGATGTACCTTAACAAGAATGAAGGATACGTCGAAGAAATAATTATTTGTTGTGCAATATAAATGATTTTATTATCGTTACGCTTCGGGGTTGGCGATCTATCTTGCCAGAAAGATATAAGTAATTGAATAAAGTGAAACAAATCAACAAATTAAATAATAAAGCCGTTAATATACGGAAGATTAGTTACATTTAGGTCAAATGAAATACAAAGAGGATAGGCGATATATATATATATATATATATATATATATATATATATATATATATATATATATATATATATATATATATATATATATATATATATATATATAGTTAAGTTACGAAAAACTTGGTAATCCGTATGGGTAGTCCCAAGGAGGATGAAATCCTGAGAGCTCAATGTAAATTCAGAGCTAATAATTTAAAGAAAACAGACCACTTTATGGTTCCATGTAATAATTTATTTCACCATAGCCCTTTTAAACTTTTGGTTTGCATTACGATCCCTTTGTAGTTGATTATTATGAAATTCTCCATCGTCCTTTAAAAGGGCTATGGTGAAATAAATTATTATATGGAGCCTTAAAGTGGTCTGTTTTTCTTTAATATATATATATATATATATATATATATATATATATATATATATATATATATATATATATATATATATATATAGTATTTTGCTAAGCATAGTTTTGTTGTGTACAAGGCTGAGATTAAGGAGCACTCTGTGAGGATGGAACTCATTATTCAGTCGTAATCGATCCAACGAGATAAACATGGGGACCATTACACCATGTCGAAGTGCCCGTGTGTGTGTCTGCTCCTGTGTGTGTGTGTGTATGTGGGTCCGTGTGTGTGTGTGTGTGTGTGCTCATGTGTGTGCGTGTGCCCATGTGTGTGCGTGCGCGCGCATGTATTTTCCATGTGCCCATGTTTCTGTGTGCCCATGTGTGTGTGTTTGTGTGTGTGTATGTGTGTGTGTGTGTGTGTCTTCTGTGTGTGTGCCCCTTGTGTATCCATGTGTGTGCCCATGTATGTGTGTGATTGCGCGCACACACACACACACATACATATACGCATACAGTGAGAAAGAAAGAGGATAAAGAGGATAAAGAGGATGGGTACCTGCCGTAGAGTTTTCAGGTGATTAATTTCCAGTGTCAGTGCTCGTGAGTTCTAACCTTAGTGATGGTCTCACAGGGAGGATTTTATTACTGACCTGCACTTAGTAAATGTGTATAGAGACGATGTATCAAAAATTAGAAGGGCCTTTAAATATAAGCTTTATTACTTACATCGCTTTTAGAATTTGACAAAAAAAAACGAAAGAAAAACCAAGATTCTATAGTAGAAAATACAAGTAAAGAATTATAATTAAAAAAAAAAACACTCGCTGAAAATCTTTATTAAGGCGAGAGTAGACAAGCACGAAAAAGATTTTAAATTGACAGCCAAGTGAATACAAATGATGCGAATATATAAAAAAAAAGTTCGAGACAAAGAGTAAAAAAATATACCAGAATGAAAAATGATTGGCTCATGCGTCAAGTTTCAGACAATAACGCCGAGAGAAAGAGAAAGGCTTAACCAGGTGACGAGAGTTCGCTCCTGGTTGACGATCAATAGAAATGCCCTCACAATTATCTAGGTGAAGCGACTTGCTTTTCTCGATTTGGAGTTGAGTTCAAGATACAATAATAGCGTCGAATGAAAGCGAACGCTGAGTAGTAGTTGGACTAGTTCATGGCGAGAAGTTAGAATGATTGTCATATGCGAGACTGCAGAATTCTTTAACCGGCTGCGTAAATAGATGAAGGCATAGCAATAGACGTTGATAATTTTATCCCAGAAATCAAATAATCTATACTCTTTTTTTGTATGTTATATTTTCTATGCTGTAAGCAAAACATTGTTAAAATAACATTAGTGAGACAATTATAAACATGAATAAATATTTCAAATTTAATAAAAACTGTTTTCTTACCTGTTGTACTTTTGCCAATTATGATTTCATACTATTGATTGCTTTCTCTGGAGATCAAGAGACAGCAAGTCTACTCAATTATTACAGCAGTGACATAATATTTACCCTACTTTCATAATGTTATCATCTAGATGTTTATTATTATTATTATTATTATTATTATTATTATTATTATTATTATTTTATTTGATATCTGGCGTTTACACATTTCTTTCCGGATCCCGCCCGGGGACCTAAGGTTAGAAATGGTATCATGACACTTTCCACTGCAAAAAAAATAAATTACATGGATAAATCCCTTCGTAAAGAGTGGGCTGTACTTGTCAGAACAATTTTTTTATCTCTTTGAGGCATGGACTTCCAGGGATCCCTTCAATTAGTCTACTGGAATCTTTTCCAACCAATCCTAGGGCTCCAACTACAACAGGGATTGTTGATGTTCCCATGTGCCACATTTTTGAGATTTCTATTTCAAGGTCCTTGTATTTTGACAGCTTTTCGAATATCTTCAAAGATACATTGCAGTCTGCAGGGACTGCCATATCAATAAGCAAATTATTATTATTATTATTATTATTTCCTTTGATTTCTGGTGTGTACTCATTTCTTTCCGGGTCACGCTCAGAGACATAAGGTTAGAAATGCCATCATGACATTTTCCACTGACACACAATATATATATATATATATATATATATATATATATATATGTATGTATGCATGTATGTATGTATATATTACATAGATGAAGCCCTTCCTAAGGTGTGGGGTGTACTCGTGAGAACAATTTTTCGCATTTCTTTAAGGCATGAGCTTGCAGGAATCCCTTCACTTAGTCTACTGGAATCTTATTCCAACCAATCCGAAGGCTCCAACAACAACAGGAATAGTTGATGACTCCACGTGCCACATGTTTGAGATTTCGATTTCAAGGGCCTTGTATTTTGATAGCTTTTTGAAGATCTTCGAAGCTAATATCTCATATATATATATATATATATATATATATATATATATATATATATATATATATATATATATATATATATATATATATATATATATATATATATATATATATGAGTTCTGTTCATGATCTATCTACTTATCTATCTGTATATCTATCTGAGTGTATTCATATCTATCTCGGTCTGTTCATTATCTCTCTCTCCAGATAATCCTGGTATTTCTCCAATGGCTCACTAGTTTGTTCTTCTTATTATTGTTATTAAATTATTATTATTATTAAAAATTGTAAAATCGTCTCTTTCTTTGTTTCGCCTTTATGTCTTCTTTGTTTGATCTTGTTTTCGTTTATTTTTTTCTCTCCCCTTTTTTTGTTTTTAAATGTCTTGATCCTGCTCGTGAATTAATGAATCCGTATAATACAGATACAAATATACTACCTAAAATCATTTTTTTAGGCATTTCATCCCAAGGAAGGCGGGAGAGTAAAGAGGGGTGTTTGAGGAAAGGATATAGAGAAGGACGGGGATCAGGATCAAGGCATCAGAAGATATCGATTGACATTACATTTGAATATTTGAAGATTATAGTTATCAGGAAAGCAAGTAAGAGGAAGGTAGTTTCACTGCCGAGAAGTGTGAGATAAGAAACTATTGAAGTAGAAGAGACGGCTACATTTAACCGTTTCGACAGTGAGACGGTGGGACCGAGACGCCAACCTAGTAGCACGCTTAAATTCATACAGTTTGGGAACCAGTGAAAGTAGCTCGTCGGAGTCGTTGCCTTGAAAATACTTGTAGAAAAGACAGAGGGAAGCCATATCACGTCTGTGAGAGAGTGACTGTAGACGAGATGCCAGATCAGCACCTATCATATTGTATATCCGTAATTTGACTCTGGTTTATTTAATACCGAATAAAAGTTTTGTAGGACATGAATACATAAATAGATAAAATAAACTATTGTCTACCTTTACACAAGTGTTATAACGATACACAATAGTTTGTTTATATTCGTGTCTGCAAATATCTACACAGAATGTTGGCCTCTTTTGGTAGGATGTCTTATCTCGTAGAATTAATCCATTTGCAAAGAGTAAACATTATAGCAAATATCGCTGGAGCAGATCTTTTGTCAGGTTAGTAGTGTGTGGAGTTACGTTGCTCGGCATCTTGATGGCGTCCTTGTGCAAACTATTTTGACGAATCACCGACTTTAGAAGATCAAGTTTAATAGCAATTTAGGAAGCTGGCACTGTTTATCATCTTAAATGCAATATTGTTTTGTTTTTTTTTGAGAAATTTGGATGTCGTACACGAGCGTTGTAACCGGCTTCAGTTCTTCAGATCCAAACGATTTTTTTCATGTCCTGCATCTACGACAGACAGATTTCTTTTCATCTCGCTTCATTATATGTGGAACAGCAGTCGTAACTTCATTTCTAGGTGGAAGAGAGAGAAAGAGAAGAGGGATGCATATCAACCAGTTGGCCAAAATCTCATTTACAAGTGCTAGATTCTTTCACTAAGGAATCTGGGTGCGGTGAAATACCTTAATCCTTTAAATTCTGCAGCCGTCTCGGCGTCGTAGCACCTTTTTGGGCCGTTCTGGGTAAGACGATAAACTACGCCCAACAGCAAGCCCCATGATCAGGGGGTTTTGAGACGCGTGGAACCTCTTCTTAATTGCTGGTGCTTACAGGTCCACCCTGACCCGTGGCGGTAGCACCTGTTAGGGTACCAGCTAAGGGCAAATAGTTAACCCCCAGACTGGGGTCAAAACACAATGAAAGTGTGAAAAGAGGTTTCAATACCAGCAATACATTTTTGTAAAAAATTAATCCCAAGAATGAATTTTTGAGTAAAATAATTATTACCAGCGTTACATTTTCGGGAAAAATTATTAACATCAGTACATTTTTTAAAATAAAAATATTACCAACTATACAGTTTTGAAAATAAAAAAACTTACCAACAATAGATTTTTGAAAATAAATTACCAATAATGAAAATCTTGTCGGCATTAAATAACTGACTGTGGTTGCCGTAAAACAAACGAAATCAAACCAAACCTTTTTTGTTCAAAAACTTAAACAAAGGCACTCCAGCACTGCCAGCATTTCACGCGAACGGGGTTCAAATGATCTCCACTCATTTTGGAGTTCTGGCCAGTAGTTTGCCATTCTGAACCCACCTATGCATTTTGTAACACTTGCAAATTCGATCAGTCTTTATAAACGCACTATAATAAACCGAAACTTGCGTTCTTAGATATTTGCTACAAATATATCATAATGAATTTCTGTAGGAAGATTCCACAAACATATTATTGCATGTTGCAGCTCTGATATTGGCTAATTTTCTTGGTGATAGTTACTTTGTCAAATATGCATGTCTTCATTATTATTGGTTGGTTGGGTCTTACAAGATGTTGCATATGCCATATGTTTTTGGATTTATAATGTTCACAAAGTCTTAACTCCAGTAGATTATCGTCTGGATGCATTTTGCTTTTCTTTCCTTCATTATTTTGTTTTTCTTTCTTTCACTATTTAGCTTTTCTTTCAAGTTAATTCATTTTGCTTTTCTTTCCATCATTATTTTGCTTTTCTTTCATGTTAATTCATTTTGTTTATCTTTCTTTCATTATTTTGCTTTTCATTCAAGTTAATTCATTTTGCTTTTCTTTCCTTCATTATTTTGCTTTTCTTTTATGTTAATTCATTTTGCTTATTTTTACTTCATTAATTTGCTTTTCTTTCATGTTAATTCATTTTGCTTATATTTCCTTCACTATTTTTCTTTTCATTCAATTCAATTCATTTTGCTTTTCTTTCAATCATTATTCTGCTTTTCTTTTATGTTAATTCATTTTGCTTATATTTCCTTCATTATTTTGCTTTTCATTCAAGTTAATTCATTTTCCTTTCCTTTCCTTTATTAATTTGCTTTTCTTTCATGTTAATTCATTTTGCTTTTCTTTCCATCATTATTTTGATTTTTTTTTCATTTTAATTCATTTTGCTTTTCTTTCCTTCATTTTTCTTTGCAATTACTGTCGTTTCTTCTTCCTTGTCCTTTTTTTTTGCTTCTTCTTTGATTCGATTTCTTCTCTTCCCTTTTGTCTTTACTTCATTCTTTTTTTGTATTTCCTAAGCACAATCATATTAGAATTCTGCATGCTCCTTTTCTCGTAAGTTAGTAAATTATCACGTATTCTCGTCATTACCTCATTTCAATAACGGACCAGTCCTTTTTAATCGCGAGGCAGAAAGACATATATCAGAGACGCTGTTTAATTTTAATGGAAGCAAAAGAAAGAAAGAAAGAAAAAAAGAAAGAAAGAAAGAATGAAAGAAAGAAATGATGGTGGAGATGATAATACTCTCATGCATTTAAAGTCTGCTTCAGTGAAATGAAAAACTTCTCAATCTTAATTTTTTTCATTTCTATTGTCTTACTTCTTGACATAATGACTTGCATTCATAGTTACGAGTGTGACTATATATTGTTAAAGCTATTTATGCAATGTCAATCGCTATCTCCTGCCCTCTTGGTTACTCTTTCCTCTTCCCGCTCATTATTAATGTTTCTGTTCCTAATTCTTTTACACCATGTAACCCCTTGTGTCTTAGAGGCTTTTACTACCTTTCTTGTGGAACTCCCTTCCAGTTCCATGCTTTCCAGCCATCTTTAATCTTCAATAATTCAAATGCAATGTCAATCGCTATCTCCTGCCCTCTTGGTTACTCTTTCCTCTTCCCGCTCATTATTAATATTTCTGTTCCTAATTCTTTTACACCATGTAACCCCTTGTGTCTTAGAGGCTTTTACTACCTTTCTTGTGGAACTCCCTTCCAGTTCCATGCTTTCCAGCCATCTTTAATCTTCAATAATTCAAATGCAATGTCAATCGCTATCTCCTGCCCTCTTGGTTACTCTTTCCTCTTCCCGCTCATTATTAATGTTTCTGTTCCTAATTCTTTTACACAATGTAACCCCTTGTGTCTTAGAGGCGTTTACTACCTTTCTTGTGGAACTCCCTTCCAGTTCCATGCTTTCCAGCCATCTTTAATCTTCAATAATTCAAATGCAATGTCAATCGCTATCTCCTGCCCTCTTGGTTACTCTTTCCTCTTCCCGCTCATTATTAATGTTTCTGTTCCTAATTCTTTTACACCATGTAACCCCTTGTGTCTTAGAGGCTTTTACTACCTTTCTTGTGGAACTCCCTTCCAGTTCCATGCTTTCCAGCCATCTTTAATCTTCAATAATTCAAATGCAATGTCAATCGCTATCTCCTGCCCTCTTGGTTACTCTTTCCTCTTCCCGCTCATTATTAATGTTTCTGTTCCTAATTCTTCCACATCCGGTAACGCCTTGTGACTTAGCGGCTTTATTGCTTTTCAAGGGGTGATATAGATTAAAAATATATCAAACTCAACTATTTAAGGATCCGATAGGGGTTAATTCCACGTGTATTTTTAGTCGTAGAACTCGCAAAGTTATTATCCAAATTATTAAATTCATAATAAGGATTCACCAGACAATTCAAAAAAGGAAATCATTAAATTTTCACGGATTCTGATAATATATATTTATTTATTTTTAATTTTAAAGTCTTTCTTTTTCTTTTCTTTTTTTCATTTAAAACAAAAAACATTCATTTTAATAACTCCCTACATTTTCTTTCCTTCTTCGCACTTTCTTTTCGTTCTTTTCACACTTTCTAGCAGGCAATTTTTCAAGGACGGCATCAATGATTTAAACATAACGAACCCCGCTTGCTCTAAATAAAAATATCTGCAAGACTTTAAATTTAGCCCTAAAAATTGATATTTGACATATATTCACCACGCATGCTATTTTCGAAAATCTTAAAAAAACTGCACGTCAAACTGATTTTGATCTCCTAACGTCTCCCATTCAATAGCAACGATTCCGTCTGTTGTTTCTGTCGGAAAATATCAAATATTTTGTCTTCTTTCATTTTCCTTTAACAGTCCCAGATAATGTCATCTATGGGTGACAAAACACAAGTAGCAGTCGTTTTTGTTATGACTGATGAGGTTCGCGTAAAGAATGCTGCACTGTCTCTAATTCGCTTCATCATATTGCAACAGCGATATTAGCTAAAGATCGTAGTAGGAATTGGTGTAGAAGGTGGAGTTGAGGTCGATTAGTTGTCGTGCGGATAGCGAAAGACGATGAAGAGAAAATCTGGGAGGAAAAAAATGGATGTCGTGAATAGGATAGACGAGGAAAGACCTGAAATGAAGAATAAACAAAGAATGGTGGAAGACATTAGCGAGCGATGTAAAAAGAAATATCTAAATATATTCATCTTCTTATATTTAGAGAAGCCGGTCGGTCCCAAAAAAAGAACTTTCAGTACACCCTCATAGATAGATAGATAGATAGATAGATAGATAGATAGATAGATAGATAGATAGATAGCTACATAGATCGATAGATAGATAGATAGATAGCTACATAGATAGATAGATAGATAGATAGATAGATAGATAGATAGATAGATAGATAATGCTCTGACTGGCATAGTTATATAGATAGATAGATATGCTCATAGATAGATAGATAGATAGATAGATAGATAGATCGATAGATAGATATGCTAAGACTGACATAGATATATATAGAGAGAGATATGCTCATAAAAACGTAGATAGATAGATAGATAGATAGATAGATAGATAGATAGATAGAAAGATAATGGTCTGACTGGCATAGTTATATAGATAGATAGATATGCTCATAGACAGATAGATAGATAGATAGATAGATAGATAGATTTAAAATGATTGAGATAGATAGATAGATAGATAGATAGATAGATAGATAGATAGATAGATATAAACCGACATATATATATATATACATATATATATATATATATATATATATATATATATATATATAATAGATATAAATATATCAAAACATTTATGGATATATATATATATATATATATATATATATATATATATATATATATATATATATATATATATATATTAATAAATATATATGTGTGTGTGTGTCCGTGTTTTATTTTATTTTCTTAGAATCAAAAGCTTGAACCAATCAATATTTTTTTGGTAAATTTTGTACATCAAAAACTATCGTTTACCGAAGGGAAATTTGAAGAGGAAGATGGCTAATATCTATAGGCACAAAATATCTCTACTCTTTAATAAGGCATTTTTGAAGGAACACCTGCTGCCTGCGTACACCATATATATATATATATATATATATATATATATATATATATATATATATATATATATATATATGTCTGTGTGTGTGTGTCTGTGTGTGTGTATTTAGGCAGCAATTTTTCATTGATGCCTGTTTCATTAAATAATATAGACAAGTTTTGTCTATTTATTTTTAGTAAGTTCCTTTCATATTGTCTGATAAGCTTAATAACATTATCATTGAAAGACGAAAGGAAATTACCATATTGATACATTGTTTAAATCCAATCTAAGCTTTCGCCTTACATAAGCCATTATCAAAGATGACAATTACATTTCAATATATCAAACAATACACGGACGAAACAATAATGTTTTTGTTGCATGAAAAATTTCAAAGCAACGACAAACTCGTGTATACGAGACGCGGAAGCGAAAATCGCGTCGCAGCTCGTGACATCACACATGACTACGCGAGTGTGAAAACGAGAAGTATTAAGTATGGGAAGCCGTTGGTATAAACCAGTGGCTTCTGTTATCAATTATAAACATTTAAGAATATTTGTGGCGATTTCGTAGCTTATTTTGTTCAGGTTATGTTTCAACTATTTTATGTATATAGCTTCAAGAATTTTTAGTTTTTGTTTATTGTTTACATGTTTCAGTATAGTAGTGTTTTCAACAAGGATTAATATAAATATATATATATATATATATATATATATATATATATATATATATATATATATATATATATGAAAACGACAGGCAAGGTGCTTTTGTTTAGTTTTTTATACAATTTCTCATGCGATCTAATAATTTTTTTTCTTTTCGGATGATAAATTATATAAAAACTGTCCGAATGTTATTTTTATCCGAGCGCATTCGGCTATACATTTAGCTATTTTCAAGGATTATATTTTAACTGTTAAAATAAAAAATAGTTTGTTTTAAATGGGCAGTATACCTAGTAGCAAGAACGAAGTCTCTTCAAATGGATGTGAGAGAGGTCGCTAGAAATGTTACCTGCGAACCAAGACGGCGGCAGCTAGATTGGTTTGTTTAGTTTAAGGACATATCAACTCCTTACGGATCATTTAATGCAGGAAATTTTGAACGCTGTGTATTTTTGACGTTAACATGTGTAGTGGCCAAGTTTGTGGATTTGTAGATGTAGCGATATAGCCACGGATGTTCGTCCGGCGGCACCTTATTTAATTTCCTTGGGAGCTACGGTAATTTGTTTTTTGGTTGTTTTTTTTTGGTGGGGTTGCATTTTTACTGTTAAAATCTATTGCTGGAAAATTTTATTATAAGAATATATATTTATATTTTCATAGTTTTTTCACCTGCAATGTCGGCATTACTATTTTACCATTTGTCACCTAACAGGTGCTATCACCCCGGAAGAGCAAATAAGAGGTGGTTCCACGCTCCTCAAAAACCTCCTGTTAAGAGGCCTTGCTGTCGGATTTAGTTACAGTATCTAGAGAAAAGTTTGAAACACTTGTTCTAAAGTAAGGTCACACTAAACGGGTCTCCACGATCGTGAAGCAGTGTTCAGTGATATTTCTACTGCATGAAATATCACAAAACTTTTTTAAAATGATCTCCCATTAGTAGCAGCATCTCGTGAATTACTGAAAATTTTGCCCATCTTTCTCCGACTTCAGTTATAGAATTATTAACCCAAAATGCGTCAGTCTTGGCACTCAAATAAGGCACACTATTATTGTCAAAATACATTCAAAGGTGAATATTTTTTAAATAAATTCGATCAAATATAAACGCTTCTAATGCCATCGTTGGATAACTATTCAGGGGTCTCGCCTTTTTACACAAATGGACTCACCCAAGGTATACATATACTACTGCCAGTGAATACCCGGCAGTACGTTGCGTCAAGTTGAGAGTAGTAGTAGTAGTAGTAGTAGTAGTAGTAGTAGTAGTAGTAAGAGACGGTCACTAGAATAACGTAGCGGCAAGAGTCACAGTCACGTAGACTCAGTAAGAAGTCATACAGCGATACGTCGATATCAAAGACTGTATATATATTTTGCTACTAACCCGCATTCCTGAAACTACTAAGCTGTATTACCAGTTTGTATTATTACGTTAATATATTTATTTTCCTATATTCATTCTTGGCGTTTATTATTATTTGATACCGGATTTCATCCCGGAATCCACAACAGTTGTTTATATACTGCCGAAATCAATTTTATACTTGAATTAATTCTATAAATAAAAATGCTCGCTTTTATATTTGAGTAGGAAGAACGGTGGAATAACGGCTCGGACCGAGGCATCGGAGAGCCGAGTTCGAATTCAGTCGAATCCATTACATCCACTTACGTGCTAATAACCTTTGGAAAGGTATGAATCCCCCAGCTATTGGTATATAGCAGGACAGACTGGGTCCTATAACCTTTGGCAACAACTGGTCTAGCAGAAGGACAACTCTGAATTTAAAATTTTGTGGATTTATTT
Source organism: Acanthosepion esculentum (assembly GCA_964036315.1). Classification (NCBI taxonomy): domain Eukaryota; kingdom Metazoa; phylum Mollusca; class Cephalopoda; order Sepiida; family Sepiidae; genus Acanthosepion; species Acanthosepion esculentum. The sequence continues at coordinate 17,682,032 of OZ038484.1, forward strand.
TAAACTGGCTTCAAAGCTGTTGGTACTGCTTACAGAATTCGGGAGGCATAAACCAGTGGAACACCATTGCTGAGTGGTCTCCCCTTTTTACACAACTGGACTCACCCAGGGTATACATATACTAATGCCAGTGAATAACCAAACAGTCAAGTAGTAGTAGTAGTGGAACGTTGAGTCGGTCGGTAGAATAACGTAGCGGCAAGAGTCACAGTCACAGTCACGTAAACTCAGTACGAAGTCATACAGCGATACGTCGATATCAAAGACTATATATATATATATATATATATATATATATATATATATATATATATATATATATATAGGTAACTATACTCGTGTCGAAAAACCTTCGAATTCTTGATTTAACAATAGCCAAATCAATCTCGAAGGGAAAAAAAGGTTTTAAAAAAGAAAGAGCCAGGAACATGAAAGTCTGTCGAAAATATTCGCACAGATACAGGTTCAAGGCCCAAAGAAAAAACTCCGATACGAGTAAACAACTAACTAAGGAGCTTGATACAAACGTAGAGCAAACCTAGTCAAACCTAATGAGCCAGACAAACCTACCAAGGTTTCACTTAGGCAGATCGTCAGGGTTAGCTGGCCAGCTGATCCGCCTAAGTGAAACCTTAGGTAGGTTTGTCTGGCTCATTAGGTTTGACTATATATATATATATATATATATATATATATATATATATATTTGTCTACTAACCCCGCATTCCTGGAACTACTAACCTGTATTACCAGTTTGTATTATTACGTTAATACATTTATTTTCCTATATTCATTCTTGGCGTTTGTTATTATTTGATACCGGATTTCATCCCGGAATCCACAACAATAACAAACCATAAGATTAAATATGTCAACGCATAGACCAATATTGGAATCATTTAAAGCCTTAAAATATTTTGTATACAGGTTTCTTAGTCTTTATCCCAGTCTCTTCATATATCTCTCGCTAGGCGTTCGTATCTGTTTCAGTCTGACTAAATAAATGATATACGAAAATTGATATATCGTATGATTGCGTGAGTTTGTATATAGATATGTGTATATGTATGTTTATGTAAGACTGAAAGCGGGAATATGGAAAGCAACGATATATATTTATTGAATTATTCATAAATCAAGGAGTTCCTTTTTTTGCGCAAGGTTCTTATGTTTTTACTTCTCTGGCCGCAATAATTGAGCAGAATCTTACTCAGTGCACGGAAGCAGTAAGGAAAATGCCAAAATGTCAGCTTTGACGTGGCGCTAAAAATGGCGGGGCGTTCCACTTCTCGTGATATTAATCTTTTCATTCACACCAGGAAGGTAATGTCGTCTCTATTTGAATTCACTCTGCAGGAAAAAAAATCTATCTATCTATCTATCTATCTATCTATCTATCTATCTATCTATCTCACTCTGTTCGTACGCATCTATCTTAGTCTGTTCATATTTATTTCACTCTATTCATATCTATATATATATATATATATATATATATATATATATATATATATATATATATATATATATATATATATATATACATATATATATATATACATATATCCATCCATCCATCATACTGTGTTCGTACACATCTATCTGAATCTCTTTATATTTATTTCACTCTATTCATATCTATCTGTCTATATTCATATTTCTTTCTCTCCATATCTATCTATCTATCCCAGTCTCTTCATCTATCTGTCTGTCTGTCTGTCTGTCTATCTATCTATCTATCTATCTATCTATCTATCTATCTATCTATCTATCCCAGTCTCTTCATCTATCTATCTATCTATCTATCTATCTATCTATCAATCTCTCTATCTATCCCAGTCTCTTCATCTATCTATCTATCTATATATCTATCTATCCCAGTCTCTTCATCTATCTATCTATCTATCTATCTATCTATCTATCTATCTATCTATCCCAGTCTCTTCATCTATCTACCTATCTATCTATCGATCGATCGATGGATCTATCTATCTATCTATCTAACTGTCTTTATAGACGTCATCTTACTTTAATTTTCTTTCTTAATTGGGTTTAAAGCACCGTGCCTTCTTCTTTGTTGATATATTTGCTCACACCAAATTTGGCGGTTGTCGCTCGAAATTTAGTGAAATCAAAAGCCTTCTCAAATCTCCAGCACCTTTCCCAGTATCCTCCCAAATTGTACATCCGATGCAACGACTGGTGCTTTTATTTTTACAATAATGTCCCCCCTGTAGAAAACCCAAGAGCTACTAGCTCGTTACAGAGTAAGAGGCAAGAAGTACAGTTTATAGGGATATGTGGGGAAGATAACGGTTTACCCTAAACCTGAACAGATTGATTTTAGTGAGATTGGAAGCAGACTCTTGACAAACGGTTCCACAAAGGAATGGTTCGTGAGAAAAATCTAATCGGGTTGAACTTATACCTCACCTATGGCGAATCATAGCTGTCCGTGAAGGTTAGAAATGGTGAAACGAAAGAATGTAGTTCATCTGAGTACATTCCATGAAATAAGATTTAGAGTAGAGAGAGGTTTATATGGTTATCATTCTCTTGATCTCTCATTCAACTTCTAAACTCTCTCTCTCTCTCTCACGCACCACATACACACACACACACACGCATATATATATATATATATATATATTTGTCATCCACAGACAGACTGTTTCGCTGTTTCACAGCTCATCAGTGTGGCTAGGCGCCCGGTTGCCTCTAGATAGGATCGAAACCCGACTGAATTGGCGTCAGTCGGAACTTCTACCACTAAGCCGTCGGCGCACGGCAGGGATGAAGTTGAATTTTAGCGTGTTTTATTTTTTTAGATTTAGACAAACACACAGTGACTGACAGTGACTCAATTCTGCCGAAGAGTCGTGAAATATATATATATATATATATATATATATATATATATATATATATATATATATATATATATATATATATATATATATATATATATATATGAGATAACTATATATATTTTTTATATATCAAGAATGGTATTGAGGACATTTTGTGACAAAGTGGAAAATATTTACTTGTGAATAATTTCGACCTTCAGGACTTCATTGGACCAAATTTGTTAATTTGTTAGTGCTACCCATGCGCACGACAGGTTTGCTGGGAAATTTAGAATTTTTTCATTATTTATATTTTTTAATATCTAGTCGAATTCATTTAGAGTTTTTTTTTTATTATTCCCAAACTTTTATTAGTCGATATCCCACACTGTCATATACGATTGACGGGAATGGTAAACTCTTGCAAGAGCCAGGTGCTTTGATTTAGTTTGTTATACAATTTCTCATGTCATCTAATTTTTTTTTTCTTTTCGTGTGATAAATTATATAAAAAGTGTACGTTTGCTCTTTTGTATCCGAGCGCTTTCGCCTATATATTTAGCCATTTTCAAGGTTGAAATATATTAACTGTTAACAAGAAATAGTTTGTTGTATGTATGTATTTATATAATGTTTTCATTTTCAAAACACGGTCAAGATATTATGTCCATGTTCATAGTTGATATTATTGAGCGTTTTTTGTTTTGTTTTTATTAATAAGGCTTCCATTATTTTTATCCTTTTTTGCATGTAGATGATGCTATTATATTCGTGTTGTCAACAAGTATGTTACGAATAGGATCCGGTAGGTCTCCATGAGTATTTAAATGAGATCTAATTGAGCTATGGTCAGAAAGATCTAGTGTGAGTCTTCGTGTCAGACATGTTGTAGTGTGGCCTATATAATTATTAACGAATTCTGATTCCTTAATGGACATTTAAATTCGTAAATAATATTTGTCCTATTTAATTCTGTTCTAAGAGGTGAATTATTATTTTTAACTATAAGGTTAGAGGTTTTAAATTTTTTGTAATAAATAATTATTCTAATTTTTTGCTATTGTCAACTGGTGTTGTGCATTTTTTTAAAAATATTCTTAATTCCAGTTTATCTTTCTGACCATAGCTTTTGCAAGAAGCGGAGGGTTTCACTCTTGTCATCAAATTGTTTTACACATGACATCAATTATACGAAACGTATATATTTTAAATAAGTTGAATTGTAGTGTCCAAAATAAATGCCAGAGCGTAGCCAAGAGAATCTATCATACTGACAGCAGTATACTTCTTAGCAATGAGTAAGATAGAAAAAATAGTTGAACATAGTTAGAAAGAAACCATAACTTTGTCAAATTTATCCACAATTTTGACTGGAATGTCCATCTTAGTCAAAAATTGATAAAATACAATAAAAAATAAACAGACAGATCTTGTACGTCGAATTTAACAAAATTTGTCTGACAAATATATATAAATATATGCATACGTATGATCGGATAAGGAATAAATATGAAACGTTAATAAATTTGACATGTTTCGCCTTTATTTAAGCTTCATCAGAAAATGAAATTTTGTTATTTTTTATTTTTATATTGTTTGTTTTTCATTGGTCGAGCAAATCTCACGTATATGTGTGTTGCAAAAAGCGTCCGTGTGTATAATGCATGTGTGCTTGTGTATCACAAACCTAGTTGATCTATGCAAGAATCGGTTGATAATGTGTATGCGTGTGTTTGCGTTTGTACGTCTAGTGAGAATTTATATTACTGGTAGTGTCCGTATGATTATTTGGGGATGTTTTTGTGTGGGAGTGTAAGAACTTACGTCACACCGCTCATGGACGTAAGAAGATAGATCTTAAATTCTTTTATAAATCTTGATGATATAATAATGTGTGATTCACGTGTGTTTATAGATAGTAAAATATTAATCAGTATTCCTTCTAAGTATTTATTACGTAATAAATGATTCCTCGTTTCCTGTTTAGGATTATGTTTCCGGTTCCTTTTAAAGTATTTTCATTCTCTTTCATTCCCAGTAACCCATTGCGTCTTAGAGACATTATCTCCTTGCTTGGGATGAATTGATTTTTTTTTAACCGCATAGTTCTACAGGAGGTACCCCATCGTATGTGAGGAGTATAAATAATTATTAAGTTTTGTTTAGTCTGACACAAGGCAGCAATAATATGAGTAGACTGAACTCACTATTCTCGCAATAACCTAAACGCCATGATTGTTAACGATTGTTTAACGGCAGGCGCTTCATCGTGCAAATCAGGATTGAAAATCCCAAATTCTGGGGAAAAGCTCGTGAATAATTTCGTTAAAAATTGCCCTACGGTAGGCACTGAATGTTTCTATTTCAAAATTCAATACGTGAAATGTTAACAAATATCAACTGAAATTAATATGAAACAGTCGTACGATTTACCAAATGAGCAATAACACTGAAAAGCCAATAAACAAATATATAAAGATAAAAAGAAAGAGAGAATAACATATTTGATAGATCATCGGAATGGTGTTTTTGAGTAATATGACAGCGCCCGGCCAATAAGTCCGATTTACACAAGGATATTGATGTCAAAGTTCCGTCAGACGGAATCTGTGGGATGATATTTAAGCGAAGAGAAACGGAGAAAGAGAGAGAATGAGAAAGAAAGCAATCGCGCGCTACTCTGAAAACAAAGATGGCTTCTGTTCTTGACGTAAGGCATTAAGAGGAAAAGTGAATAGTGATACAATGGACGAACCTTGAGATGGACAGAATAATGGCTGAAGGCAGAGAGAAAAGAGTAGAAGTATTTCTTACAATTAATATTCTTTGCAATAATAAAGTAGCAGGAAGAGTATTACGGGTTAGCGATAGTGTTGTTTGTCGTTGTAACATAGCGAATTGAGAAACGTGGGACAGCATCCCCTAAAAAAACTCTAGTTCATTTTTTTTTCTCTCCGTATATATTGCCTGGTGTTATTTGTCTGTTTTGCCATAAATCACACGTCCGTTCGATTAACTAAAAAGCCAGTCCATCTTCACATCTGTATGTCAGCCAGCTTGTCTATCGGACTCTATCAGTAATTCCATGTATTTATATTCACTTTACTGTTAACACCTTTATATATATATATATATATATACATACATATATATATGTGTGTGTGTGTGTGCGCGTGTGTTGTGTGTGTGCGCGCGCGCGTGTGTGCTTGCGTGTTAACAGTAAGATATATATATATATATATATATATATATATATATATATATATATATATATATATATATTGTAAGGGTAATAAATCTGTTGGTATATAATCCAAGTGGATCCTAGTAATACAAAATATTAAAACTGATCCACAAAAACAGCTAGATGTATTTATTATTACAGAGCAAATGATTAATATCCAATAAAATCCCAAATCACCTCAGATGGGAAATAAGCTTATTTCAACCGACGAATTTCATCAGTTTTGTTCAACCCCGGTATACACTGAGTTCATGTCTGAATTAGACATTTAACTACGAAAGCTACAAAAAAAATATATATATATATATATTATAAATTAACTGATTTAAAATATGTTTTTTTCGCTACACAGTAATAACCATGTTTCCGAAATGGAAGTTAAAGCTTCGAATTTAATTTTGTAATTAAATTAAAAACATTAGTTCCATTTCATCCTCAAGCGAATTTTGGAGTAACTTATTTTTAAATTTTTTATTAACATTTAAAAAAAGAAATATAGTCTATTAAAAATTAAAAGTGAAAATATTTTAAAAATTATAGTTACATAAAACGTATTCTAACCTAAACATCCCAAAAAATCTTTAAGTATACAAATAGAAAAAATGAATTTTTTGCCGTTAACAATAAATTAAAAAAAAAAAACCAGGCGACATGCATTTAACGGATGTCAGAATTCGTTGAAAAATACATCCCTACCCTACCTAAACATAACCCCTTTTTCGAACGCAACTAATAACTGATACAACAAAGGTTAATAAAAATGAACACGCTACCACCCGATTTCAATGTCTTTGTATTTTGATAGCTTTTTGAAGATCTTCAAAGATACATTGCAGTCCGCAAAAAAAAGGAGGCACTTTTTTGTGTTTGTGGTTTCTAATAACAATGTCTAGGCGGTTAGATTTGATTGTTCTGTCAGTGTATATTGTGAAGTCCCATAAAATTGTAACAGGTCCTATCTCCGTAATCGGGTCTGGGTTGGGTTCATACCAATTTCTTTCAGTTTCCTTCCCGTAGAAGTTACAGATTTTCCAGTGCAGTCATGCCGGGTTTTATATTCAGTGGGTGCCAATATCGTGCAACCTGATACAACCTGATACAAGATGATCAATGGTTTCTGGATATTTATCACAGAATCTGCATTTTGGGCTAACACAGTATTTTAGTATTTGTGTTGTTGTTGTTATTATTATTATTATTATTATTATTATTATTATTATTATTATTATTATTATATGTATAGTAAATATTTTATACGCATTTCAATATCCTGACTGTTAGGGAAAGGTATTTAATATAGGGTCTTTCTTTCGTATACCTTCTAGAATGTTGAGCCAATCCTTGCACCGAATTTTAATATTGCTATGATTTGGGCTGTTTGTGATGCGATGATCGATGTTGCATAAATTAGACTAAGTGCCGACGAAGGGCAAAGCATGCGGTGCATGTTTCCAAGGTATGAGAGATGGTATGGTGCATGTGAAGCCAATGTAAGAATTTGATGCGTCTTCATTATTGATATTGAACACGTCATCACCCAAAAGGCAAGACAATAAATAAACAAAATCGTTTTAATCACTTCTGGGTAGATTTTAAGGCCCTCGAATTATTGACAATAATTAGATTAGATGTTTTGAACTTTGAAGATATTTGTTGGGATAGTTAAATAATGTATGGCAACCAGTCTAGGAGAAGGACAACTTTGATTCCGAAACATGAGGAGGTCTGGTTGGTGATCTCGTTTAAAGCTATGTGCACCAATTCTCTGCAGTCATCTCTTGTGCAAGGTTCTGCGCAAGCCTTCACCAGTATCGTCAATTCAGATGGGCAGGTAGTCTACGAGCTAAATTATTGTAGCCACGTATGTCGAAGATGACGGGAGAGTCAGTAGATAGATAGATAGATAGATAGATAGATAGATAGATAATAAACAGACCAAGATATAAATAGATAGATAGATAGATAGATAGATAATGAATGAACAGATTGAGATAGATAGATAGATAGATAGATAGATAGATAGATAGATAGATAGATAGATAGATAGATAGATAGATAGATCAACACATCTTGCTGACAGCCGCTTTTCACTTCAAATGAACTTCAAACGAGCCGGATAACCTCATTTAGCTATGGGTTAAATAGTAGGGCTTGAATCTTGAAAAAATGTTAACGCAATATTCACTCGCAAAGCAAAAGAATTATTCTTACAATCCAAAAAATCTTTCGGCTTTAAATAAACCTCAAATGCTTGATAAGCCACAAAACATCTCAATGCATCCAACTGAAGGACAGAATAGTGTTGTCGTTATCAAACAAATCTTTAGAAGGTATCTTCAAAAGACAAAGGCTCAGTTGAAAAAAAGTGTCTGTAAAGGAAAATGTACGATAAAAAACCGCAGATGTAACCTGCTTTTTACACCCCGCTAGTATAACAAGGCTAACCTGATATTTAGAAAAATATCGCAAGTTTATTCTTTCTCTCGACCGAGAGAGAACTGGGACAGACTGTTTTAAAAAATACGTAGATTACAAGCTTAGCACCCCGCTGGAGACGACTCTCTTCATCTCCGTGGGAGCAGCCTTTCTTCTCTTTGGTTTGGTCTGTCCAAATAAATAGGGTTTCCTTATCTGTTCCCTGTCCATTTTAATTTGGTCTCCCACTGATCAGAGGTCACACCAGAGACGACAATTTTAGCTTGCAACAGTTGCCAATTCATTTGACAGGTGCAAGTCGACATGTATAGGTTATTCGCGAATACATACATACATACATACATATATATATATATATATATATATATATATATATATATATATATAAATGGTAATAATCTTATAAATATAAGAAATTATACTCGTCCGGAAAACCTTAGGTGTCTTGATTTGTAAATAAACAAACCAATACCAAATGGAAAAAAATGTTACAAAAAAAGAAAGAACAGAGAACATGTATGTCAGCTGAAAATAATCGTCTAGCATGCAAGTTCAGAGTTCAACGAAAAAAAAACCTATACAAGTAAGTAAAATAACTAAGTAAAGTGCTCTGGCTCTTTAGGTTTAATTATATATATATATATATATATATATATATATATATATATATGTATAATCTTGGTGATGAAAAGGACATTTTAAAATAGACTATATTAAGGGTAAGATGATAAATTATATCCGACAGAACGGCCTCTGAATAGGAGTTTTGAGGAGCGTGGAACCACTTTTTAATTGTTGGTGTTCCCAAGTCCACCCTGAACCGGGTGGTAGCACCTGTTAGGGTTCTCACCTGTGGGCAATCAGTGAAATTCAAAACTAGGTTCAAAACACTATGAAAGTGTAAAAATAGGTTTTAATAAAAGCAATACATTTTTGAAAAAAAAAATTACCAGCAATAAAAATCATGTCGGCGTTAAATAACCTATTGAGGTTGATATACCGTAAAGCAAAACAAAACAAAAGAAATCTGAAGTGTATGAACGGATAACTGGTTCAATTTCAATTATGCTGTTTTTTTTTACATTCTTCGATTCGCCACATTATGGAGAGTAAGATTCCTGTACTATCTTATTCTTGCTTTACTTGGGTACCTCCAGGTGGTGTAATGGTTAACAAGCATGACTCGCTAGAACAATTACGACGTAGTAGTGATTTTGATACTCACTGGGTGACCCCTACTTGTACCACATCTAAGCTACGCTTGGAAAATCACTATTCTTGCTTTTCTTTCACTTTCGTTTCAACATATTTTTATATGTGATTGAATATATATTATTTAAAAATCTCCGTTTTGTATAATTTGGTACGATAACGCCACTAAGACACCAGGGGTCACTAAGAGTGAAAGAAAATAATAAAAGGTCAGGGAAGTCAATAAAAAAACAGGATTCTGAATGACAAAAGATGGCGATTGGTTTTGCATGTAAATTTTTGAAAATTGTAAGGCGTATTGGAATAGACAAAGATGCTTTCCAAAGGCTAAGCAGAGTATTAAGGAATATAAAAATTTCGACAGAAACAAGAAATTCTTACCTGATGTCTGTCCTCCTGTATGGCAATGAGTGCCAGACAATCTCCTCAAAGATGAAGAAGAGACTTGAAGCAATAGAAATAGGGTTCTACAGAAGGATGCTGAGGATACCATGCTCCCAACATGTGAGCAACAACGAAGTTTTAGCGAAATGGAAACAAAAAGAAACATCAGAAAGAGAGGCTTCTAGAGCACATAATGAGAAAAGAGGGCTTGGAAAATCTGATACACAAAGGAAAGACTGAAGGTAAGAGAGACAGTTGAAAATGACGCAAAACCTACTTAGTGAGCTTGAGTAAATGGATGACGGAACAGGGTTTATGAAAAATAAGAAAAAGACAAAATTTATTAAAAGCTACAAAGGGCAGGAAGTTGTGGAGAGTCATGATCGCGTACGTCCTGAGGGAACAAGCCACATAGAAGAAGACAAAGTCAGAAGTTGAATGAGAGTTTCATAGGCGAGAAATGCGACAGAAGAAACTATATCTACCCTCTCTAAACTTAACCTCTTTTTCGAACGTAACTCATAAATGATACAACGATAGTTAATGAAAATGAACACGCTACCGCCCCTTGTCTGAATGATTGGATTTCTCTGTATCCTTGGAAACAGGAAATTATGAATTTATATGTGCGTTTAAAACTCAGTAAATTTAAAAATAAGTTATTCCATAATTCGCTTGAAGATGAAACGGAACTAATGCTTTTAATTTAATTATATAATTAAATTTGAAGTTTTTAGCTTCCTTTTTTGAAACATGGTTATTACTGTGTAGCGAAGAAACCATATTTTAAATCAGTTAATTTACAATATTTAAGCTCTGTAAATTTACATTGAGCACTGTTTTGTAAAAATAAAAAATATCAATAGAACACCGGATTATATATCTTACTGTTTTTTCTTTTTCATATACATATATATATATATATATATATATATATATATATATATATATATATAAGTCAACAATTAGAGGCGACAGTCTGTTTCATGCTAGATGCAATCGGCAGGCCACAAGTGCTGTTATTTTTCTCGGCTATTTATATATACGGGTCAGTGGTGCATTGTGGGTAGTCTATTTTGGCGATTATTTTACCGGAAGTCGTTTATTTGTTTATTTATTTATTTGGGTTAAATTATTAAAAGAAAACTATTAAATAAGCTATATAAACAAATTTTTACTACGTTAATAAAAACACTGATCAAAATAAAAATAAAAAATAAATAAATATATAAGATAAGAAATAAAAATAAAATAAAATAAAACCAAGCAAAATAATTTAACTCAAATAAATAAATAAACAAATAAACCTAAAATAACCGCCAAAATAGACTACCCACAATGCACCACTGACCCGTATATATAAATAGCCGAGAAAAATAACAGCACTCGTGGCCTGACGATTGCATCTAGCATGAAACAGACTGTCGCCTCTAAGTGTTGACTTCTATGTTCACTTTTATATTTACACACGCTCTATCTCTTATATTGAGAACTTTATCCCATAAATATAGCACATCTTAAGACTATATATATATATATATATATATGTATATATATATATATATATATATATATATATATATATATATATATATATATATATATATATACAGGTTTCGTTAAAGGCGACTGATACGGTATTGTCATTATTCTTTTGTGCTCGTACAAGTGTTTTCTTCTCTGGGCACAATGTTCTGGTCGTGTTTGGAAAATAAAACATTCCTATAACTTGAAACACATACATAAGTAAAACCGACACTATCAGTTAAAAATAACAGAATAAAAATCGTCCCATATAATCGCTAAACGAATAGCCGAAAGCGTTTGGATATGCAGAACTTTTGGGAAGTTTTTATACACTTTGTAAATTAAATAAAAAGCTTAATCACAGTTACCTGTCAATCCTTTAATGAAACGTTAACGAAAGAGCCAATGCTACCAAAATATACAATACATACATATATAGGCTAATGGTCCTTTCTTCCACATGAATCTTGGGAAGGTCTTTTTTCTTTTACTTTTTTCATCGATTCATCCGAATTACGACAGCAATGCCACTCGAACAAGGATTACGGTGGAAGAAATGCCAATAATTTATAGCGTTCAACAAGACAGAATATAACGATGAGGTCGCATTTAAATTTTTGAAGATTTTACTTATCAGGTAAGCAAAAAATCAAAATGTAGGTCCACGGGTGAGAAGTGCGAGAAAAAAAAATCCGTGAGAGTAGAAGTGGCGTTTATATCTAGCTAGATCAACAGTAAAACGGTGAGACCTAGATGCCAGTCTGTTAGGTCACTTAAATTCATGTAGTCAGGGCACTACGTTTGGAAAGCTCATCAGAGTTGTTGCCATGGAAATATTTGCAGAACGGACAGGAGGAAGCCACGTCACGTCGATGAGAAAGTCACTGGAGATGAGATGCCAGATTAGGATCGATTGGATTGTAGACCTTTCTTTGGAATTTGTCAAGAATCTCGAGATGCACAGCAGGAGCACCAGACCAAATATGGCAACAGCACTCGATACACTGACGAACGGCAGATTTATAAATGCTCATAAATATGTCTTTTTATCTATCAGCCATTATTAATATCGTTATGTTCGATTATCAATTTTAACTTCATCTGGGTTCACTTACATTATTTACACGAGGATCTCTGTTATTATCAGAACGATTCGGTCGGTGTATCCACCAGTCTTCATCGGGTGACTAGGCATCTAGTGGGGAATGAACTAGCTTAGATTTTAGCTGAAACAAAACCGTTGTTTATGGAAACTCGTTTAGGATAGAAATCACTACTAGTCAAATTTATTAATACACATCAATCGCAGTTTTACTCTAGCTTCACAATCATATATCTATCTATCTATCTATCTATCTATCTATCTATCTATCTATCTCAGTCTGTCATCTATCTATCTATCTATCTATCTATCTATCTATCTATCTATCTATCTCAGTCCGTCATCTATCTATCTCAGTCTCATCATAGCTCAATCTATCTATCTATATTTATCTATCTCAGTCTTTTTAAATGTATCTATCTCAGTTTTTTAAATCTATCTATCTATCTATCTATCTATCTATCTATCTATCTATCTATCTGTCTATCTATCTATCTATCTATCTATATGTCTGTCTGTCTGTCTGTCTGTCTGTCTGTATGTATGTATGTTTAACTTTGCATCTTCTTTTTAACCGTTACACCCCAAGCAAGACGTCAATGCCACTAGAAGGCAGAAGGTTACAGTGGGTGAAAGTGAAAGAGAACGAGAAGATTGAAATGGGGGAGATGGCAGTTGACGTTGCATTTAAATATTTGAAGCTTGTAGTTAACAGGGAAACAAGAAATCGGAAGGGAGTTCCACGGGTCGATGTGCGAGAAAAAACACTAAGAATAGAAATGGCGTTTCCACCTCGCTAAATCAACAGTAAAATAGTGAGACCTAGTCACCAATCTATTAGGACATTTAAATTTATGTAGACTGGGCAAGCGGAAACAAAGCTAGTCAGAGTATTGGCCATGAAAATATTTGTAGAACGGACAGGAGGAAGCCACGTCACGTCGATGAGAAAGTCACTGGAGACGAGATGCCAGGTTAGGCTCCATTGGATTGCAGACCCTTCTCTGAATTTTGCCACGAATCTCGAGATGCACAGCAGGAACACCAGACCAAATATGACTACGTTCAACAAAAGATGTTCACAGACTAGGAAGAAATTAGTCTAGAGCTCTTTTGAATATGAAATCAGAAAAAAAGAACAGACAGTAATTATGTCGGATACTTATAAGATTTTCATTGTATACTTTCTTTTATCCAATAAAATGGCCATTCATTTCAGTTCCTCGTTCGTTCCTCTCTTCGCGATATATATATAGAGAGAGAGAGGGAAAGAGAGAGAGAGGGAGAGAGGTGAGAGAGAAAGGAAGGGAGGGGGATATAGGGAGAGGAGAGGGGAGAAGGGGAGGAGGAGAGGGGAGAAGGGGAGGAGGAGAGGGGAGAAGGGGAGGAGGAGAGGGGAGAAGGGGAGGAGTGGGGAGGGGGCGAGAGGGGGAGAGAGAGGAAGGGAGGGGATGTAGGGAGAGGGGAGGAGTTTGGAGAAGGAGAGGGGAGGGGAGAGGGGATTTGAGGGGAGGAGGCTAGAGGGGGAGAGAGAGAGAGGGAGCGTTATTTCGTGTGTACCACGGATGACAATAAAGTCGCTTTTCCTTGCATGTCTGATACTAAAAATCATGTCATTTTAATGGTTTTATGGCCGTATTTCCAGGCAATGCTTTCTTTGAAACCCGCTCTAAAGTGGGTCGGGTACTTTTCTTCTGCAAGCATCCCAAACCGAACGCTTTAATGTCCTTTCCCTCCGTTACTGACATGAGACAAAGAAAAAACATATGGATAGATATGAACAAAATGGGATAGAAAGAAAGAATGAGACATTGTATGGGAACAGCAAGTTCCATACCTAAAGCGATCAACTCTCATAGATAGATAGATAGATAGATAGATAGATAGATAGATAGATAGATAGATAGATAGATTTGTGTATATAGCTAGCTATACAGAATGGGATAGATAGATAGATAGATAGATAGATAGATAGATAGATAGATAGATAGATAGATAGATAGATAGATAGATAGACTAGGGTATATAGCTATCAATATATAGACTGTGATAGATAGATAGATAGATAGATAGATAGATAGATAGATAGATAGATAGATAGATTTGTGTATATAGCTAGCTATACAGAATGGGATAGATAGATAGATAGATAGATAGATAGATAGATAGATAGATAGATAGATAGATAGATAGATAGATAGACTAGGGTATATAGCTATCAATATATAGACTGTGATAGATAGATAGATAGATAGATAGATAGATAGATAGATAGATAGATAGATAGATAGATATATTTGTGTATATAGCTAGCTATACAGAATGGGATAGATAGATAGATAGATAGATAGATAGATAGATAGATAGATAGATAGATAGATAGATAGATAGATAGACTAGGGTATATAGCTATCAATATATAGACTGTGATAGATAGATAGATAGATAGATAGATAGATAGATAGATAGATAGATAGATAGATAGATAGATAGATAGATAGATTTGTGTATATAGCTAGCTATACAGAATGGGATAGATAGATAGATAGATAGATAGATAGATAGATAGATAGATAGATAGACTAGGGTATATAGCTATCAATATATAGACTGTGATAGATAGATAGATAGATAGATAGATAGATAGATAGATAGATAGATAGATAGATAGATAGATAGATAGATAGATTTGTGTATATAGCTAGCTATACAGAATGGGATAGATAGATAGATAGATAGATAGATAGATAGATAGATAGATAGATAGATAGATAGATAGATAGATAGATAGACTAGGGTATATAGCTATCAATATATAGACTGTGATAGATAGATAGATAGATAGATAGATAGATAGATAGATAGATAGATAGATAGATAGATAGATAGATTTGTGCATATAGCTAGCTATACAGAATGGGATAGATAGATAGATAGATAGATAGATAGATAGATAGATAGATAGATAGATAGATAGATAGATAGATAGATAGATAGATAGATAGACTAGGGTATATAGCTATCAATATATAGACTGTGATAGATAGATAGATAGATAGATAGATAGATAGATAGATAGATTAGTCTATATAGCTAGCTATATACAGAGTGTGACAGATAGATAGATAGATAGATAGATAGATAGATAGATATTTAGATAAGAAGAGACAAAAGTAGATATAAACAAAGTGAGATATCTATTGAAAGACTGAGATAGATAGATAAGTATAAATCCATACAAACTGATATATATATATATATATATATATATATATATATATATATATATATATATATATATAAAGAGAGAGAGGGAGAGATGGAGGGAGAGAGTGAGAAAGGAAAAAATGGAGTGATGGATTTGAACGAAGAGAACGATATCGCCAAATAGATTACATCGTCTTTCACAATATCCCTAATGGTATGATTTCACGGGAATATCTCACCCTAGTCCTTTGTCTGTGTGTGCTTTGCTGCCTGCCTTTGCATGACATATTATGTACAAGATGGAAGTCTGTAAATAAAAGCCTCTCTCCACGATGGGTAAACGAAGGGAGGTCTTCATTTACTCGCTTCTCTAGAAGCAACCATTCATTCTGTCTCTCTCTCTATATGTCTCTCTGTCTGTCTGTCTGTCTGTCTGTCTGTCTCTCCTTATCATTTTCCTCCTCATCGTCCATCATCTGACGATCGACCTCTGTCTACCGATCTAAGTACAGTGTAATCCGGATATAAGAGAGTTGTCGGGACCGGAGAAGAATATTTCTTATATCCATGTTTCTCTTATATCCGGGTTTGGTCTATTTTGTTTAGGTAAGTATGGCTCTAATTTGGGACCAAATAAAATATATCTTATAACCGGGTTTCTCTTATATCCGGGTCTCTTATATCCGGGTTCCACTGTATATGTTTTACTTTCTTCAGTTTGTATCTCGTTCTGTTTGAATGTCGTCGTCATAGTTTGTTCATAGTCTCCTACGGATTTTTTTCTTCTTTTTTGTTAATCATTTCACCCCAAGTAAGGCAAAAAAGCCCCTAAGACGCAAAATGTTACTGAGTGTGAAAGAATATGAGAAACAGAAAAAGGAGAGGTAAAAAAAAAAACACGAATGACGAAAACAGAAGATAACGATTGATATTGCATTTAAACTTTTGAAGACTAAACTTAACTGGGAAGCAAGAAACCAGAAGAGAGATACGGTTGCATCTAGCTATTTTATTTGTAAATTGATGGGACCTAGCTGCCAATCTAGTACTGCGTTTAAATTCGTGAAGTTGAGGCATTAAAAAGGAAAGCTCATCAGAACAATTACCATGAAAATATTTATAGAAAAAGCACAGGGGGGGCGACATTACGGTGGTGGAAAAGTGATTGAAGCACATTGTGCATTCATAGATATATACCTACCCTAGTCTGTTCATAAATACTACTCTCAGTTCCTTCACATCTCTCTTAACTTAGTCTATTTGCAGATATCAATATGCTGTTCTAATCCACTATCTCCTCATAACAATACAACAATCTCTATCTATCTATCTATCTATCTATCTATCTATTGAATCTATCTATCTATTTATCTATCTATTGAATCTATCTCAGTCTATTCACTATCTATCTATCTATATATCTATCTATATATATATATATATATATATATATATCTCAGTCTGTTCATTATCTATCTATCTATCTATCTATCTCAGTCTATTCACTATCTATCTATCTATCTATCTATATCTCAGTCTGTTCATTATCTATCTATCTATCTCTCTATCTATCTATCTATCTAATTCGATTTATTTTATACCTGTAAATTTCTTTCTAACTATATATCTATATATCTATCTATCTAATTCGATTTATCTATCTATCTATCTATCTATCTATCTATCTATCTATCTATACTTACTGTTCATATCTATCTATTTATTCATGTAGTTGTTGAGTAAATAAATGAAATCGACATACATGTTGCCGGCAACATAGACCCCGTGCCTGACGAACTGGAAACACCACCCAGCGAAACGATAGGCGCAAGCCAAAAACGTAGGTACGCCTACGATGTACCAATTAATACGTATTTATTTATGTATCTATCTATCAATTTTAAAATGTTCATCAAATTGTGTGCATCTTAAACATATCTACCTTCTGTGATAACTTTGTTTGCTTTTCCCTAATTAGTACACACGGTGTCTGGCCAGTCATGCGATCCTTAACGGCCAATCAGCGGAGCCCTATCTTTGCAGAAGCACAGATTTTCATAGACACCTGTGAGAGAAAATATCTCTTGGTTGAGGACGACCTCCCTGTTTTGAAAAGCGTTGTCCGAGATCCTGTCTCGATGCTGGATTTGAACAACGACTGCCGACATCTGTCCAGAGTTAAGAGCAATCAGTCAACGAAGCTATATTTCTGAGATGAGGTATTGTCACTATTTACACTATTCGGACTGTTGTTCTCATTTTTACTGCCATATTCATGACGTTTCGGTCATTGTACGGTCCGGCCTTCTTCAGATTATATACGATGAAATTTCGAACGGGCCCCTTTATTCATGGCCCAGTGGATAACGGATTTGGTTGAAGAAATCCAGTCACTTGACCCAAGTTGTGAGTTTAATACCTGGCTACAGCAGAGGGGAACGAAAAGGGAATAACTGATACTGAGACATCCAGAAAAGACATGGCACGTGGAACTAGAACATTCTACTCCAGTGAACGAAATAAAGGGTTTGAATCGAAATTCCATTGTATTTTAACTGAAGAAAGCCGGAGCGTATAACCGCCAAAATTTTGAGAATATTTTTTTTCTTTTTAAACATTCAACCTCTAGCAAGGCGGAAAGCCACTAGCACGCAAGGGGTTACAGAGAGTTGGAGCGAGAACAAAGAGGAGTGATAGAGGAAAGGATGAAGAGAAGGATAGGGGATAGATCAGGGCATCTGGAGACGTCGATTGACGTTACATTTGTATAGTTGGAGATTATAGGTATCAGGAAAACAATCACTGGGGAGGGATTTCCACAGGCGAGAAGTGCGAGACATGAAGCTATTGGAGTAGAAGAGACGGCTATATTTAACAGTTTCGACAGTTGAATGCTTAACTAGGCTGGCATCTCGCTCTCACAAAAATGAGGACAACAGTCCGAACAATGTAAATAGTGTAAATAGATATATTCCTTTTTTTTTTACTTTTTTTTTAATTCCTGAGAAACTTAACGAAAATCGCTTCTTTTATTCCTCCCTGTCTATTCGATTTTCCGAAATTGATATCGTCGAGCCCGCCAGCACTTAGATTGGTGACAGTTTAGGAACATTGGATAGTGTAAGCAACTTCCTATAACCCGAAATAGCTTTCGTCTTTGAATAATCCACAAAGGGTGGATTAGCCGTAAAAACACACCAGCCAATCATTATCCCTGTCTAAATTAACCTCTGAACTGGGTTTTTTTTAGAATGTTTTAAGGAAAATGGATAAAAAAAACACTTATACTTAGAATCTGAAAGTTACAATTGAAACATCCAAGGAACACAATGAGGAAAGAGGGCTTGGAGAATTTGGCACTGTCAGGGCATATGGAAGGCAAGAGATACATAGGAATAAACAGACGTGCTTGACTGCACAGGGATTAGGAGGGATAGAAAAGGGCAAAACTTACTAAACGCTACAAATATCAAGAAGTTGTGGAGAGCTATGATCGCTCACGCCCAGAAAGGACACAACACATTTTCTATAAGACCCTTGGAAATCATGAAACTATGTTCCGTTCTTTTTCCAGGAGCATTAACAAAGGTTTCCTCACTAGTCAGCTATAATGCTTGATATTATTTTCTATTACTGATAGTGATTTTCCAAGCGTAGCTTAGATGTGGCACATGGCCGAAAGTATGGGGCACCCAGTGAGGATCGAAGACACTACTCAGTCGTAATTGTTCTAGCGAGACAAGCTTGCTAACCATTACACCACCTCGGGGTACCCAATTTTCTATTACTGATATAATGCAGCCGAATAGTATCTTTATCATGCTATTTGAAGAGGTGGGCGTCGCCAAGTCATCCTGCCATCTCATGGAAATTCCATGAAAGACATAACAAGGGTCTTTAAACAACTAAATCGTGAGATCAGACAATCAAATTCGCTTTGTCTTTTTTAATTTTTAATTCTTTTTTTTTTTCGAATTAAATTTCTTTCTCAAAATTGATTGCATTTTCCGTCGCAGCTGGGGCATTTTTTAAATCAAATTTAGCACCTGAATAAAATTTGCACCTTTTATACAAATTGTAAATTTTAAACTGCCCATGAGGTAAGCATATGTATCATTTCTATGGCAACGGAATTTTCTGAAGTTGAAGAGTCACGAATTTTTAGAATTTGAAAATTGTTTAACTAAGCACTTGTCTTTTGTTTTCTTTGTGATTTAAATTTTACTTTTTTTCTTTTATTTTATAGAAGTGTTTGAAGATTTTAATTGTAATTTTATTTGCATAACATTGTAACTTTGTATTTTATAAATTTATTTGACATATTTAATACGGTTTAATGACCATGTTTATTTGAATTAAATACCTAAAAAGTCCTTCCGTATTATACGCGAAGGGTTGATCTTGTTACCATGGAACATGTAACCTCTTGAAATAATGAAGGAATATTAAGTATCGAGCAGGCATATTCAAAATTCAAAGATTCTGATAATGATGAATAATCATTAACGAAGCAATTGAATTTTCTTACCTACTTTATTTTATTAATTTATTTTATTTTATTTATATTTTTATTTTATTTATATTTTATTTTATTTCTAACTTTTATTTTATTTTATTTATATTTTATTTTATTTTATTTCTATTTTTATTTTATTTCTATTTTTATTTTATTTATATTTTTATTTTGTTTTATTTATATTTTTATTTTTATTTTATTTCTATTTTTATTTTATTTCTATTTTTTATTTTATTTAATTTCTATTTCTATTTTATTTTATTTCTATTTTTATTTTATGTTATTTATATTTGTATTTTGTTTTATTTATATTTATATTTATATTTTATTTATATTTTTCTTTTATTTCTATTTTTATTTTATTTTATTTATATTTTTATTTATATTTTTTATTTTATTTTATTTATATTTTTATTTTGTTTTATTTAAATTTATATTTTTATTTTATTTTTATTTTATTTATATTTTTATTTTATTTCATTTATATTTTATGTTGTTTTATTTATATTTTTATTTTTATTTTATTCATATTTTTATTTTGTTTTATTTATATTTTTATTTTTATTTTATTTATATTTTTTATTTTATTTTATTTATATTTTTATTTTATTTTATTTACATTTCTTATTGTATTTTTATTTATATTTTATTTCTATTTTTATTTTATATTATTTATATTTTTATTTTATTTTATTTATTTATCTATTTATTTTGGTGATTTCAATTTTTACGTTTTTCATTCTTTCTCTATAATAATTAGCTGGGACCCTAACAGGTGCTACCACACCGGGTAATGGTGGACCTGAGAACACCAGTAATTAACAGTTAGTTCCACGCTCCTCAAAACCTACTGATCAGAGGCCTTTGCTGTCAGATGTAGTTTATCGTCTTACCCCGGACGAATAACAGTCCGAATAATGTAAATAATGTAAATAATCATAATACTCCATCTCAGTGATATAGACAGATATTAGCCTAAATATAGTTAAAGTAATCTCTTGGTTGAGGACGACCTGCCTGTTTTGGAAAGCGTTGTCCGAGATCCTGGCTCGATGCTGGATTTGAACAACGACTGTCGACATCTGTCCAGAGTTAAGAGCAATCAGTAAACGAAGCTATATTTCTGAGATGAGATATTGTCACTATTTACACTATTCGGATTGTTCTCATTTTACTGCCACATTCATGACGTTTCGGTCATTGTACGGTCCGGCCTTCTTCAGATTATATACGATGAAATTTCGAAAGGGCCACTTTATTCATGGCTCTTGAAATAATGAAGGAACATTAAGTATCGAGCAGGCATATTCAAAATTCAAAGATTCCCATAATGATGAATAGTCTTTAACGAAGCAATTGAATTTTCTCACCTACTTTATTTCATTAATTTATTTTATTTTATTTATATTTTTATTTTATTTATATTTTTATTTTATTTATATTTTTATTTTATGTTATTTATATTTTTATTTTATTTTATTTATATTTTTATTTTATTTTATTTATATTTTTATTTTGTTTTATTTATATTTTAAATTTTTATTTTATTTATATTTTTCATTTTATTTTATTTATATTTTATTTCATTTTATTTACATTTCCTATTTTATTGTATTTATATTTTTATTTTATTTATATTTTTATTTTATGTATTTATATTTTTATTTTATTTATTTATCGATTTATTCTGGTGATTTCTATTTTTACCATTTTCTTCCTAACTCTATAATAATTTGAATAGTTTTCTTTTCATTTAATTTATTATGAGAGTAACCTTTATCCGGGTCTCATTATATGAAGGTATCCTTGATCCGGGGCTGATTTTCTCATTCATTATAAAGTGATCTTCGTTTTTTTTTGTTGGTTTTTTTTTTCGTTTTTTTTGGGGGGGAGGATCTCTTTCGTTTATTGAATTAACCAATAAAAGTCAGATGTAAGCTAAAATAGAAAAATGAAAAATAAAGTCAGAGCGTAGAGAGGGGTGTGTTATATATTCATGCCTTGATAAACTGACACTCTAGACAAGTCAGCGTCGAACATAATGTAGCGAAATCCGAAGTTCAGATTTGGTGAGGTAAGTATATATTTAACTTTTTTCTAAATATTTTATATTAGGGAAACTTCTTAAAGGGATCGAATAGATAAAGATACCAGAATTTATTTTTATGGTCCTTTAATTTACGATGCTAATTATATTGACAGGTCAGTAAAACAGGACAATATTAAAGTTGAAAAATACAATAAAAATTGAGTGGACCATTATATACTTATAAAATAATGGCTATGTAATTGGAATATATAAAATATTCATGAAGAATTCCTACGTTTGTATTGAGCACTTTTTAAGAAGTAAATGCTAAGAACTGTGGATTCTAACTTTCTCTTTCTCACTCTCTATCTATCTATCTATATATATATATATATATATATATATATATATATATATATATATATATATATATATATATATATTCGACTCTCCCGTCGTATTCAGCGTATGAGGGTCAAGCAACTCAGTTCCTAGGAACCGGCAGCCAGACACCAGCACATGTGATTTGATTATAGTGGTGAAGATTTTCTGCCGAACCATCCACACATTTTGAAGGGCCGAATACAGAGACCTGGTGCACTACGTGACACAGGGTCCCCAAACGACACTCCGCAGGTTTTGAATTCAGAGTTGTCCTTCTCCTGTTGACGTCCAAGGCTATAGGACCCAGTCTGTCCTGTCATTCGTCCTTGCGTTGGATACTGTTGCCATATATGGTCTGGTGCCCCCGCTGTTCATCTAGAGGTCCTCGAAAAAATCTAGACAGGATATGCAATGTGATAGGTCCTGGCCTGGCATCTCGTCTACAGTCACTTTCTCACGGACGTGCTGTTGCTTCTGTCTGTCTTTTCTACAAATATTGCCATGGCAACTGCTCTAACGAGCTACTTTCACTGTTACCCCAACTGCATGAATTTAAGCGTGTTACTAGGTTGGCATCTCGGTCCCAGTCTTTCACTGTTGAAATGGTTAAATATAACCGCCTCTTCTACTCCAACAGCTTCTTATCTCGCTCTTCCCGACGGTGGAACTCCCTTCCTCTTAGTTGCTTCCCTGATAGCTATAATTTTCAAATATTCAAATGTAATGTCAATCGATATCTTTTGATGCCTTAATACCGATCCCCGTACTTCTCTTTATCCTTTCCTCAAGCAACCCTCTTTACTCTTGCTCTCACTCTCTGTAACCCCTTGCGGGCTAGTGGCACTCCTGCCTTGTTTGGACTCAGGCGAAAAAACCCCTTCTGGCGCGACACAGAACACAACCTACAGAACGTGCTTATGTATATGGCTGGCATGAGGAGGATTAGAAGAAAAGTGAAAAGACAAGCCTTACTAAGATCTACAAACGATAGGAAGTTGTGGAGAGCCGTGATCGTCCACGTCATTGTGGACCTATCAGCAAAAACGTTATGGAAAATATAAGAGAGATAAAGATACTATTTACATTATTTACATGCAGACGATTGTCATTATCTTTGTTATTTTTATCACCAAGTTTTGGCCGTTGTGACCTCGGATTTCATAAGTTATATCAATCGGGTAATTTACACGGAATTTCGAATCGAACCCTTTATTAAATCTGCAGCGGCAGATCGTTCACGTTCCATTGTTCCTATTGAGGGATATTTAGTGCTTATTTTTAGTGCTGCTCAGTTATTGCTCACTCCGTTTCTGCTGAATATAAACACACTGCCCGACCCAGGGATTGAACTCACAATTACAACGATTTAATACACTAGGCTATTGTCCCTATGTGGAGCCTTAAACCTAACGTCACTGTTGATGAGTGTCGTCGCTGCTTTTCATGCCCGGTTGTAGTCACTAGCTGATATTAGCAGCGGGGAAATCGCGTGAAATACACGCTGCAAGACACAGATTCAACCAGGTATTACTCATCTTCCAATCTTCCGAAATTGTTTGCCAATCAGTCTATCTATCAGTCTATTCATCAATTTTCGGCATGAATAAAAGGTCTTCCTTATCATCTTTCTCTATTTGCAGACTACTCTTTGCCAAAACGTTCAGTTTTCATTTATTATTATTTGTTTTTTGCGGGGTTTTTTTCCTCATACGTTCTACGCTTTCAAAATTTCCCCTTGGCTACCCGTACACCCGCGCTATTTATTCGCTCCACCAAGGTCTCGTTAGAGCAATGCCAACATGTGTTTCACTCTCATACACACAAGCAAATAAACACGAGAAAACATCTTTGGAAACATAAAAAAGACGCCCAAACTGCGGGTTATATAAACAACAACGGTGAAAAGATGGGCGCTTTCTTCCAGTGTTAAATATCTACCTGCCTCTCGGCCAGCAACCACACTTACAAATTCAGTTTACTGCTAGTTGTCTATACATAAACAGACACTCTCTCACCATATATATATATATATATATATATATATATATATATATATATAGAGAGAGAGAGAGAGAGAGAGAGAGAGAGAGAGAGAGAGAGGTAAGTATCATGAGTTTCGTTTACGTGAAAGTGTGCTGGTATTTATGTAATTGTATGTGTAAAAATATTTGTTCGAATGTGTATACTTGACTATATTTCAATTTAACCAACATGCTATTGATAATTAGAAAGTTACTCCGGATAAATGCCACCACTGTGAAGCACCTAATGGTAGACTAAATTTGGAACGGCCTACAGTTTTATTACAGACGTTCTCCTTCTATAAAACACATACACAAAAGCACATGCAGAGACACACACATATATAAAGCATATATATATATATATATATACATATATATATATATATATATATATATATATATATATATGAACATTGATGTTCATTTTGGTATTTACATACGCTCTATCTCTGATATTGAGCACTTTATCCCATAAATATAGCACACATTAAAAATATATTTACATATATGTATATATATATATATATAGAAAGAGATTATTAGTTTATATATATACATATATATATATATATATATATATATATATATATATATATATAGAAAGAGATTATTCGTTTATATATATATATTCTATTTACTGACCCAACTATTATATATATATATACATATACACAGAAAGAGATTATTCGTTTATATTTATATATATATATATATATATATATATATATATATATATATATATATATATATATACAAAGAGATTATTCGTTTATATATATATATATATATTATTTATTGACCCAAATATATATATATATATATATATATATATATACTACGAAGTTGTGTCTTTAAAACTGAAATTTATCTATATTAACTTAAGATTTGATCTGAAAATTTCAATATATAATATTAATCTATATATAACTACAACTATATATTATGAGGTTTCGAGAATCTGGATCTCAATATCAGAGATAGAGTGTATGTAAATACCAAAATGAACATCAATGTTCATATATATATATATATATATATATATATATATATTAAGACATCCCATAAGTTCCGTCCGAATTTTAACTTTTTGTTAAAATGAACGAAATTTAAAGAGTATTTTATAATGTCTAATGGAGCTGAACATTATTTTCATGTTTAGATGCATTTAAACTGATCAAATTTTATTTCAGAGAACAATAAAATTAAATTTTGTTTGATTAAAACCCTGCTAACATGGAAGTACGCAAGAATCATTTGAGGCACATAATGCTTTATCAGTTCAAGAAAGGAAACTCAGCAGCCGAAGCGGCTAGAAATATTCACTCAGTTTATGGAGAGGAATGTGTGAATGAAAGAACTTGCAGAAGATGGTTTGCAAAATTCAGAGGTAGAGATTTCACACTTGAAGATGAAGATCGAACCGGACGTCCAGTTGAGTTTGATGAAAAGCTTCTTGAAGCTGCCCTTGAAGAAAATCCTGCTTTATCAGTTGAGGAACCGGCTTGAATATTTGAAAAATCTTATTAAAAATAAGATGCCCCCTCCGTCAAGATTGGAAACTTTTCCCCACTTTGCAGGAGAAATCGTCGTTAGATCCGCCCTTCCTTTGGAGAAGGACCTTTCCAATCAAGCAAGACCTAATCCTGCTTTTAAGCACAATCATTTTCGTGCGACATGGGTAAGACGATAAACTACATCCAGCAACAAGGCCTCTGATCAGGAGGTTTTGAGGGGCGTGGAACCACCTCTTAATTGCTGGTTGTACCAGGTCCACCTTCACCCGGTGTTGCAGCACCTGTTAGGGTCCCAGCTATTACCAGCAATGCTTTTTTGAAAAAGAATATTGCTATTATTGTATTTTGAAGGAAAAATATTACCAGAAACAGATTTTTGACAAAAGAAAATATTACAAGTAATAAAAAATGTTGTCGGCCTTAAAAAAACCCATTGAGGTTGATATGCCGTAAAACAAAATAAACCAAACCAATCTAAAACAAATAATACATATTCTATTCATACGATTCTATCCTAAAAATGTTGTCGGCATTAAATAACCCATTGAGGTTGATATGCCGTAAAACAAAATAAACCAAACCAATCTAAAACAAATAATACATATTCTATTCATACGATTCTATCCTAAAAATGTTGTCGGCATTAAATAACCCATTGAGGTTGATATGCCGTAAAACAAAATAAACCAAACCAATCTAAAACAAATAATACATATTCTATTCATACGATTCTATCCTAAAAATGTTGTCGGCATTAAATAACCCATTGAGGTTGATATGCCGTAAAACAAAATAAACCAAACCAATCTAAACCAAAGAACATATATTCTATTCATACGATTCTATCCTAAAAATGTTGTCGGCATTAAATAACCCATTGAGGTCGATATGCCGTAAAACAAAATAAGCCAAACCAATCTAAAACAAATAATACATATTCTATTCATACGATTCTATCCTAAAAATGTTGTCGGCATTAAATAACCCATTGAGGTCGATATGCCGTAAAACAAAATAAACCAAACCAATCTAAAACAAATAATACATATTCTATTCATACGATTCTATCCTAAAAATGTTGTCGGCATTAAATAACCCATTGAGGTCGATATGCCGTAAAACAAAATAAACCAAACCAATCTAAAACAAATAATACATATTCTATTCATACGATTCTATCCTAAAAATGTTGTCGGCATTAAATAACCCATTGAGGTTGATATGCCGTAAAACAAAATAAACCAAACCAATCTAAAACAAATAATACATATTCTATTCATACGATTCTATCCTAAAAATGTTGTCGGCATTAAATAACCCATTGAGGTTGATATGCCGTAAAACAAAATAAACCAAACCAATCTAAAACAAATAATACATATTCTATTCATACGATTCTATCCTAAAAATGTTGTCGGCATTAAATAACCCATTGAGGTTGATATGCCGTAAAACAAAATAAACCAAACCAATCTAAACCAAAGAACATATATTCTATTCATACGAATCTATCCTAAAAATGCTGTCGGCATTAAATAACCTATTGAGGTTGATATGCCGTAAACAAAATAAACCAAACCAATCTAAAGCAAAAAATACATATTCTATTCATACGAATCTATCCTAAAAATGTTGTCGGCATTAAATAACCCATTAAGTTTTTTATGCCGTAAAACAAAATAAAGCAAACCAAACCAAACTAAACCTTTTCGTCACAGATTCTCAAAACTTCATAATATATAGACTATTGTCACGCATATAGTATATGTATGCTCCGTATCGGAGATATACCTAAAAGATATAAATAGTGTGTATAGACAGAGTGAGATATATATGAAGATATTTCGAACAGAAAAAAATGTGGCTGCCTAGAAAATCAGCATTCAAGTCTTGGCATCGATCATGAGCAGGAAAAAGGATCGCGGATTGATGAGATTAGAGTTAAATACATAAATGCCTGACTTTCTTTTAACCATTTTCCTTGTTTTGTTCTTTTTCTCGGTCCTCCCCATTTTCAGTGTTCTCATTCAATTTCACTCTCTGTAACCGCCCCCCCCCTTTGCGTCTTAGTGGAATTGGCGCCTTGATTGTAGTAAAACGATCTAAAAAATACTGTTCCTTGTTTAAGAGAACACACACATATAGATACATACACACACGTTACATTTTCGATGAATACATGCATACATATATAATTCTATGCATTTATGTATCAATATATATATATATATATATTGTGTATATTTCGGCAGCAATTTTTCATTAATGCATGTTTCATTAAATAATATAGACAAGTTTTGTCCATTTATTTTAAGTAAGTTCCTTTCGTATTGTCTGATAAGCTTAATCAC
Source organism: Acanthosepion esculentum (assembly GCA_964036315.1). Taxonomy (NCBI): domain Eukaryota; kingdom Metazoa; phylum Mollusca; class Cephalopoda; order Sepiida; family Sepiidae; genus Acanthosepion; species Acanthosepion esculentum. The sequence goes on from OZ038484.1 coordinate 17,710,811, forward strand.
ATTATCGTTGAAAGACGAAAGGAAAACACCATATTGACACGTTTGAATCCAATCTAAGCTATATACATAAAACGGTCGAAACCTAACCTGAACAAAATAAACTATGAAATCTCCACAAACATTCTTAAAGGCCTATAATCTATAGCAGAAGCTATTGGTTTATACCAATGGCTTCCCATACATAATACTTCTCGTTTTCACTCTCGCGTGGTCATGTGTGACGTCACGAGCTACGACGCGTTTTTCGCCTCCTTGGCTTGTAAATAAGAGTTTGTCGTTACTTTGAGCTTATTCAAACAGCAACGGCGGGCCATTATTGTGGTTTCGTATATGTGCTGTTTGATTTATTAAAATTGTCATCTTTGATAATGGCTTATGTGAGTTGAAAGCTTAGATTGGATTCAAACATGTATCAATATGGTGTTTTCCTTTCGTCTTTCAACGATAATGGGATTAAGCTTATCAGACAATACGAAAGGAACTTACTTAAAATAAATAGACAAAACTTGTCTATATTATTTAATGCAACATGCATTAATATATTCATATATATATATATGTGTGTGTGTGTGTCTATTCTTCCTAACACATGCAAATATCTCATTCCTTTCATACCAATCTATCTACCTATTTTACTGTTATGCATGTATTTCGTTTAGTATGGTATCTAGCTATTTCGTTATGTTACTATACATCTCTCTCTATTTAGTATGTTATCTATTACAATATATCTATCTGTCTGTCTGTCTGTTTGTCTATTTCTGTATGTTATCTATCTATGATTTCTCGTATATCACTGTTATCTATATCAGTATGATATCAATCCATTACCGTATTTTATCTATCTACTATCTATCTCAGTATTTTACTTATCTAAATATCTCAGTATTTTGTCTATCAATCTCAGTATTTTATCTTATTTCAGTATAGTATATGTCTATCTATCTATCTATCTCAGTATTTTATTTATCTATATATATATATATATATATATATATATATATATATATATATATATATATATATATCGCAGTATTTTATGTATTTTCGGTAATTAATTTATCCGTCTGTCTATCCATGTACATCAACATTTTATCTATCTATCTATTTCAGTATTTTATCTAAATACCTAGCTATTTCAGTATTTTATCTATCTATCTATCTTTCTATCTATCTCGGTATTTTATTCATCTAAATATCTCAGTATTTAATCTATCTCAGTATTTTATCTTATTACAGTATATTATCTATCTATCTATCTATCTATCTATCTATCTATCTATCTATCTATCTATCTATCTATCCCAGTCTCGTCATTTTCTATCTATCTATCTATCTATCTATCTATTTTCAGTATTTTATCTATCTGTCTGTCCATCTATGTATATCAGCATTTTATCTATCTATTTCAGTGTTTTATCTATCTACCTATCTGTCTATCTATCTACTCATTTCTCATTGTATGTGCTCGCATATCTTTGACTGAATATCTACAATCTATCTATCTATCGATCCATATATATATATATATATATATATATATATATATATATATATATATACACACACACACACACAATCTGTCTACATTAATAATTCCCCGACTCTTTACGCCGTGAAATAAGAGAGAAAAAGCAATAAATACTGCGAGAGAAGGCAGAGACATCAAACCGAGGGAGGGGTGTAACTTTT
>OZ038484.1:17717502-17720002 GCA_964036315.1 Acanthosepion esculentum
AAAACGTATAGTTGGTAATATTATTTTTTCAAAAATGTATAGCTGATAATATTATTTTTTCAAAAACGTATAGCTAGTAATATTATTTTTTCAAAAAACGTATAGCTGGTAATATTATTTTTTCAAAAACGTATAGCCGGCAACACTATTCTTTCAAAAAAAAAAAAGCAAAAATAAAAACATATAGCTGGTAATATGCTTTCAAAAATGTACAGCTGGCAACATTATTTTTTCAAAAACGTATTATCAGAAGCCTTGTAGTTTATCGTCATACGCAGGACGCTATATATATATATGTGTGTGTGTTTGTGTGTGTGTGTGTGTGTGTGTGTCGGGGGGGGGTCGTTGATTGTATCGGAAAAGGAAAGTTTTTATTTAGCTTTTCTCGTGTGCTTACGTTTATTACTTCATGAGAATTAAGAGTGTATAGAAATGTAGGAGAATCTTGAAGGCTTCTAAAGATGGAATTTCTACTACTTTTATTCTTTATTTATTAAAATTCCAGCGTCCCCTCTGCTTCATCAGCATGTGCAGTTACGCCATTTTAGTCCGATAAAAAACATTCCTTTAAGACGAACCACGTAACACAAAAATGGTTTCCACATTGTCATTAATTTTCCAAAATTCTGGTTTATCAACATTTAGAACAGTTTAGAATGCAAACACAAAATACACTAAGAACAATCACTTGGAATTGGCAAAACAATGACCTGAAAGCGCTTGGGTCAAAAGTCACGATGGCGGCAGACATTCTTAGTCCCATTAAAGAAGAATTGTAAGGATAAAAGAATCTTATATCTTATATAATTTTCCTTTCCGTCAAATTCAATGAAACATGTATAAAGGAAGGGTTACTGCCCAAGTGTGTGTGTGTGTGTGTGTGTGTGTGTGTGTGTGTGTGTGTGTGTGAGAAAAAGGAGGCACGGTGGAGCAGTGGATAGCGGCTCGGATTGAGGAATTCCAGTCGAATCCATTGCATTCACTTACGTGCTAAGAAACTTTGGAAAGGTATGAATCCTCTTCTTCTCCACCCCCTCAGCTATGGGTAGATAGCAGGACAGACAGGGTTCTATATTCTGGGATGGCAAATGGTCTACCGCAGAAAAAAATGCTCACCTACTGCGGGAAAAATCTGCCTCGTCAGTCATGTATCGAATGATACATGATCGCCTAAGCGTGTATCACGCATGGCACATAACTGACTGATATATATATATATATATATATATATATATATATATATATATATATATATATATAGGTAACTATACTCGTGTCGAAAAACCATCGAACTCTTAATTTAACAATAGCCAAATCAATCACGAAGGGAAAAAAAGGTTTTAAAAAAGAAAGAGCCAGGAACATGAAAGTCTGTCGAAAATAATCGCACAGATACAGGTTCAAGGCCCAAAGAAAAAACCCCGATACGAGTAAACAACTAACTAAAGAGCTCAATACAAACGTAGACTATATATATATATATATATATATATATATATATATATATATATATACCTCCCAAAAATCGATACCTATGGTTTTAAATCGATACCTATGGTTTTAATAATGGAAAAATATTTCTTGAAGGTTTTATTTCAGTTTTAGTTCGAATTCAATATGTATATCCAATATGAAAATTATTTTGCTGTATTTCAAACCCAATTTAAATTTATTGGAATGTTTTTGTTTTAAATTGATAAAATCGTTAAAATCGGCCATATTGACTAATCTGTCCACACAACATGCTTCTCTTTATTACAAATATATTTCAAAAGTAAAATATATTTTTCTGAAAATTTACTTAAATAAGGTTAACTGATTTAAAGTTTAATTAATCTGAATTAAAACAAGCATTACTTAGTTTCAGTTTAAAATATAGCAGAAAAGTATTTTTAACACGGAGGAAGTTGTTTTAGAAGATGTTGACACTTTTATCGATAACCTGACGATCGCGAGATTTTGATTACCCAGTAATCTTTAAAATGCAAGATATTTAAACATTCTAATATTTTATTGAATTTTAGTTAATTTGGCTTTTATAGTTTTACGTACGAAAACGCTTGTTGAGGAAATTTGAGAAAGTAACCAATAAATTTGAAATATACCGCCCTTATTTTAATGATAATATCGTGTATGGTCGACCCTATTTACAAAAATCGATACGTTTATACACACACAAAAAATTAAAAATTTTTTTTAAAAAAAAATGGGAGATGCTGAATTGTAGCAAGCTTTTACATTTATGATTAGTAAATGTATTTTTCACTTAATAACTATATCACCTAACCGTCATAAATTAATTCCGAATTTTAAAAGGTTGAAAACTTTATAAATTATTATAATTTAATGTTTTGAAATAGTAAAAACAATTCTTGTAAAAATTCATTATTCATTTTATGGCAATAGTGTTTATAATATGTCATATTCATAAAAGTAGTTAAAAGCTTTTGTAACTAAATAATATCTTAGTTTTATTGCATTTTTTTTTATTTCACGAACC
>OZ038484.1:17725002-17745002 GCA_964036315.1 Acanthosepion esculentum
TTTTTTTGTCAGATTTTTTGTTTTGATTTTTATAATCTAACTAATATTTCGATCATAATAGTTTGCTAATTTGTTTATTATTTACTTTATTTATTGATTTTGTTTCTTATTATTCTATTTCGTCTATTCTAACAGGTATATATATATATATATAGGAATTTATTTTTAATCCACCATTTTTATTTTTATTTAAATGGTATTTTTAGTATATACTCTTGTTTGTGTTGCCACATCTAAGCTGCGATTGGAAAATCACTATATTCTTGTTTGTCTTTGGCCAAGCGCTCTATATCCCGCCCGATAGAGCTATGTTTTCTCTTACAAAAGGGGACGCAAGTTTGAACCCTGCTGGCGAAAACATTCCCTTTATTAAGTTTACTCTAGTGTGCAGACCAGTAGAAGTAATTTACACTATTTAAAACAAAATAAAATAGAAAAACGGGGCGTCTATTTCAAACATGAATATTTAAAAAAAAAAACATTTCAAATAACAAATATATACATATATATATATATATATATATATATATATATATATATATATATATAGTTGTATGAATATGAGTTTGTAACCCTGGGGTTCACGTTTATGCGTTGTCTGAGGAACGAATGAGTGTAAAACCCATATACATTCAACTAAATATGTTAGGTCTATCACTGATATTGAGCACCACACATATATAAAGTACAGTGTAACCCGGATATAAGAGACCCGGATATAAGAGAAACTCGGATATAAGACAGATTTTCTCTGGTCCCAAATTAGAGCCTGTGTTAATGTATATATAATAGACCAAACCCTGATATAAGAGGAACCCGCATATAAGAGACTTCTCCGGTTCCGGCAACTCTCTTATATCCGGGTTACACTGTATATATATAATTTATATATATATGTATACATACCTTATATATATATATATATATATATATATATATATATAGATAGATAGATAGATAGATAGATATACACACATATATACACACACATACACACACAAACACTGACACATATATATATATATATATATATATAGTGTAACCCGGATATAAGAGACCCGGATATAAGAGAAAGCCGGATATAAGATATATTTTTCCTGGTCCCAAATTAGAGCCTGTGTTAATGTATATATAATAGACCAAACTCGGATATAAGAGAAACTCGGATATAAGAGACTTCTTCTCCGGTCCCGACAACTCTCTTATATCCGGGTTACACTGTATATATATATATATATATATATTCAAATTTGAATGAGAGAAAGTTTTAAAATATTCGAAATCTCTTGACGTTAAAGACACGAACTTTTCGCAGCGTTAGTTTCTACTGTGTGCACTAATACAAATTCTTGAACAAAATTTCATGAATTGTTTCGCCTCTGACATTTTCCTTATTTTTGTTGTCTTTGTAGATAGTTAATTACATCTGAATTTTTACACACATATATATATATATATATATATATATATATATATATATATATAGGTGCACTTCGACGTAGTGTAATTGTTTAGCAGGGTTGTTTCGCTATATCAATTACTACTGAATAGAGAGATCCTCACTAAGCGCTCCGTTTTTCGGCCTTTTACCTCATCTAAACTTAGTAAATCACCATATATATATGTGTGTGTGTGTGTGTGTGTGTGTGTGTGTGTGTGTGTGCGTGCGTGCGTGTGTGTGTGTATGTACCTGTGTGTGCAAAGGAGCGATTCGACGTCGTGTAATGTTTTCAGCTACACTTATTAAATTATTACATATATATATATATATGTGTGTGTGTGTGTGTATATATATATATATATATATATATATATGAATGAATGAAGAAATGCTATATTTATGGGATAAAGTGCTCAATACCAGAGATAGAGCGTATGTAAATATAAATATAAAAGTGAACATTGAAGTCAACACTCAGTGGCGACAGGCTGTTTCCTGCTCGACGCAATCGGCGACTTGATGATTGCGTCCAGCATGTAACAGCCGGTCGCCTCTGAGTGTTGACTTCAATGCCCACTTTCATATATATATATATATATATATATATATATATATATATATATATATATATAAATGCGGCGTCTATTTCAAGTAAGAGTAATGTCTATAATAACGCTTGAAATAACATATTTTGGGCTAAAAATAAATCCATTAAGTCTTTACATTCATACATACATACATATATATATATATATATATATATATATATATATATATATATATATATATATATATATATACATATATATATATATATATCATCATAATCATCATCATTAATACTAATATCCTATTACCAGAAGTTGAATTGATCTGATTTAAACTGATCTTTACTGGATAAAAAAGCACGTGGTTCGCAGACAAACTACAGCCCAGTCTAACATGATAGAAGCTTCGTCCTGTTTGGCACAAGGCCACACTTTTTGGTCAGTGATCCAAATGACAGCTATCATCCACTTTGCCCGCATACACCTTACACGTTCTTGCTTATCGAGCGCGCTGTCAAACGCCCGGTGTGCCAGCAGGCGAACACACGGTCCACGCACGAAGACAATGCGATACTTTGAGGCAAGTCGAAGGCATTCCACTCTTCCCTCTACACGGCAACGTGCACTTGTACGCAGACTGCACTGGCGACAGGCAGCTTGCACACACCCGCAAAAAGAAAAAAAGAGACGATGCTAACACACATACACACGACTACAGAGCTGAACACATAATAGACCTTTCGCTATTTCAACCGGCGTCAAAGAGGCGGGTTTATATCGAGTAGCCGGCATAACGAAGCTAAGTCGGAGTGAAACAGTGCGAACACACAGACACAGTAACGATGGTCGCGCACACACATATTACGACTTGGTGTTGAATGAAAAGGAGAAGGAAATTTCGCAGCTGAGATTTTACAAGCAGAATATTGTAGTGGCCTTGGAATTACAAGAATTACCATCCTGATACGTTCATAGAGAGTTAGGTATATCAATAAATGCGTAGCCTAAAAGGGGAGAAAACATTTCGCGAAACAAATAAAGATCCCTCCGCTGAAACAAGCACAGTACTCGGTTGGTTGAAATAGTTATATATAACCTTATTTTTTAGTTTATTTTCTCGCACTGTTCGCGTGTGGAAATCTCTTTTGGCTTCTTGCTTTCCGGTCAAATTTGATCTTCAAAAATTTAAATGCAATGTCAATCGTTATATTCAGTCGTTTTAATTCTTGTTCGTTAATTGTTCTCGCTCCTTAATAATGTTATTCTTACATTCTTTTATTCTTATTAAATTCTTATATTCTTATTATATTCTTATAATCTTACATTCTTATATTCTCATTATATTCTTATATTCTTTCATTCTTATATTCTTATATTCTTATTATATTCTTATATTCTTATATTCCTACATACATATTCTTATTAAATTCTTATATTCTTATATTCTTACATTCTTATATTCTTCTTATATTCTTCTTATATTCTTATATTCTTTCACACTCAGTAACCCCTGTGAGTTGTTGCCTTGCTTGGGAGGAAAAGATTTTAAATAATATTTATTTTTTAAGATAATTTCTTTCTTTTATCAGTGTTTCTTAATTCTGTGATCGATATAAATCAGATCGATCAGCAATTCTACAGTGAACATTTTAAATCAAAGCCGCCAGTGTAGTACTGCGCTTAAATTCAAGTACCAAAGAGAAAATTACGATTTGTAACCATTCTGTGTGAGGCTATAATTTTTTTTTATTAATGTTTGCAAAAGCAAGAATATTTGTGTGCTTTCAAAATACTATTTCACCGAATAATCTTCTCAAAAATTTGTTTTCTAATTTTCATAGGATTTCTTCATTGAAAATAAAAATTTTATTTTATTTTCCTTTTGTACGAATCATTGCTGTTATACAATTATTGTACTCGACCACTGCCGCTAAAAAATTGACGTTAAATGATTATGTATATCCAGCAATTTCCTGTAACTTGACTCTGATTAACTGTGACGGAAGGAGCTTATGGCCGTCTGTATTAACCCCTTACCCCGTTTTAACCGAAAGTTTAAACACAGGCGAGAAAACATGACCAAAACAACGTTCAAAAACCAGCTACAAGCGCGTTTATACGTCGACCTTGATCCTTTTATACCCTTTTGAGCTTAAGTCCAATTGACAACTCATTCGTCTGGTAGAGATGTTAGCTACCGCTCGGGTACTTCAAGATGCCACAGTTTTTTGTTACTGTATTAAAAGCATTAAAAAAATCCATCTGAAAATGAAACGTTTTTCCCAAAATTATTTGTCGAGGAAAGGGTTAAGAACACTTGGGGGGGTATTTTTTATCATTTCACATATAGGCAAGGGGATAAAGCCACTCAGACATCATGAGTTATTGAGAGCGAGACTTTCAGAGAGGACAATAAAAGAACAGGTTTCAAGGGGATAGAAGATGACGATTTATGTTGCATTTAAATTTCTGAAGATGGCGGGTAGTCGGAAGAGAGTTCCAGAAGCGAGAAAATACGAGAAAATAAAACTATTAGAACTGAAGTAGCAACAGTAATATGATGCCTGTTGAAACTTTTGCTAACGCAAGAAGCCTTATAATGATGGCTTGAAAGAATCACAGAACTTGCAAACTTCATTAAATATGACTGATTTATGATGCAACGGTTGATTCCTAGTACTCTATGATTCCGAAAGAAAATGTAAAAAGAACTACACGAAAAGGTTTTAAAGAAAATAAAACTATTAGAATTAAACTGGCAACAGTAAGATGATGGGATCTAGTTGCCTATCGAGTACAGCGCTGAAATTAAACTGTTATATTGCGTGCTATACTTGAAAAATACTGTGGATAAAATACGTAAAGGTTTATTGTAAAAAAAAACCCAGTACAATAAGAATAAAGGTAACAGCTATGCACAAGGTTGTCACAAGTCAATCCAGTAGTGAGTGTTACTATTGGAAGGTCGGGAGTTCTCGTGTAAGTCTGAGTCATACTCAACAGATCACAGCTAGTTTATATTTACTAGCCCACCCACAAAGGTAGATGTGGCACAAGGCCGAGTTTAACGTGGGTCATCCAAGCCCATAGGCTCGACCAATAATTCCCCGTAGAACCCGCATAAACAAGTTCGGGTCGGTCTCCCTCTCCGAACGAGACTCTGCCCTTCGCCATAGCCTCGTCCGGGTTCCTCTCTGTCCGAAGGCAGAGAGTTCGACAGCACAGCTGGAACAGATCCCAGCTAGTCGGTATTTACTAGCCCCCCACCCCCACGAGAGTAGATCTGGCACAAGGCCGAATTTAATGTGGGTCATCCGAGCCCGTATGCTCGGCCAAAATCCCCGTAGAATCCGCATGAACGGGATCGGGTCGGTCTACCTCGCTGAACAAGACTCTGCCCTTCGCCATAGCCTCGTCCGGGTTCCTCTCTGCCCGAAGACAGAGAGTTCAGCTGTATAGCTGAAAAGATTTCAGCTAGCGATATCTAGCTACCTCCCCCACCACGAGGGTTGCATGTGGCACAAGACCGGGTTTAACGTGGGTTTTCCGAGCCTGTAGGCTCGTCCAAAAATATTCATATTTTGAACCCGTAAAAACGGGTTCAAGGTCAGTCTACCTGCCCGAACGAGACTGCCTTTCGGCTGAGCCTCGTCCGGGTTCCTCTCTGCCCGAAGACAGAGAGTTCGACTGTTTAGCCGAAAATGATTTCGACTAGACTCTGTTAACTTACAGATACTTATAAGTAGTTACTACCTATAGTGTAGTCACTCATGGGGGGAGGTGACAGGTTATTCCATTACATCATGAAGTTGGTGTGTCAAAGAAGGAGGCTCATCAGAACAATTACTATGGAAATATTTATATAAAAAAATACAGAGAAGCTACATTTACAGCGGGAGGAATGTGATTGAAGCCAAGATGAGAGTTTAGGACAGATAACATCTCCCCCCCCCCACATTATAATCTGCCGAGTTGTACACCTCGGTGTGGTTAGCAAACGTGTCTGGCTAGATCAGTTAGGACTGAAGAGTGAGTTCGATCCTTACTAGGCGTCCCATACTTTCGGCCTTTTCCCACATCTAAGCTACGTTTAGAAAATAACCATTATAATCTGCCGAGGTTAGAAAGCTTGTCCTTCTAGACCATTTACGACTGAATAGTGAGTTCGATCCTCACTGAGTGCCTCTATTTTTTTCGGCCTTGTATCACATCTTAGGTGAGCTTAGAAAATCACTATAACCTGCCGATTTTCATGTCTTAAAATCTTACCAATTAAGAAGTAATTATTATTACCTATTATTACCTCTTATTACCTATTATTACCTATTATTACTATTATTACCTATTATTACCTACAAGTAGTAATAGGCGGCAGTCGGACCCCAAAAAGTGAGAATTTCGATGAATGATATTCTAAGCGAGTTGACTCGCTACATTCGGAAGGTCGGCGCAACACAATCTTCCTAGCCTATAAACTTCCGATATATTAACGTGAAAACTTTAGTACACCAAAAAGTTTTCTTATCAGTAAATTATTAAATAAGTAATACAGAAAATTGTACACATTTATTTTTTGCTGTGTTTGTTTCGATTTTACAAGTACACGATTAAATTGACTCAAGAAAGAAGTCAAACGATGAAGACGGATTAGATGGCAAAAGACAGAGAGAGAGAGAGCGGAAAGGAGAATTAAATGATACGGTTAGATGCGGAGGTGTGGGGTAAGATTAGCCGGATGGAAATCTCTAGGGCTTAAGGTAAAAAAAAATGTGAAGAGAATTTATTTGTTGTTTTTTTTTCCCTTGCAACGGGAAAATGCACCCGAGAGAGGGAAAAAGGAGAGAAAGAAAGAATGGAAGAAAGAAAGAGTTGAATATAAAAGCAAACGTCGCACAAGTATTGATCAGGAAATACGGGAAAAGACGAGACTTTTAAAATATTCTAAAAGTAATTATTATAACAAGTCGTATTGAGAATCTTTAGCCGAGGTTAATCCAAACAAGCGTAGTAAGACTGTGTAGTTCCAACCTTCTGAAAGAGGAGGCAGGCTTGGTTGAATCCTCTAATTTAGAGGAATTCAACGTTTGTATATCTAAGAAATGTCGCTTTTTCTACTTTCTATTTATCTATCAATCACAGACTATTTATATTTGCCTAAGCTGCTCATATATATATATATATATATATATATATATATATATATATATATATATATATATATATATATATGTATGCACATTTCATTAAAAACTACAGACAAGGTGCATTTATTTAGTTTTTTATACAATTTCTCATGTAAAAAAATAAATAAAAGCACCTTGTCTGTCGTTTTTAATGAAATGTGCATGAAAGAAGGATTGCTGCCTAAATACACAAATATATATATATATATATATATATATATATATATATATATATATATATATATATATATCAACCTTATCTCATCTATCTATCTATCTATCTATCTATCTATCTATCTATCTATCCCTCACAGTCACTTATGTGCCATGCGTGATACACGCTTAGGCGATCATGCATCTTTCGATATATGACTGACGAGGCAGATTTTTCCTACAGCAGGTTGCCATTTCTTTCTGCGGTAAACCTGTTGACATTCAAGGCTATAGAACCCGGTCTGTTTTGCTATTTACCCAAAGCTGGGGGGAGTGCATTCATACCTTTACGAAGGGTATTAGCACGTAAGTGAATGTAATGGATTCGACTGTAATTCGAACTCGGCTTTCCGATTCCTCAAGCCAAACTAGGCCGACTATTTATTTTGTCAATTTTAGCTTTGGCTGTCTGTCTGTCTATCTAACTTGCAAGCTGGCTATCACAGATTGTTCATATCTGTTTAGCAAAGTACCGATGTGGATGACCAAATTCTTGCATATCATATATATATATATATATATATATATATATGGGTATGTGTGTGTGTGTGCGTGTGTGTGTGTAAAAAATATGTATTTTTTTTGTAAATTTAACATGTTTCCCTATTTATTTAGATTCACCAGAATATATATATATATATAGCTCTGTATTTTACAAACACACACGTATATATATATATATATATATATATATATATATGTGTGTATATATATATATATATATATATATATACATATATATATATATATATATATATATATATATATATATATATATATATATATATATATATATATATATGGCATTGAGCACTATAAGGTTTACACGTCATGCATAAATTTAACGATTATTTATTTGCTTGCCTGCGTATGCACACCAGCACACGCGTACACGCCTGCTTATATAAACACACACGTATATATATATATATATATATATATATATATATATATATATATATATATATATTGTCATGGTCCAGTTTAGGACCAAAGAAGAACAACACGAACACAAGAGTAGAAATAACGAAGATATATTAGACGGAATAATAATACAAGATGTGGAAGGTGTTAGCATGACTGTCAGTCTGGTTTGGAGTGAACTACTATCGGCTCGACTCGATTCGTCCCTCTCTCTTCAGAGGCGTAGTATACATAGAGTTAGGAAGAGCTCATTCTGTAGTTATAGGTAAGGACCCATAACATATATATATATATATATATATATATATATATATATATATATATGTATATATATATATATATATTGTCTATACTAAATGTTGTACAGAATAACTTTTAGTAAATTCCAACTTTCGACATACATCGGGTCAAAATGAATGGGGAATGAGTCGATAGAAAGATGGTGTTATTCTAAATGCATATTTTCAATGCTGCCTACCTGCTTGCTTTCAATAGGGTCATAAGAAGGTACATATCATCACGAATGACTAAAATCTGGTGATGTTGAACTGTACGCGACTAAGTCAGCTTTCTGTTCTCTTCCATTAACCTGTTCAAGGACACGTCTTCAGACGTGACATTATCTACCCGGAGATTCAGCACAACGTATGAAAGTTCCTTTGCGTCGGTATGCGGAAAGAATCTTAGACATTTCGAAAGGCTTCTATAAGCAAAAACTTCTCGGTTTAACAATATGGTCGCGAGTCATTCTGCCGTTAATTGTGGGCAATTGCTGCAATGAAAGCACAGAATGTAAACAAATACATATGGGAATACGACGCGATTGATATTGTTAAGAAATTAAGTTATTTTTTTAAGTCAGTTTCGCGTTGAAATAACATGTGCTAACGCGCCGACGCACTTCAAGAAACCCGAACAGCTATCACCTAACATCAAATTTTCAGAATCTCTTCGCATACATATATATATATATATATATATATATATATATATGAATATAAAAGTGAACATTGAAGTCAACACTCAGAGGCGACAGGCTGTTTCATGCTAGACGTAATCGTCAGGCCGCCTGTTGATTGCCTCTAACATGTAACAGCCTGTCGCCTCTGACTTCAATGTTCACTTTTATATTTATATTTACATACGCTCTATCTCGGATATTGAGCACTTTATCACATAAATATAACTTACCTTAAAACTATATTTATTCATATATATATATATATATACACACAAGCATATCGCATACACACAAATATATATATATATATATAGATATATACATATATATATATATATATATACGAGGGTCATGCAATAAATAAGTTGAATTTTTCGGTATAAAGACTTCTAATACAGTTGGAAGCTTAATCTTTTTTATTTTTTTGTTTTACTTCTTTTTCACATGGATTTAATTTCTTTTGCAGATTAAAAAAAACTTTGAGTGTTTTGGCGATTAACAAAGATGGCCGACCAAGAAGCATGCTCCAGGTTTGAATAGCGGTCAGTTATCAAGTTTTTGGTTGCTGAAGGGTGCAAACCAGTTGAAATTCATAGGAGAATGTCAACTGTGTATGGTGCCACATGTTTCAGCCAAAAAATGTCTACAAGTGGGCTAAATTGTTTAAAGAAGGACAGAGCAGTGTTGAGGATGAAGACAGGCCTGGGAGGCCTACAGAAGTGAGGTCTCCTGAAGTGATCGAATCAGTCAATGACCTCATTCAGTCTGACAGAAGCGTGACACTGGATGACATTGCAAGGACTTTGAGCTTATCTGTCGGGACAAACGCAGGGGTCATCAGTCAGAAGGAGTCATCTTGCATCATGACAACGCAAGGCCTCACACAGCAGCCCAAACGGTGCAGACCATCAACGAGCTGGGCTGGGAACTGCTCTCTCATCCCCCTTACAGCCCAGACCTTGCCCCTTCAGACTTTCACCTGTTTGGTCCCTTGAAAGCGTTCACGAGAGGCACGAAGTTTAAAAGTGACGATGAAGTCAAAAGTGTTGTGAGCGACTTGCCGCCCACGCGACGCCAAGAAAGAATACTCTGACTTTAGAATTTCAGTTTTTCTGTTTCTGACCAGTCCTGTATATATCGTCTCTTCATCAAACTTAAATCTAATATAAATATGTCTCCATTAACCATGTCCCGAAGAAGGTCTATTTGACCGAAACGTCTGACGTCGACAGAATAACAAAAACAAAAACAAAATAAAAACAGTAAACTCACATATTCGGATTTTGCTTTGTCTTTTCCACATTTTCATCATACCGTCGGATCTACATCCACACATTTGCTTACATATATATATATATAACTTCAAACGTTATTTTTAAAGGATCCCCCCTGTTTGAAGTCTAAAACCTGAGGCCGATTTTAATGAAACTTGATAAGTATATACAACTTACTGTCACACTTATTATACGCTATATTGATTTTCGTTTCTCTCGACACTGGGACCCCCAGGGTGCCCCAAAGTGACCCCCCAAAATTCAAATTGCTTCAATTTTGATGAAATTTTGCATGTTTGTTACGCTTTTACAATGAGATAGAAATCGGTTGTCAGATTTAAAAAAATGCATGATGGGACCCCCCAGGATGACCCTATAAACCCCTTGATTCCTCATTTGCTTTTCAAGTGAATTTTCTAGCAGTAATCTTTGTATATTTATAGTATCTTCTGTGCTTCTGTAAAAAACAACTTTCTCCTGTTATAAATGTTTTCACACTTCATGTCATTATAATTTTTCGCCATATAGATAAGAGGCACTACAGAAAAATCTTCTTTATTTTAACTTTACAGATTGGATGAGATTCGTGATCTTTTTTTTGAATAAACCCAGGCAACGCCGGGTAATGCTGCTAGTATATAACATATATCTATCCTTGTATGAATGTGTGTATGCATTCGTGCAATTTTTTTATGTATATCTATGTGTTTTATTTGTTCCGATGTGTGAGTATTTGTGTCTTTCTGCGTATTTTAAGACGTGTTCGTTTTTTATATTTTTGTTTGTGTATGTTTGTTTCTATATATTTGTAGCGGTGTGTGTATTTCTTTGTAGTGAGGATTAATATATATATATATATATATATATATATATATATATATATCTTCTTTGAATATAGAAGGTCAACGTGAATCAATCTATGTGTGTGTGTGTGTGTGTGTTTGTGTAAGCGTGTAAGAAATCTACAGAAAAAGAGAGAATTTATGTGTGTGACTAAAAAGAAGAGATGTGTTGATTATTAATTAGAGTCGCGCGATAGTAGGGTGCATTCTCCGCCCATCTCTCAATCTGTTCGGCAGAAAAGAAGAGGCATAATATAAGCTGCGTTGGAGATAAGGGGGTAAGAAGAAGAAATAGGGAGAAAAAGAGGGAATATCTTATGGCCAAAGGGTCAGTCGATACGGACTAAATAACGAATAAAGCGGAAGGCCGAACCTTGTAAGTTCATTTGGAAACAAGACGGACATAGAGAAGAAAAAGATGGAGGACGAGGAAGTGAAGAAGAAGAAGAAGAAGAAGAAGAAGAAGAAGAAGAAGAAGAAGAAGAAGAAGAAGAAGAAGAAGAAGAAGAAGAAGAAGAAGAAGGGGAAGGAGGAAGGGAAGAAGGAGGAGGAGGAGGAGGAGAAGAAGAACGTGGAGGAGAAAGTGAAGAAGGATGAGGAAAAGAAGAAGAAGAAGAAGAAAAAGGAGGAGGAGGAGAAAGGGAAGAAGGGTGAGGAGGAGGAGGAGGAGAAGGACGAGGAGGAGAAAGTGAAGAAGAAGAAGAAGAAGAAGAAGTGAAGAAGAAGAAGAAGAAGAAGGAAGTTAAGATGGAGTAGGAGGAAGTGAAGACGAAAGAGGAGGAGGAAGTTAAGAAGAAGGAGAAGGAGAAGGAGAAAGTGAAGAAGAAGAAGAAGAAGAAGAAGGAGGAGGATTGAAGAAGAAGAAGAAGAAGAAGAAGAAGAAGAAGAAGAAGAAGAAGAAGAAGAAGAAGAAGAAGAAGAAGAAGAAGAAAACGAAGAAGAATGAGGACGAATAGGAGGAGGAAGAAGCAGAAAAAAGAAGGTGGAGGAGGAAATGTAGAAGAAGAAGAAGAAGAAAAAATGAAAGGAGGAGGAAGTGAAGAAGAAGAAGAAGAAGAAGAAGAAGAAGAAGAAGAAGAAGAAGAAGAAGAAGAAGAAGAAGAAGAAGAAGAAGAAGAAGAAAAGGGAAAAGGAAGAAGCGAAAAAGAAGAAGAATGAGTAGGAAGTGTAGAAATATAAGAAGAGGAAGAAGAAATGTATTTTGTGAGGCTGACGGGTGAGTTCAGGGAGAGGTTGTTCAGTTTGATAGGAAATTTGACCTTAAGCAAGGCGAATGAGGGCAAAATACAAACAGACCCTTCCGATTCCGTCAGGAAAAGGTTAGCAAACAAAGAAAAAAAAGAGACAAAAAGGGAAAAAAATTCAAAGAGTAAATAAAAGAAAAACGCATAAATAGGACGATGAGGTTAATGATGATGAAATCTTTGGAAAAATGGATTGGAAAATGATATAGGAATGGAGTATGTGAGAGGTGAGTGAGGACAATTGCTGCAGAGGTCAGCACTAATCGAGATATGGTGGTGCGAGCGGTTGAAATGACATATAAATGGTATAATGGTGGCAAAATTATTGGCTTCATTGAATGAAATAGGGAAACTCTGATTCATTGATACACATGATCTGAGAAATAGACAGATAGATAGATAGATAGATAGATAGATAGATAGATAGATAGATAGATCTCTTGAGATTGGGATAGATAGATAGATAGATAGATAGATAGATAGATAGATAGATAGATAGATCTCTTGAGATTGGGATAGATAGATAGATAGATAGATAGATAGATAGATAGATAGATAGATAGATAGATAGATAGATAGATAGATCTCTTGAGATTGGGATAGATAGATAGATAGATAGATAGATAGATAGATAGATAGATAGATAGATAGATAGGAACAGAGAGGAGATAGATAGATAGATAGATAGATAGATAGATAGATAGATAGATAGATAGATAGATAGATAGATATGAACATGCTGAGATAGGTAAATAGATAGACAGACAGATATGAAGAGATGGTGATTGATATGATAAGACTGAGATAGATAGATAGATAGATAGATAGATAGATAGATAGATAGATAGATAGATAGATAGATATGAACAGGCTGAGATAGGTAAATAGATAGACAGACAGATACATGAAGAGATGATGAATGATATGAAAAGATAGATAGATAGATAGATAGATAGATAGATAGATAGATAGATAGATAGATAGATAGATAGATAGATAGATTTCTTAATATTTATTGAGATTAAAAATACATACAATTCGACACAAGGCCGGGAAAAAAGTTGTTGTGGGAAAGGGCTTGTTATCAAAATGTCTAACTCTAAAATTGAAACACCTTTCTCTTTCACCCCATGAGCACGAACAATATTCCTTCCGTCCGTCTCTTTCATTCGTCGAATGCCACCCTATACTACATGGAGATCATCATTCATACCATGAATACTAACAGGCAAAGGGGTAGGGATATTAGCAGCGAAGGTAGAAGGAGTCGGATCACACGTCAGGTTTCATTTTACCAGGCTGAATCCTGAGGGAGTGTACCAAGAAGCGGAGACTTCCCACAGCGAGATTCTTACAGAGTCCTTCCGAAATTGGATGCCCGTGCTAGCTTCATGTTTCTAAGTGCTTTTCGAACCTAGATATTCATTTTTGAGGCAAGGAACTTTCCTATATGGAAGATTGACGCAATACAATCTTTCTTGTCCATATTTTTTCGAATTAATTTGAGCTTGTGCCAGCTTAAAGTACATTTCGTAAATATCGGTGCTTCGGATCAGGTTAAGAAAGATGCATACGTTTAGATTGGAGGTTTTAAAAGCTATACTGAAATGCTGACGTGGTGTGTTCGATTATCAACAGATGCCAGCAACCGTGCCACTGCACTAGATTCATTCGTGGCACATGCTTAGGCGATCATGTATCTTTTAATATATGACTGACGAGGCAAATTTTTTCCCCGCAGTAGGTTGCCACTTCTTTCTGCGGTAGACCAGTTGCCATGCAAGGCTATAGAACCCAGTCTGCCTTGCTATTTACCCATAGATGGGGGGAGAAGAAGAGGTTTCATACATTTCCCAAAGGTATGCTCACGTAAGTGAATATAACTGTCGAGGAAGATTTTTTTTCCCGCAGTAGGTTGCCATTTCTTTCTGCAGTAGACAAGTTGCCATCCACGGCTATAGAATCCGGTCTGTTGTTCTGTTTACCCATAAATGGGGGGGGGGAGAAGAAGAGGATTCATACCATTTCCAAGGGTATCAGAACGTAAGTGAATGTAATGGATTCGACTGGAAGGCAAAATAAATATCTCATACTTTTTTGCACGTCAAACAAGGCGATAATGCCACTAAGACGCAAAGTTTTACTGGTGGTGAAAGAAAATGGTAAGTTTGTAGGAGAAGGAATCGGAAATCCAGTCGGAAACAGAAGAAAATTGATAAACCTCTAATCTTGTTCAAAAGACGCGGAAGGAATGTGAACCTATGCTTAGAATGAGATAGGTATCATATTTGATGGAATATCGAAATATATGTTAAAGTACAGAGAATCCAATGGCAGGTGTGTGTAAACAACGAGCAATGGGGATAGGACCCAAAAGACCCCTTATACTAACAATCAGAAACAGAGAGCTGAAATTTACGGGGCACATAATGAGGAAGAAGGGCTTGGTAAATTTGATACTCACAGGACATATCGGAGGAAAGAGGCACTGGAAGAGGCAATGGGACTTATCTAATGCGTAGTCAGAGCCAGGTGGATGTGTGGGAGTGGGTGTCAGAGTGAGAGAAAGAAAGTGTGTGTGTGTGTGTGTGTGTGTGTGTGTGTGTGTGTGTGTGTGTGTGTGTGTGTGTGTGCGTGCGTGTGCGTATGCGCACGTGCAATCGTGCGTGTGTAGATAGAAAGAGAGAAAGACAGAGAGAGAGATAATGAAGGCAGGAAACAAAGTACAAATATTACAGTGTCTGGGTAATTATAAGCATCAGGTGCTTCAAATTAAATTTTAATTCCCACGTGATAGTTCCCGCCATACACAGACACACACACACACACACACATGCACACACACACACACACACACACACACACACTTTGCATTTCCCAGTTCCCATTGATAGTGGAAATAATCGATTTTTTCATGCTTCTACGGCAGTTTTCATGTAGTTTGCTGCCATTTTCTACTGGCCAGAGTGAGAGCCTATAGCTGGATGCCACGAATAGGCAGGAAGATTCTATTGGCCAGCGTGAGAGCCAACAGCTGACTGACACGAATGTTAACTAGCATGCTAGCATGCAAAAAAATCGATAGCTGCATTCGTCACAAGTGGGAAAAATTTAAATCTGCATGGCACTTTACTCCAATTGGCTGAGTCGCTTGCTTAACCTCAACGTTGATTCTGATTCCGCAGAACTGGGTTGGGTGTGAAAAAATATTTTTTGTTAACATTCGGTTTTTCCAGTTACGAGTCATTTTTTAAAGCTGATCGTTTTGGGGGGGGGCGTGTGTGGAGGCACGGTTTAGTAAAGAATAGTTACTCGGATTGAGGAATTGGAGAGCCAAGTTCGAATTCCAGTCAAATCCGTTACATTCACTTATGTGCTAATACCCTAGTGAAAGGTATCAATCCTCTTCTTCTCCATCCCCCCTCCAGTTACGGGTAAATAGCATGACAGACTGGGTTCTATAGCCTTGGATGGCAACTGGTCTAGGAGAAGGAAAACTCTGAATGCAAAACCTGTGGAGGGTCGTTTAGGGACCTTGTGGCACGTAGTTCACCAGGTCACTGCATTCGGCCCTTCAGAAAGTGTGGTTGGTCTTGCACAAAACCTTCACCACTATAATCAAATCATATGGGCTGCTGTCTGACTTTCAATTCTTAGGAACTGGGCCGCTTGACCCTCATGTGTTGAATACGACGGGAGAGTCCACCATATATATATATATATATATATATATATATATATATATTGAAAAAATGTATCTTACATTCCATCAAATATGATAGGTGTCTAGCTACCTACCTACCTACTTACCACCTTTTTTTTACTAATAGTTCACCTACTACAAGGTCCAAGAGCCACTCAAGGTAGAAAGTTAATGAATGAGTTTGTATGAACGTAAGAAATGCTGATTATGATGCTGTAGGAAAAATAACGATTTTTGATAGATCTGAAGAGCGTAAGATTGTAGCGATCGAGAAAGCACCCACTTGGGAGTTTATTCCACAAAGTAAAGGATTGATTTATTTGTTTTTTTACGGCTTATCAATTCTTTGCAGGTTATTTAAAGTCAGAAAATATTTTTAGATTGTAAGAGTTTTTTTTTGAGATTATTAAATTGTTTGGTGATACAAGTCTTACTTATTAACCCATAGTTGGGGAGAGAAGAAATGGGTTCATACCTTTCCCAAGAGTATTTGCGCGTATCGTGAATATAACGGACCCAATGAGAATTGGAACTCGGCTCTCCGATTAACAATTCCGAGTCGCTATCTGTTCCACCACCCGGACATTACGGTAGCTCGTATTTCAAAACGGGCACCCATCTAGGTACTGACCAAGCTCAACGTTGTTTAACTTCGGTGTTTCAACGTGATATGGCCGTAAGCCTGAAACAGTTTTTTTAATTTTAAAAGATTTCGATAAATTAAGTATTGACCCACTTCAGGAACCTCCCCCAAAAACGCGATACCTTAGGTTTCAAGTGATTTTTTAAAGTGAAAAATCTTTCTAGATGCTTTTATTTGAGTTTTAATTTTGAGCTAATAGATTATAAACAGATTGTCGTTAATGAAAGTGGAGTTCATTAAATAATTTAAAAGTTTAAAAAGAGAGAAATTAATATAGACGATATGCTCTTAAGCTCTGTGGGTGTCCAAAGTTTTCTTTAGAAATAATCCCTACTTCTATAAGGAAGTGTAAACAAGAATTGTTTTTGCAACTTATGTCCGCGCGAATTTGTTGGAAGTCTTTCGTTTAAAAGCACATAGATGATAAAATGACCTGGTTCGCTATTGCTACTACATATTATTCACATGCTGCATCATTTCGCTTCTGGGATGCCACTTGGGTTTTTCATTGTTTTCAATACAGCTTAGGAAAGGATCGTTCGCATTGACTCGATGAACCCGACTACAGTCGAAATATATATATATATATATATATATATATATATATATATATATATGCAGTGTAACTCGGATATAAGAGACCCGGATATAAGAGAAACCCGGATATAAGAGAGATTTTCTCTGGTCCCAAATTAGAGCCTGTGTTAATGTATGTATAATAGACCAAACCCGGATATAAGAGAAACCCGGATATAAGAGACTCATTCTCCGTTCCCGACAACTCTCTTATATCCAGGTTACACTATATATATATATATATATATATATATATATATATATATATATATATATATATATATATATATATATATATAGGGTGTCCATAAAGTTCGTGTGTACTTTAAAAAATTTATAACTTTATTTGTATTTGCGATAGAAATAATTTGTAAAAAGGATTAGAAAGAAGTAAATCTATATTTTTTTAAGGTTTTATTGAAATTTTATTTAAGTTTCCACATGTCCTCCATCATTAGCAATACAAAGGGTAATACGATTTTACAGTTCACGGAAAACATTTGCCAACTGAAATCACATTAGTTATTTTAGCTATACTTAAAACTAGGTACATTAAACTATATAACATTTTTTACAGATTATTTCTATCGCAAATACAAATAAAGTTATAATTTTTTTAAAGTGCACACGAACTTTATGGACACCCTGTATATATATATAATGACATCATAAAGAAGCAGAAAAAGGACATACACGCGCGTATTTCTCTCTCACTCTCTCTTTCTCTCTCTTTCTCGATATATATATATTTGTGTTTGTGTGTGTGTGTTTGTGTGTGCATTTGTGTGTGTTTGTGTGTGTGTGTTTGTGTGTATGTGTGTGTGTCTTCGTGGGTATGTGTTTGTGTCTTCGTGTGTGTGTGCGCGTGCGTGTGTGTGTGTGTGTCTTCGTGTGTGTGTGTGCGCGCATGCGTGTGTGTGTGTATGTGTGTGTGTGCGCGCTCGGGCGTGTGTGTGTATGTCTGTGTGTGTGTGTGTGTGTGTGTTTGTGTGCGCGCGTGCGTGCGTGTGTGTGTGAGCGCTGGTGCGTGCGTGTGTGTGTGTGTGTGTGTGTGTGTGTGGAGAAAGAGAGAGAGTGTGTGTGTTATCCCAAAGTGGTTGTTGAAAGAACATCGTCTCCACTCGCTTCCCTCCCCAACGCCCTAAAAAACAGAATTAAAAGAAAAAAAAATTGTTTTCCAAATTTTGTTTCTGAGTTTTCTTACTGTGACGTAGGCGGCGGAGGCGGTGGCGGCGGAGATGGAAGGAGGAGGTGGAGACGATGGCGGCGCCTATAGTTTCCTTAAAGTCACAACGTTTCATTTTGTGATGGTATTTAAGAAATCTGCCCACCTTAGGGAACCCGAACAAGGCTGGCGTTGGAGTTTTGAAGTGGAGCTAGCGGGGGGGGGGGGTCGTACTCGGAGGGTAGGGTGGGGGATGGATAGAAAAATTGGTAAAGTCGCGATGGGGGTGTGCCGGGGTTGATGAAGAAGAACTCGGGGTTCTTTTGGAGAGAAGTCGTCGCTTTTGATTTTAGTCTGCAATATTTTTTATTTTAGGATTGGTTTCTACAGTTCAGATTTGAAAGAGATAAACTAAACTAAAAAGCGTGGACTTTATAATACAAGAAAAATGAATCGTTAATTTCCTCATTTTTTTTTTTTTTAATCGCTTTTTTTTACTTATTTGTTCAATATTTTTTATTTCATTTTCTTGGAAATATGGAACAGTGACAGAATTAAAGTGAATAATGTGGTATCAATGGATACGCGAGTAAGGTTGTTTTTTTTGGGAGGGGGGGTTTGGCGGGGCGGTTCATAACTATTTGCTTATATTTATTTACTTATTTTGGGAGGCATTCCTTCACACGTGTGCACGGGATAATGTGTAATAATAATATCAGAGGTGTTGCCCACGATTTCATCGGAAGACGACGAAATTCATAGCGATGATGATGACAAGTAAATTGTAGCAAAAGGACGTAAAAGAACTCTAGAGATGTTGCTGATGATGATGGTGGTGGTGGCGCGGTGATAATGATAGAGGCGGCGATAGTAGCGATACTGCTGCTACGAAGGCTGCTGTTGATGCTTCTGCAGAGAATCGGAAAGCTGAACAGTGAAGAAGAAGAAGAAGAAGAAGAAGAAGAAGAAGAAGAAGAAGAAGAAGAAGAAGAAGAAGAAGAAGAAAGAAAGAAAGAAAGAAAGAAAGAAAGAAAGAAAGAAAGAAAGGCTACGGTCATCCATAAAGAAACCAGGTGGGAGGTGACTGAGGACAAGTGTGTGGAAATTGTAGATTACCATGAAAAGAAACGCGTGTCCAGGGTAGAAAGAAAGAAAGAAAGAAAGAAAGAAAGAAAGAAAGAAAGAAAGAAAGAAAGAATAGTGGAAAGAAAGAAAGAAAGAAAGAAAGAAAGAAAGAAAGAAAGAAAGAAAGAAAGAAAGAATAGTGGAAAGAAAGAATAGTG
>OZ038484.1:17750002-17760002 GCA_964036315.1 Acanthosepion esculentum
AGATAGATATGAACAGATTCAATAGATAGATAGATAGATATGTACAGATTCAATAGATAGATAGATAGATAGATAGATAGATAGATAGATTGTTATGAACAGATTCAATAGATAGATAGATAGATAGATAGATAGATAGATAGATAGATAGATAGATAGATAGAAAAAGATAAACTTCTCGACTCGAGTTTTGGTTTTGTAACAACTTGCGGTGTTGAGTGAAACTACCTCTAGCACTGTCTATTCTATGTTCAATTTCCTTTTCTGCTATACTTAATTTGTTATAATTGATCCATAGGCCGCGGTATCTAAAGTGTTTAGTATTTACTAATTTCATATTCTGTATTTTAATGATGAATTCAGGATAGGTGCCGTCACTGTTTTCTTTCCAATTGCAGGTCATAATTTCTGTCTTGAAAAAGTTTATCTTGATTCCTGCTTTTTGGAGCACTTGTTAGTGTATGCTGATTCGGTGTGCCTCAAAGTTAGATTTTTTTTAATTGACTTTCTACGATGATCGACGGTACGTGTAATAGATCAAGGAACTTTTGGACAAACCACGTAACAACAATAAAAAGCTGTTACATCTATTGTCAGCCTTGACAGAGGTCTATACTGATCGATAGCGAAGTTAAAGTAAAATTATGCGTTTATTTCTTCGTCAACAAAAACAAAAAGGCAATAAAATGCATAAACACCCCCCACACATTCCACGACGTCGCAAAAATGGCATACCCGCTGGTATGAACAATATGACGTCATCCATGGGAGAGATATGTCATTTGTCAGTTTCGTTGGAATGCCTCTTGCTTACATTGATTCAAAATATTTGCTATTCACAAATACATAAGTATAACCTTTTGACATAATATGTAAGCTTCTGAGAAACTGTGTTAAGGGCTTGATATGAAACAGAAGTGTTTTTTTGGGGGGAGGGGCTGCTCATTGTCGCAATCATTATTTATTACCCACCAAAATGCAATTGCTAAAGATGCCTTCCAGAATCTAAACCAGGTATCAAGAAACACGAAAATTTCAGCAGAAACAAAGAAAACAATGTTGAACTGCTATGTAATATCAGTCCTCAGGTATGACAGTGAAAACTGGACAATTTCCTAAGAGAGGACTTCGGCAACAGAGATGAGGTTCCACAGAAGGATGATAAGAATGTCATAGATAATGTATGTAAGCAACAAGGTAATCTTAAGGGAATTAGAAATAAAAATAAATAGACAATTGACATTTCTGTGACATAATGAGAAAAGAAACGTGACCCTTACAGGACACATTGAAAGCCCAATGGACAGAGACAAAAGGAAATATTTATCGAACTCCTTGGGAGAGATATCATAGCACAGGCCCATAACTAAGTAACTTTTTGAAAATCATAGAATTGTGAAACCAATAAAATTACTATAAATAAATATTCTTAAAGACTCCTGTTGCATTTTCAACTAATTTTTTCTATATTTTTAGTCGTGTGGGATATAAAAAAATACTTTCTTTTACACAAACAAAACAAAGAAATTAAAGTAAACATTCCCAGCATCCCTTGTTCGTGCGCATGTGTAGTCGCACCAACATAACTAATTTATTCCGATGAAGACCTAAAAGACGAAACGCGTCAAAAATAAACTTTTCGACTTCGTCAAATATTTTCCCCCATACATATATATATATATATATATATATGCTATTTATATATGATTTATGATAACTATCTACTTATATATATATATATATATATATATATATATATATATATATATATATATATATATATATATATCATAGTGTGAAAGTCGCGTGATGATAGTTACCATGCAATAAGGATCCCTATGCCCACATTGTGTATAACTAGAAATGTTTTATTTCTGATATTCCAACATTTAATCAACATAATTCTATCTCCTTCTCTCTCTTTCGTTCTTGCTCTCTCACTATATATATATATATATATATATATATATATATATATATATATATATATATGTATATGACCTGATGATTGCGTATAGCAGGAAACAGTCTGTTGCCCCTGAGTGTTGACTTCAATGTTCACTTATATTTATATATATATATATATATATATACACACGTTTGACAACTTTAATAATATATATGTGTGTCAGAGTATGTGCGTATGAATTTATCTATATGTGATTCAATTCTACAAACACATATAACCCCCACACACAAACACACACACACACACACGCACACACACACACACACACACATATATATATATATATATATATATATGTTTGTGTGTGTGTGTGTATGTATGTATTTATATGTATTTATATATGTAGCCAGCAAGTATTCATCCAGATAACCTTGATTAAAAAGAACCCCCAAGGTCTCTATGATCTTTTAGGATATTTTTGAATTTCCGAATTAGCTGACGTGTAACCTGTCGAAACTCAGTAATATCCGTACACACATCGACCAGCATATCACAATCGACACACACGCGCGCGCGCATAGATAGATAGATAGATAGATAGATAGATAGATAGATAGATAGATAGATAGATTTATTATTCTAACTGCGAATCATTCAGTGTTTTATTTAAGGATCTCTTTCTGTTTTTTTTACTCCAACCGTATCTATGCAAGCTGAAGAACTTCCTTTACTCTTTGGAATTACCTGGGGTACCCTGTTGCTCTACAATTTTGGTCAAGGTATGCTGTATGACAGGTAAACTCTTAAGAAAAGTCTTACATGTTTTTAACGGTAATTCTCTCTCTCCGATGAGAGTTAATCAAAAAGCTGTGCGGTCATATAATATATATATATATATATATATATATATATATATGTGTGTGTGTGTGTGTGTGTGTGTGTGTGTGTGTGTGTGTGTGTGTGTGTGTGTGTGTGTGTGTGTGTGTGTGTGAATAATTTCCCAGAGTTAACCTGTAGAAAAAGACAATATTTAGAAATATAAAAGACAATTGGAAAACTGTAATATTATCCGACGCGTTTCGTCCAAGGCAAAAACGAAATGAATTTATTAAAACATACTAACTTCAGTTGCTAATGTATATATAATATATGCACGTATGCATACACACATACACGAAAAAAATATCCAACACTTCAAGTACAAAATTCTTCAAAATTAATGTCATTAGGGAATTTTAAACTGTTCTTGTGTCTACAATTGAAAATAAGTTTGTTCCGTTGGTTCAAAAATACATCAGTATTTTTATACTTAATGATTATAATTTGTTCTTTAATGCATAGATTGCATCTGTCCCTGAAGTTGTTGGGAGTCTGTGAATTGACAGATGATCCTCCATTTTGTTTGTGGCAGAGAAGATTCTTTAAGATTCTAGTAATGTTAAGATAGTGCCGTTTGATATCTTAAAGACGCATTGGTGGCTGTAAAATCTTTGTTCTTTGAATTTATATCTTCATTGGAATCATCAAGTGATATTATATATATATATATATATATATATATATATAGATAGAATGAAAAAAGAAAGAAAGAAAGAAACTAATTAAATGAGTAAATACGTAATCAAGAATATAACTCATAATTTGCTTCATTTTGTTATTGACACGAGTTAACAATTCAGCAAAATTTACACCCATCGACACTTACCGTACATTTATGAAGACCAAACCGAGGATGAGAGTGCAGTTATGAAGTAGGTAATGCATTTCAGCAGTGGTAAAATTGGTATGTATCAGGTCATCCCATAATTTTTTGTTAAAATGAACGAAATTTAAAGAGTATTTTATAATGTCTAATGGAGCTGAACATTATTTTTATGTTTAGATGCATTTAAACTGATCAAATTTTATTTCAGAGAACAATAAAATTAAATTTTGTTTGATAAAACCCTGCTAACATGGAAGTACCCAAGAATCGTTTGAAGCACATAATGCTTTATGAGTTCAAGAAAGGAAACTCAGCAGCCGAAGCGGCTACAAAACATTCACTCAGTTTATGGAGAGGAATGTGTGAATGAAAGAACTTGCAGAAGATGGTTTGCAAAATTCAGAGGTGGAGATTTCACCCTTGAAGATGAAGATCGAACCGGACGTCCAGTTGAGTTTGATGAAAAGCTTCTTGAAGAAGCCCTCGAAGAAAATCCTGCTTTATCAGTTGGGGAATTGGCAGTGGTTCTCAGTTCAAACCATACAACTGTTCATTGTCATCTTCAACAACTTGGAAAAGTTCCTAAACATGGAAAATGAGTGCTTCATGAATTGTCTGAAAACAACCTCAAATCCCGAGTTGACTTCTGCTCTTCTCTCCATTCTCGCCAACTTGTTTCACCTTTTTTGGGTAGACTTGTGACTGGCGATGAAAAATGGCTTAGTAAAGGGGAAGGACCCCAGCCACAGCCGAGAAGGGAACTTCATGGGCAAAAGGTTCTTCTTTCAATCTGGTAGGATTGCCAAGGAATAATCCACTTTGAATTCTTACCACCTAATGCAACAATTAATGCTCAAATATACTGTCAGCAATTAGAGCGTTTGAACCAAGCTTTGAGGAAAAAAAGACCTGCTCTAGTGAATCGAAAACGGGTGATGTTTCATCAGGACAATGCGCGACCACACACAGCAAGAATCACGTCACAAAAGATTGGTTGGGAGAA
This sequence comes from Acanthosepion esculentum, assembly GCA_964036315.1. Lineage (NCBI taxonomy): Eukaryota > Metazoa > Mollusca > Cephalopoda > Sepiida > Sepiidae > Acanthosepion > Acanthosepion esculentum. The sequence goes on from OZ038484.1 coordinate 17,754,620, forward strand.
AATTCCTCATCCACCTTATTCTCCCGACCTTGTTCCTTCAGACTACCATTTGTTTCGTAGGTTACAGAATCATTTGGAAGAAACAGCTTTTGTAACACAGGAAGAGGTTAAAACTGACATATGTGAGTTCTTCGAATCAAAGCCAAAAGAATTTTACAGTAATGGAATTAGTAAGCTTGTTAATAGATGGAAGGAAGTCATAGATAATCAGGGAAAATACATTGTTGATTGAATCTGTAATTAGATGTAACATTTGGTCACTTGTTTTCTTTATTCAAAATTCGGACAGAACTTATGGGGTGACCTGATATATCAAATCACGTTCCTGACTATCCAAAGGGATTGAAAGTATATAGCTTGCGTATTTTGTAGCTGAACGCATGTCCTATCTACTTTTTTATGCCTTTTTATCTGCTGTAGTATCAGCAGAAATAATTTTAAGGCATTATTTTCGGAACGGCCCATTTGTCTGTAGAGCACAGAAAGTCCTCAAGATCAGATCTCGTTCACTTAGGTTGTAATTACATTTATGTGGTAAAAAGTACTAACACAACACATGGGAATGTTTATATGGCAATATTTTCGAACAGGGTAGAAAATGAATTGAACTAGTTACACAAAGATACAGTTTTAACAACATAAGGTACTCAATTGGCACCGTGCTGATGGCGAACACAGAAATAAAATTAAAAAACCTCAAAGCAAAAGGAAACGAGAAGAAAAGACAATGGAATCCATTTATAAAGACAGTAAGCGCGGTCATTAGCAAGAGAAGCAGACCAAGATGTGAGCCATGAATTGGAGATGCCAATATCAAGCAAGTAAAGAAATTTAAATATCTGAGACGTGTTTTAACAGACAACATAAAATGTGACACAGAAATCCGAAGGTGTATTGAATAGCGAAAGAAAGCAAGAAGAAATTAATACATTAATTAATTTTAATAAATTAAATAATTAATATAATACGGGAAACAGGGGTGCTAGAGAAAAATAATAACAACAACAAAATTGTAATATGAGCTCTGGTAAAATTGATACTGAGATATATGTTTTATAAGTCCCAAAAAACAATACAGTGATGTCCTCAAAGACACATGGCTCAGTGGATAAAAGCATTCATTGAATTCAGTGACTTAACCCGAACACTTACGAGTTCAATACCTGGCTACAGTTAAGATGAGCAAAAACTTGGAAATTTGAGTTAAAGGGAAATAATTATACTGAGACATCCAAAAGAGGCATGGCATGTGGAACTAGAACAGTCTACCCCCCCCCCCGGCTGACGAGATAAAAGGTTCAGTTCGAAATTCTAATTGCAGTGTCATTGTTATGTCGGCATACACTTTGTCCCTGATAATGAGCACTGTGCCCATAAATATCAGTAATGCCTGTGCGGGTTTTAAGATCGGGTGTGGCTTGAGCCTTACCACAAAACCGCACTGTCCATAGACAAGCAGTTGCAAGATATCTAGTGTGGCCATGAGACAGGTTTTTTTTATCAGAGTTTCCTTCTCCTAGTAGACTGCCAGAAGGATTGGGAGGTCCCACTCCCAGTGGGCTAAACGCGAGTCTGGATACCAGCCAAAATATTTCTATGGCTTCGTGCAGAGATTTCTAGATGGCCGTTGACTTCTCAAAGAGGTTATTCCGCCCGTTGACAGGTCTTGTTTTTGTCCTGCAGGGTTTCTAGCCACCCTTCTCACCAGGTAGACCTGGTAGGGGAACCGGTTTACATGATACCAGTAGCATCTCATCAGAATGACCTGACACAAAAAGATACATATATACATGCATATATACACATTTAAGACATTTTTTCATGTTTATATGTTCTTTTTATAGATACAGATATTTAAGAACGTATAAACAAAAAATGTCTTAAATAATTGTCGGACTTTGTCCATTTCATAATGTATATATACATATATACATACATATATATATATATATATATATATATATATATATATATATATATATATATATATATATATATATATATATATATATATATATGTATATACATACAAGTTCCGTAACACATTAGGATCGTAGGGCCATCACAGATATACTGCAGTCGCAGAAGCATTGGTGTTTTCCGGGCAAGCTAGCCTGACGGGGCCCAACTCTCTCCAGTCTGGCTTGAATTCGAAGTTTGCCTTCTCAATTAAGATCATAAAAGCGCATTTATTATTATTATTATTATTTTTTTATTTTTTTTTTTTTCATATCTAGCGTTTAAACATTTCTTTCCGGGTCCCGCCCAGGGACCTAAGGTTAGAAATGGTATCATGACACTTTTCACTGAAAAAAAAAAATTACATAGATAAAGCCTTTCGTAAAATGTGGGCTGTACTTGTCAGAATATTTTTTGTATCTCTTTGAGGCATGGACTTCCAGGGATCCCTTCAATTAGTCTACTGGAATCTTTTCCAAACAATCCTAAGGCTCCAACTACAACAGGGATTGTTGATGTTCCCATGTGCCACATTTTGGAGATTTCTATTTCAAGGTCCTTGTATTTTGACAGCTTTTCGAATATCTTCTGCAGTCTGCAGGGACTGCCATATCAATAAGGAAGCATTTTCTTTTTGTTTGTGATCTTTAATAACAATGTCTGGGCGGTTGGCTTTGATTGTTCTGTCAGTGTGTATTGTGTAGTCCCATAGAATTGTAACAGGTCCTATCTCCGTAACCGGGTCTGGGTGGTGTTCGTACCAGTTTCTTTCAGTTTCCTTCCCGTAGAAGTTGCAAATTTTCCAGTGCAGATATTGGCCCACTCTGTCATGCCGGTTTTTATATTCAGTGTGTGCCAATAACGTGGAACATGATACAAGATGACCAATATCACCTATGAAACCTTCACTATTTTCCTATCTGTGTTTTCTGATGTATCACGATCCTTAAGTTAATGACTAAATAAACTCTGTGCGCGTTTCATGACAACAAATTGGAAGTAGAACTTGATCTATTGAATTATTAAATATTTCAGCTTAACGACTTTAACAAAATATTGTAATAACAATGACAATTTTGGATACAGGTCATTATTTAAAGTAGTAAGAATTAAAAACGTTTTCCATTTCACTGAAGCAGACATTAAAAGCATGGAGACGTTATAACCTAATGTAGTTTCCTTTCTGTTATGGTCCAGGTTAGGACCAAGGAAGAACAGCACGAACACAAGAGTAGAAATAACGAAGATATATTACACGGAATAATAATACAAGATGTGGAAGGTGTTAGTATGACTGTCAGTCTGGTTTGGAGTGAACTACTATCGGCTCGACTAGATTCGTCTCTCTCTCTCTATCTCTCTCTATCTCTCTCTCTCTCTTGAGAGGCGTAGTATACATAGTGTTAGGAAGAGTTAATTCTGTAGTTATAGGTAAGGACCCATAACACTTTCTTTCTTTCTCTCTCTCTCCCTCCTTCTCTCTCTCTCTCTCTCTCTCTCTCTTTATTTTTTCTTACTATGTACGCTTTCTTTGCCAATAAAACTAAACAGCGTCTCTGATATAACTTTCGTCTTTTATCGCAACCACACGAAATGGTCCATTATTTATCAGGAGTAATGACAGGTCGTGATGCACTTGCTAACTTATTTACTAACTAAGGAACACATAGAATTTATTATTATTATTATTATTATTGCAACAGTCATTTTCTCATTCCACATTAGGATCAGAGATTCCCGCAAGGTCTACTTTATCCTTCCACGATGGCGGCCCTTGACGTGTTGGCAGGTGTTTTGAATTCAAAGATGTTCTTTTCCGAGAAGGATTGCCATAACCATGCTAAAGGATTTAATCTGCCTGACTCCTTCTTAGACACAGCTGCGAGAAGGGGGAGCTTAGTGCCTTTCTAAGTGCAAAGAGAACTCAACAACTTTGGTCGAAATTCGAACTTGCTGATCCCGTTTTGGGGGCAGGGGAATGTGTGAATCGATGAGGCACGTGGGTGTGAAACTGCGGATGATTTGATAAAAAATTGTGACACTTAAAACCATGACAAACGAAAATAGCAAGACACTAAAAAGTTTTGTCATTTTCGCAATAATAATGATCGTAAAATTTACTTGAAGATTAATACGAAGACGTCGGCATTTTCCCTGAAGCTGCGGAATTAGCCCAATGGTTAACAGCATGGAAAATGAGTTCAAATTCAGGCGAAGGGAGTTTTTTTTTTACCCTACCTTACTTATACTCATAATAAAAGTAAGAATACATAAGGTCAATTGAGAGATTAATGCATACTGGAATTAATATGCATTCCTGTACAACGAGCTGATTTTTACTTGAAAAGGACACACACACACACACACACACATATATATATATATATATAGATAGATAGATAGATAGATAGATAGATAGATAGATATATAACTATGAACCTAAAGAGCTAGGCAAACCTAACTAGGTTTCATCTACGCGGATCGTCAGGGTACGAAGGCCAGCGTACCCTGACGATCCATGTAGATGAAACCTAGCTAGGTTTGCCTGGCTCTTTAGGTTCATAGTTAGATTTGCTCTACTTAGTGTTTTGAGCACTTTACTTAGTTACTTTTGCTTTACTCGTGTTGTAGTTTGTTTTTTTTTGGACTCTGAGCTTGAATTCTGGACGATTGTTTTCGCCTCAATTTCATGTTCTTAGTTCTTTCTTTTTTTATCCCTTATTTTTCCTTGGGTATTGGTTTGTTCAGTTACAAGCCAAAACACCTAAGGTTTTTCCAGACGAGTATAATTACTTATATATATATTTATTATTATTATTATTATTATTATTATTATTATTATTATTATTAATATTATACATATATTTATATATATATATATATATATATATATATATATATATATAATACATAAATATATATATAATGTTGGGTGTGTGTGTGTGTGTGTGTGTGTGTGTGTGTGTGTGTGTGTGTGTGTGTGTGTGTGTGTGTGTGTAACGAAATGGAAAAATACTAGTAAGTGACGCATTTCATTCCGAGAAAGAAATTCTTCAGGCTAATTCTCGAAACAAAACTTTTTCAAAGACTTTCATTTCAACTTTTTTATTCGGTGACCTATATATATATATATATATATATATATATATATATATATATATTATAATTTCATCATATAGACAAAACCATTTTACTCACTACAAACATGCAACTTTGTTTCAGTGCATTTCAACTGCACTTCGACGGTTGAGAATCGAAAATGGTTATGAACAATCCTGCTTGTAGACAATCCGTATGTGAAACGTTACTTCCTTTTTTCCATTTGTTCGAGAAGAAAAATATACATTTAAAAAAGGATTGAGTAAAATGGATTTGTCTATATGATAAAATTATAATAAATAAATAATTATCGGTTTACTATCGG
>OZ038484.1:17762502-17765002 GCA_964036315.1 Acanthosepion esculentum
TTATACTGTGTTGGATATATCGCTGTTTCTTAGCGTTTGTTTTTATTAAACTTTCGAAATCAGCTCTTTTTTGGTTTGGTTTGTTTTACGGCATGTCAACCTCAATGGGTGATTTAATGCCGACAAGATTTTTATTGCTGGTAATTAGGTGGTTTTTATTGAGCATGGAATCATCTCTTAATTGCTGGTGTTCCCAGGTCCACCCTGATCCGGGATGGTAGCAACTGTTAGGGTCCTAGCTATGGGCAAATAGTTAACCCAGAAACTGAAGTCAAAACACTGTGAAAGTAGAAAAATAGGTTTTAATACTAGCAATACATTTTTGTAAAAAAATTACTAGCAATAAATTTCTGTAGAAAAAATATTACCAGCAAAACATTAATATCAGCAATACCTTTTTGGAAAAAATATTACCAGCAATAAAAATCTTGTCGTCATTAAATAACCCATTGAGGTTGATATGCCGTAAAACAAACCAAACCAAAAATATTACCAGCGATAAAAATCTTGTCGGCCTTAAATAACCCATTGAAGTTGATATGCCGTTAAACAAACCAAACCAAAAATATTACCAGCAATAAAAATCTTGTCGGCATTAAATAACCCATTGAAGTTGATATGCCGTTAAACAAACCAAACCAAAAATATTACTAGCAATAAAAATCTTGTCGGCATTAAATAACCCATTGAAGTTGATATGCCGTAAAACAAACCAAACCCCAAATATTACCAGCAATAAAAATCTTGTCGGCATTAAATAACCCATTGAGGTTGATATGAGGTAAAACAAAACAAAATGAACCAATCCATACCAAAGCCATTATCGCTTACGTTCTGATATGACTTGGCATTTTGAAAAAGTCCTCATTTTTATTATTTTGATCATCACATTTCTGTCCGATTTTCCTCCAGAAATTATCTAAGGCTTAAAAGGTTACCTTCCAATATTGCAATAAAAACAATATCCGATTTTAAATAATGAATCAAGATTTTCTGCAAGATGAAGATCGGAAAGTAAACAGTTAAAATATTATTTGCAAAACAATAAACCTCAAGATAATAGTTTAATTCTTAGAATAAATGATATACAAGGTTTGATTGAAAAGTAATGTCGCCTACCGCGTGGCGTCGCTAAAAGCAGAGATATAAACATGTTTGAATGTGTATTTTAAATCTTGTTCAAGCCGGTTTACTATCTGTTCGCTGTCTGACGACATTGAATAAAGACATATCGTTATTCATCGTTAGTCAGATTTACGTATAAATCAGAGATCCGGGGGTCATTTGCACGGGATGTCTGTTAAAGAGAAACATGATTCATACGGTAAGCTATTGTTAAACTTGATGAGCAAACAGACAATGCACCGGCAGAATAAGAACGTTTTGCATCACGAAAAAGCAACGCTGCATTGCAGACAACAAGCAAAGCAAAGGATGTGAAGACACGTATTCACAGTTGTTGCACATCTTGCAATTTGGCACAATCAGACACTTGATTGTTCTCAAAATTGAAAGGGGCGTTGAAATGAAGGAAAAAAAAAAGAACAAATTCAACGGAGAGGTTGTTGTGCGTAACTGGAACAAAAGCAAACCTGGAATTTTCTTTATGATTAAATGAAAGACTAGACAGAATATTTTGGAAAACGCTGACTGTAAACGAGATTTAAAAATGAATTTTTAATTTTGAAGAGAAATAATTTACTTCATTTTGATAACAGTTACATTAAACCCTCTTGTTCAAAGGGATTCGAGACATAATTTATCAATTTATTCAGTTATGTGCCATGCGTGATACATGACTGACGAGGCAGTTTTTTTCCCCGCAGTAGGTTGTCATGTCTTTCTGCGGTAGACCAGCTGCCATCCAAGTCTACAGAACCCGGTCTCTCCTGCTATTTACCCATAGATAGGTGGAGAAGAAGAGGATTCATACCTTTCCTAATGGTATTCGCACGTATGTAAATATGACTGACGAGAAAGATTTTTTCCAGCAGTAGGTTGCCATTTCTTTCTGGGGTAGACCAGTTGCCATCCAAAGCTATAGAACTCGGTCTGTCCTGCTATTTACCCATAGCTTGGTGGTGAAGAAGAGGATTCATACCTTTCCCAATGGTATTCGCACGTATGTAAATATGACTGACGAGAAAGATTTTTTCCAGTAGTAGGTTGCCATTTCTTTCTGGGGTAGACCAGTTGCCATCCAAAGCTATAGAACTCGGTCTGTCCTGCTATTTACCCATAGCTTGGTGGTGAAGAAGAGGATTCATACCTTTCCCAATGGTATTCGCACGTAAGTAAATATGACTGACGAGAAAGATTTTTCCCGCAGTTGGTTGCCATTTCTTTCTGCTTTAAACCAGTTGCCATGCAAGTCTATAGAACCCAGTCTGCCATGCTATTTACCCATGGCTAGGTGAAGAAGAAGAGGATTCATACCTTTACCAAGGGTATTAGCACGTATGCGAATAAGACTGACGAGGCAGATTATGAACCGCTATCG
>OZ038484.1:17790002-17800002 GCA_964036315.1 Acanthosepion esculentum
TGAGCTTTGTTTCCCCTTGTTCAAACTGACCCCGAAAATTTAACATCATTTATCTTGAAAACTACTAAGTTTAGCTGAATGAAATTGAACAGTTTAGATGTTGAACATCACAAGTTTATTATGGGACTGATTTCATATGTGTTCAATATGTGCACCGCCTGTGACACGGCACACGTCAAGTCGGTAGGTAAGCTCTTGCCAAACACGTTGTAGCATGTCTCCGGTAACATTATCCAGTGCGGAAACGATTCTTTGCTTGAGTTCATCAATGCTAGCGGGAAGAGGTCGGTATTATACCGCTCCCTTCACATCTCCCCATAAAAAGAAATCACACGGGGACAGGTACGGTGACCGCGGCGGCCATTTCATTAGAAAACAGTCTTCATCTCCACCACAGCCGATCCATCTCTCTGGCAGATTCTCACTGAGATAAGCACGTACTGTCCTCTTCCATTAAATATACAATCTGGATCTGTTTCCATACATTCTGTGAAAATTCGAGGTTATTTCAACAAGAACTGCCAAAATTATTGGTCTGCGAAATGATGTCAGATTTTTTTTGGGGGGACATCCTGTAATTTATTTGCTTTCGCTCAGAAACGGTAACTAAGGTACGTTGAACATAGTTGTTGTATAAACTACAGATTGCCGAAGAAATACAAATATCTAGCCGCCCTAGCAGGCGGGTGTACTCAGAAAACGACAGTAGCCGGACATTAGAGAGCAATTTCAGAGAGAAATAAAAATACAAGAAAACGGAGAAAAGTTCTAAAATGATAGAAAGGACATAAAAAAAAGGTAAGATGAAAGACCTCATTCTCTACTCTTTCTCTAATGAGTACTAATTTTATTATTGCCCTTTAAGCAAAGGAATACTTTTTCACTAGTCCAAGAAGAATTTGGATTACGACCACACACAAAAGACAATGGTTAAATATAAGAAAGCATAAGGAACAATGAATTCATTTAAATTATATGTGGAAATAACCATTCTTCGACTAATGAATGTCACAAGACCCGAAACACGTGTAGCAAAATTTCGGAAAATAATGTATAATACATATTAAAAAATAAAATCCACATTGTAACCAAAAACGTTTACGTTTACGTCTTTTTAACACACACACACACACACACACACATATATATATATATATATTTAATTTATGCAAATATATATTTAAAAATATCCTTTTTTTTAATATTTCATATTATTTAAAGTGTATTTAAGGCTAGTGTAACTGATATTGGCACGGAAAGACGACTCGCCGAGCCGATTTCAAATTCCGTGCTAATCGATTGCGTTCACTTTCACACTTTATACCCTTAAGCAAAGCCTAAATCTGTGTCTTGTCCAACTTCGGCTATAGGTTAAATAACAATGTAGACTGGGCTCTTGAGTCATGAACAGTAACCAGTCTAAAAGCAGAAAAACCCCGGATTCTAAACCGTAGATAAAACAACAGAGAACAACACCAATACATTTCCCAAATATATCAGACGATTCACAAAAAAAATTCAATTTCGGAGAGATGTGATCGCCTATGTCTTGAAAAGACATGAAGTACTTCTTTTTTTTTTTTCAATTGTATACTTTATAACATATTTGATTATTATTTCATGTGTATATACGGAATATATATCGAATTTGACCGGGCTTGAAGGCATGACTATACCGAAATGAACTCCCCAATACAAATATGTCAAATAAAGACACACAGACACACAGCACAGACACACAGACACACAGACACAGACACACACACATATATAATGCTATTTATTTTAGGACATTAAATCAAAAACATGTTAATACTCCCTAAATATGTTTATACTCTATTTGTACTCATTTTATCAGGATATATATGTATGTGTGTGTGTGTGTGTGTGTGCGCGTGTGTGTGTGTGTGTGTGTGTGTGCGCGCGCGTGTGTGTGTGTGTGTGTGTGTGTGTGTGCGCGTGTGTAATAATACATATATATACATTTTTTTTTGTTTTTGAACAATAAAAAATATTAAAAAATTAAAATCTCCAGACACACTGGGTTGTATATTAATATTCCTTCGTTTTTATTATTGTTTCATTTAGATTCCTCGATTAGTTTCGGCCAACATGGCCATCATCAGGAAAAAAAATTCTGCTTGCTGGTAGCAGTGAACTACAGAAATGAATGTCTTGATGTAGAAAATAAACTTTTGTCTGTAGTTTTTTTTTTATTATTATTATTATTATTATTATTATTATTATTATTATTATTATTATTATTATTATTTTTAAATATAATTTTAAGGTTAATTTTATTATGAGCAAAAGTGGTTAATATCAAGGATAGTGCGTATGTATTTCAGCCGTTCTGTTTTAATCTTGAGTTTAGAAATATTCTAGAAAAATCGATTTTTTTTAACTTTAGAGAATTTGGTGCCGCCCTTATGATCAAATTTGGCAGAATCTCAAATTGGTAAATACAAGTTTAGCAGTTTTTATTTTCCCTATCAATAGTTTCTTCTTAATATTCTACGCGAAAGTTACCAACACTCTCTTTGTGAAAACTAGAAACAGAATATACAAGAGAAAACTTCTTTTTCAATGAAGAAAACAGAAACCTTTGTGTACACATCTCATGAATCTTTCCACGTATAAAAGACGATATTGTTATTAAAAATGAACAAAGTATCTATCTCCTCGGTGTGTGTTTCTAGCTATCTCATTCTCTCAATCATTCTAGCTGTCTGTCTCTCTCTCTTGCTATATACATACACATATATATATATATATATACATATATATATATATATATATATATATATATATATATATATATATATATATATATATATATAAAATTATTTATTTAAAAATTATAACATAAAAAACATATAACATATTTATGTTATAATTTTTAAATAAATAATTATATCTGCTCTACTCTGTATTGAGCACTCTTTTAAGAATAGTAATTTTGGTTATTGGAATTTATTCCGTATACACCAATCCTATACTTGGCCATATATATATATATATATATATATATATATATATATATATATATATATATATATATATATTTGGAAGAATAAAACAATTTTTTATCCGACATTATTTCCAACTATTTTGAACGTTATTTTGTGGTTACCCATGTTTGAGTAGACGCCCTGTTTTCTCTTGTTATTTTCTACTGAAAATAAACAAAACAATCAAATATTATATTTTCAGACACACGCACACATGTATCCATATGTGTGCTTGTTTGTAAAATTGACTGAGATCCAAAGGACGGACAAGATCTAAAACAATTACTAACAATTTGCTTCATACGTTTAACCGGTAATTCGGCGTTATTGGAATCACTTTCGCCTAAAATGTAAAATACGTAAACTTTAAAGACTTCAGTGTCAAATTTTGGTCTAACGTTCCGCGCGATAATTTTAAAACTGCATAAAATTAGTGAATGTACAAAAAGTTTCGTTGTAATAATGAAGACTTCTGTTTTATTTTTTTATTTTTTCAAATAAAATAATTCTGAGAACGCTAGATTATATTATATTATTTATTTAAAAAATGTTTTAAAATGTTTCTGAAATATTATATCTATATAGTTAGCTTGCGAGCTGGCCAGATAGATAGATAGATAGATAGATAGATAGATAGATAGATAGAAACAGACTCAGATATATAGAAACAGACTCAGATAGATAGATAGATAGATAGATAGATAGATGCTTAAACAGAAATATAAATCATGTACAACTTTTGAACACCTATATCCACAGGTTTAATACCTTATAGGAATGTATATACACGTTTGCATCCGCACACACAAAGCACACACAGTCACACAAACACACACACAGAGACACACACACACACACACACATATATATATATACACATATATATATACCCATGCACGAAATGTATTACAGCAGTACTGAGATGAGTATGTGTATGCCGTAGAACAGCAGCTAGCAAACTCATCCCACTGACTCGCTGTAATGGGTTCGATCCACACTGGGGGCTTCCCTGTTGCCACCAGACGTCTTCATGCATTAAATATACCTGTTTATTTTCATATATATATATAGGCACTGAGTACCATGACAATGTGCGCGAACTATATAAATGTTTTTTTTATATCTTTTTTTTTTTTTTTTTTTTTTTTTTTTTTTATATATATATATATATATATATATATATATAACTTTAAACATTATTTTTTGTGGATTTTGAACAGTATTTTTCACTTATTTTCATCGACAGACCTGAATATTTGAGAAATCTTATTAAAAGAAAAACATATGCTCTCTCCTTTAATAAAATTTCTCTAATATTCAGACCGGTAGACGAAAATAAATAAAAAAAACTACTTTTCAATATATAAACGGAGCGTCTACTCAAATATGAGTATCTACCAAAAAGAATGTTTAAATTGATCAAAATCTGTCCGATTAATAAATGGAGGATCCATTACTTCTTTAGAATCATCCGAAGAGTACCTAAGTTCTGTTTTATCTCATTCATTATGACATGCTATTAACAAGACTTTTTATCAGCATAACTTCCGACTGGTCAGTGTGTAGAGAAAGCTGGTGTCGTCTTTTTCAGCTGAGATGGAGTCAAGCTTCAAACAGACTTTAGACAGAATCTCGTTTCTAGTTTTCTGGGTTTTTTTGTGCCAATATCGATGAAACTCTTGTAAACTTCACATCATCTTTAATTGTTCTCTCCATTCACACGGATGATGACAGATCGATATCTATCAGAAACACAGGTAAGAAAATATTAGATAAATAAATAGCTACTTACCTGTACCATTCTAGTCCCATGTAATAATGCCTATCAAAGAAGTGTGGTTCCGGACCAGGTGCTCGGACATCGGGGTGTAAGCGTAAGAATTCCAATACGGCTCGGGTGCCACCCTTTTTCACACCGATTATAAGGGCTTGAGGCATTTTCCGAGTGGCATTAGTCGACAACTTTCGTTGGTGGCGCAGGACATCAGCTACGGCCGATAGCGATGACAAAGCAAACGACGACGACGACGACGACGAAGAAGAAGAAGAAGAAGAAGAAGAAGAAGAAGAAGAAGAAGAAGAAGAAGAAGAAGAAGAAGAAGAATTGTGAAACTTTGAAAGAGAAAGGGAATCTGACATAGAGGATTTCGAAGATGAGGATAAAGAAGAGGACATATATTCGGAAGGCAACTCGACTAGATTGAAATCATAATTAAGTCCGTCCATTATATCATCTTCATAATAATTGCTGTCTTTTTCGGACCCGTTGTCCATGAAGGCACCAATGCCAAAACCGTTACGTAACGTCAGCCCGGTATCGTTCATCCCGACTTTGTCGACCGTGTGTTTTCGTGATATGTCACCTTTCGAAACACCTTTGCGACTCAATGTCCTTCCGCCAGCCGCCGTTAAATTCATGACGGCGCGGACGTCGCTAGCATTGTTTCTCTTCGCATCACCAACAGCACGCGTCTCCACGTCTCCAACGCGACCCTTCCTTTCGTCGCTGATGTATGCGAGGTCGTTTCGCTCTACGCTCAAGAGAGTACCCTTTTTATTGCTCTTCCCGTAAAAACTAGAGTTGATTAAGTTCGCATTATTGCGTTTAGCTTTCACCTCAATCACCGTTGATGCTGTCGACGTTATAGTCGCCACTTGCCAACGCCGGTCAGCCTCAGCCTGTGCCAAACGTGGGTCCCACTTGCGGCGTCCTCCAGCCGTTCGACGTCGTCTTCGCCTTCGATGATGACGTCGTCGTCTGTTGAGATTCACCTTTCGGGCGTTACGCTTACGTCGAAGAGATTTGCGACCGCCGGCATTGCGGACATCACGTCGATGACGTTGGTGACCCAAGCGACGTTGGTGTTTGCGGTGGTGGTGGTGGTGGTGATGGAGACGGTATTGTTGCCTCTTCTGTTGACGTTTTCGGTAGCGTTGGTATTGTTTTTGCAACTGCAATTGCAGATTCTGCATTTGAAGAAGTTGCTGCCGGTAGGGGTCGCTTCGCGCTTGACCATCTTCTTGCTGTAGATCTTGCTTATCATTTTGAGGTTGTCGTGTTTGATTTGCAGCTCGTCCATCGGTTGCATTTGATGCTGGCGTTATTGATGTAAAATTGTCTGCTGTTATTTTTGCAGTGTTTTGGTGTGTTGTCGAGGGTGAGAGCGTCGGGATTGATCTGCTTGGCAACTGCGATGAACCAATCGACGGAAGAGAAAAGGTTACGTTGCCCGTGGCGGGGTCCAAAATCGACGCCGTTTTAGGAGACAGTGACGCCAATGAAGACGTTGGAAATAATGATGATGAAGATGCTGCGGATGGTGATGATGATAAGGAACGCGATGTCGATGACTGTGATGATGCTGTTGATGACAGACTCCCTTTTGCTGCAGCCGACCAAGCAGAAACAGCTGGTGATGACGATGATGAAGATGATGATGATGGCATTGATAGAATCGACGACGCTGATCGTGATGGTATTAACTGTGACGATGATTGCGAGACTGGCAACGATGACGAAGAGGAAAATGATGGTGATTGTAATATCGGGGTTCCAGTATCTGGCAATGGCCGGAAAGAATCATGCGAAATTCGATACGGGTACCAGATTGTAGGGTACGCTTTCACACCGAGCCTTCTTGAATTTGTCATTTTTCCACTTCTGAAAAATCCATCGGAACGAAGTGACCCTTCCAAATAACGGTCTACCGACGAGGAACCAGATTTAGACCCGATATTTTCACGGGTTCTGTGAGCATATTTCGTAAGGTGCTCCTTCCATTCTTGCTTACGCCGGTTATTACCGCTTAATTTCCCGACCGTCTGACTGTTTTTCTCACTTTTTATCTTCTTAGAGTCACCTGTAGTTTTATCTATATCCGTTTTTATGAACGGCGGCATTGTCCTATCACGTTCGCGTCTACGTCCTTCGTATCCATCTGCGTACGCTTCACTCCCGTTCTGGATACGGGACGCATATAAACTTCCGTTGGTTGTTAAACCTTGTCGCGACTTTGGTTGTCCATTTTTGTCGATTAGCGTTGAATCTTGTAATATTTCCCCATCGACACCTCGAACCCCAACATAAGCAACAGTTTTAAGACGACCAGATTTCACGGCACTTGAGGCTTTTGTAGCGTTAGCCCCACCGACGACCCGATTCGGGCCAGGTCTATTTAGATAAGTATTACCATTTGTATAATTGTTACTGTAGTTATTGTCACTACTAATGGAAACAGTACTTTTAATTTTCGCCACCTCGTAACGGCGACGGACTTTGTAATTCTGTCTTAATATCGCCTCCTCTCTTTGGGACGGACGATCTTTAATGTTTTTCTCCGTATCACGATTAGTATAGTCGCTATTATTTTTGTTATGTTGATATATATTAGTGGCTTTCTTGTGAAAACGCTGATTTGGATTCGAGGCTCTTTTAGCTATGGGTGACAGCCCTGTTACATTAAGGCTGGCCCTTAGGTGTCCGGGCCATTGAAACAGTAATAATTTTGTGGTTTTAGCGCCATGGAAGTCTAAGTGGGCGCTGTCCACCGGTTGTCGGCGGTAGCTGCTCTTTTTCCCTTCGGGCAACGGTAACTGCACACTGAAAGATGACCAACAGCTAACCAGAAAGGCGTACGCGAGGAGCGTGGAGAAGCCTTGGTGACGTGTAACCAAAAACATTAGTCCCCTGCGCTGTATCTACATAGCCATCTGCTGGGACGGACCTTTGCAGTTAACAAGTGTCATTAAAATAGATTCAAACAGGTTGAGAGTAGTAACAGCAAGAGGGAGCATGTATAATGGTGCCTGTAGCGAGAAATAGAGAGAGAGAGAGAGAGATAGAAAGAGAGATAGAAAGAGAGAGGGTAGAAGAAAAAAAGAAAAAGAGAAAATTCGATATTGATTAAGAATAGCTGCTAACAGTTAAGATAGATAGATAGATAGATAGATAGATAGATAGATAGATAGATAGATAGCGGTTGACAAAAAACCGCTATCAAATATCATGAAATTGCAACCTGAACAAATTTTCCATTTAAAGAGCAGAGATGATCTGAAAAATATTTTTACTACTCAATGTCCTACAATAAAGAATAGATAGGAACTGAGATAGATAGATAGATAGATAGATAGATAGATAGATAGATAGATAGATAGATAGACCGACCGACAGACAGAGACAGACGTCCTCAGCAATTTAGATTATTATTAAATTACTCGCAGTAATTACCTCCATCTGATCGAAAAATCCTTAAAAACAGATTGACAATAAAGTATCTGCCATCACAGTTTAGACGTTTATAAATAAATTATTAGTGAGTATATGTGTGTTTTGTGTGTATGTATGTGAATACACACCTGGCTAATATTTTTTTTTAAGTAGAGCTCTTACGTTCAAATATCACCAATATTAATGTCGACACGCGTATAGCCTCCGATAATGTCAACCTGTAATCACGTGGTTAGTTCAGATGGTAAGTTTTATCTATATCCGACAGATCTGTCGATCCGTATATCAAAATACCACATGTATCTGTCTTCGGATATAACTGCACTCAAATACCTCCGCGTGGCGTATGCAAACGTAATCCGATGAATGTGTGTGTTTTTTTTTCTTCTTCAGTTTTTCCACTTTTTTTTACAATGAATCCAATTCCTCTAAAAATGCAGATGCTTGAGTTGCAAATAATAAGATCTTATATATTTACTTAGTTTTCTATACACCTTTTATATTTGACTACGCATAAAACTTGTATATATATAGATATATATATATATATAAATATAAATATATGTTTATATGCATATATATAAGGATTATTGATAGGTACAGATATATATCTGCATACAATTTGTCAAAGAGACACGTGTTTTTTTTATACCTTCAGATGCGTGGTAATATTTTGAATAGTTAAGTATGTATTTCCGCCAGATAATTTTAAATTAAAGAAAAAGGATCTTATAGTTTCTACATACAAGTCTGCTTGCTTTTTTTCTTCAGGAAATCCTTTCCCGCCTTTGACGTGGATATTTTTTAAACTGATAGTTTAGTATTTTAGTTCTTGTTATATAACTTTTGTCAGAAGTCTTCTTTTTTTTTTTTTACTTTTTTTAAGGAATCACTTTCTTGTCAAAGTATCATGATGACTATCTTTAGTTGTTGTTTGTTGTTGTTATCCTGCTCCTCCTCCTCATCATCATCATCATTATTATTATTAATATCGTTTTCGAGCGATCACACAATTCTCAAATCCAGACGGTGGTAACGCTCTCTTCTTTTCTTTTTTTCCTTTTTTCTGTAGTCAACACCACAAAAAACACACAAACAAAAGGACTCTTTGCAATAATATCCACCGAGAGAAATAATAATAATAATAATAATAATAATAATAATAATAATAATAATAATAATAATAATAATAATAATAATCAGGAATAATGGTAAAAATCCGTTAAAACCATTCCAAAATTCGGAACATGTGGAATCCGTGTAGTTTTTTTTGTTTTTTTTTTCAATTTCTGGTAAAAATTTTTATTCGTGTTAAAATCCTTAAGGCGTCCGTTTAAAACCAGGGTAAAAGAGTTTATATTTGTTTTCTTTTTTTCTTGTTTTTTTTTTTAAATAAATCCGCAAAGATAGGCACTCTATTTTCTTACACTTGAGCTTCTATATCATTCTTTCGTTCTCCCTTTTTTTTTTTTTTCTTTTAAATTTCCTTATGTATACATATCAATATATATACATATATACGCCTCGATTCTTATATAAGACAAAACAAATATCTCTTTTGGATTTTTTAATTTTTAATTTTTTTATAAATTATTATTTTAATGAAGTTTTATATATAGTAAATTTCTTTTCAAAATTTAAATCTTTTTATGAGTATATATTATATTTTCTCGTCTTTTTTAAAAGCAATTGAAAATAATTCTTTAAAAATATCGGAGATATAATTGGCAGATAGTCTTATAAATTTCTCATTATTCTT
>OZ038484.1:17810002-17842502 GCA_964036315.1 Acanthosepion esculentum
ATTTAATAAAGCTTGCATATATATATATATATATATATATATATATATATATATATATGAAAGTGAATATAGAAGTTATTTTTATATTCACTTTTATATTTACACACGCTCTATCTCAGATATTGAGCACTTTATCCCATAAATATAGCACATCTTAAGACTATATTTCTTTATATATATATATATATATATATATATATATATATATATAAATTCCCTTTCTTCTCATATATATATATATATATATATATATATATATATATATATAGATAGCTAGATAGATAGAGTGACTGATAGATACATAGATTTATATATATTTATATATATATATATATATATTAAATAAAGTATTTTTATTGTTGATAAAATATTAAGTAATTGTATATTAACAATAAAATATTAATATATATATATGTATATTTGTATGTGTACACACACACACACATATATATATATATATATATATATATATATATATATATATATATATATATATATATATATATAAATATTATTCTTTATTTTTCAACTATGAAAAATAAAAAATAATATTTTTTTTAAAAAAACCCACATTACAACCAAAAAAGTTTGCGGTACCTCTCTTCTTTTTAATATACACACTTTTCTCTCGTTGGAACCATTATAACCTCTTCACATTATATATATATATATATATATATATATATATATATATATATATATATATATATATATATATATATATATATTAAATAAAATATTTTTTATTCTTAGTACACTATTACTTAATACTGATCTCGTTACTTACAATGGCAGCTTACCTTAAAATATTTTCTTCCTCCAGAAATACACTCGTCGGTTACCGTATTTGGGAACTTTGCTTTGAATGCAATCTGAATATATCTTAACTTATATACACTTACATCCATTTTTACACACATATTAATAGGTAAATACAAACGATAATGTTCCTTTATGCAATTGTGCATCTGAAAGTGCATCAATTATTCGTAGCCTGAGGTAATACCTGAAGTTTGATCTGCTATTTTCACTGTATAATATTTGATGTGTGCGAATCAGTCATTCACTTATGTGTCATGCGTGATACACGCTTAGGCGATCATGTATCTTTCGATAAATGACTGACGAGGCTGATTTTTTTTCCAGCAGTAGTTTGCCATTTCTCCGGTACATCAGTTGCCATCCAATGCTATAGAACACGCTCTGTCCTGTTATTTGCCCATAGCTGCTGGGGAGAAGAAGCGGATTCATTCCTTTCCCAAGGGTATTCGCATGTAAGTGAATATAATGGATTCGTATATAATTAATATACATCAATTAATTCCGACAATAATAATAATAATAATAATGATGATGATGATGATGATAATGATGATGATGATGAATAAAATACACTTTATATTATAATGATTTTTAATCACAATTCTATGTGAATGACAAGCCTATATATATATATATATATATATATATATATATATATATATATATATATATATATATATATATATAGATATAGATATATATGCATGCACGGAGAGCCGAGTTCGAATTCCAGTCGAATCCATGACATTCACTTACGTGCTAATACCCTTGGGAAAGGTGTGAATCCTCTTCTTCTCCCTCAAACTATGGGTAAATAGCAGGACAGGCTGGGTTCTGTAGCCTTGGATGGCAACTGGTCTAGGAGAAGGACAACTCTGAATCCAAAACCTGCGGAGTGTCGTTTGGGGACCTTGTGGCATTAGCTGCACCAGGTCCCTGTATTCGTCCCTCCAAAAAGTGTGGAATGCCCTGCACAAAGCCTTCACCACTATAATCAAATCTCATGTGTCGGTGTCGGGCTTTCAGTTTCTGGGAACTAATCTGCCTGACCTTCATACGTCGAGTTCGACGGGAGAGTCGATCATATATATGCATGTAGGCTTGTCATTCACATAGAATTGTGAATATATATATATATATATATATATATATATATATATATATATATATATATATATATATATATATATATATATGTATGAAGCAATATAGTCTTAAGGTGGGCAACATTTATGGAATAAAGTGCTCAATATCAGAGATAGAGTATGTGTAAATATACAAGTGAAAATTGACGTCAAAATTTAGGGGCGACAGGCTGTTTCATGCTAGACGCAATCATCAGGCCATATATATATATATATATATATATATATATATATATATATATATATGCAGTGTGACTTACATCTGTCAGTTTGTGATTTCGTTAGATGTAATGAGGAGGAAGAGCGAGGCTACACAGAGCTTCAAAAGGCTCAATTAGTATTTGAAGAAATGCATATCTTATCTTTCAAATTTTCTTGAAGGCTCAAATCTACTCGAAATTCCCGATCAACCCAACTCATAATTAATTACCTTAGTCGCACTACCACATCCTTATCTAGACGACATACGTTACACCTCTCCGAACACAACTCCATTAGGACTAATTTAAACACGCACAAAATGCTACCAATCTCCATCCGAAACATACAAGTAGAAAATACAAGTATAATAACCTCATATACATGATAAAGAAGATTAATATAAATAATAATTCTGTTAATATACATCGAGCAACATTTTATTAGGACAAGCACTCACTATGCTAATACATACTGTTGTGGTGCCCTCCCTCTAAAGAGTCTATTTTGGACTCTTCCGCCTGATATAAGATTAGTAGGAGATAAGGCCTTTGGGGAACAGTCGACCAGACTGTTCATTGCTGTCAAACTGTCCGCCTCGGCGGAGAGGAACTCGGACGAAGCTTTGCCACAGGGCAAAGTTTCGTCCGGAGAGGTAGACAGGCCCTGAACTCGTTATTACGGGTTCACAGGGTATATTTTTGGCCGAGCATACGGGCTCGGAGTACCGACACTAAACCGGCCTTGTGCCACATACACCCTTGTGGTGGTGGTGGGACTGTTAAATATTAACAGTTGACCAGATTGTTCATTGCTGTCAATCTCTCGGCCTTGGCGGAGACGAACCCGGACGAAGCTTTGCCGCAGGGCAACGTTTCGTTCGGTGAGTTAGACAGGCCCTGAACCCGTTTTTATGGGTTCACAGGGAATATTTTTGGCCGAGCCTATAGCACCACTCACTAGATATATATATATATATATATATATATATATATATATATTAAGCATTTCACGAAGTGAAAGACAATGATTAAAGGGAGGATTAGGTACAGGAGAAAAGCATGAACAGGGTTCAAGAAGACAGAAGATGACGATTGACTTTACATTTAGATTTTTTGAAGATTGTAATTGGCAGGGAAGCAAGAAATCGGAAGGGTTTTCCACATCTTGGAAGTGCAAGAAAAGAAACTGTCAGAGTAGAAATGGTGTTTGCCTCTAGCTAGTTCAACAGTAAAACTTTGCTGATCGAGATAGCAATTTAGTAGCACGCTTAAATTCATGTCTTCGGGACACCCGGGAAAAAGGCTCGTCAGAGCAGTTGTCATGAAAATATTTGTAGAAAAAACAGAGGGAAGCCACCGATAGAAATAGCATGAAAAAAAAATCCAACTAGCAAAATTTCTCAACAGTATTTTTACTGATGAAGTTAGATCTACATTGGATAGACCTGATAGCTGGACTAGGGGTTGGATCTTTCATGCCTTAGTAGACAATAGACAGGAGTAATATGTTCCTCCAGAATTAATGATGAGGTCAAGATACAGAAAATTATTATAAAATACTTAAACAAGCTGTTTTTTGTTTTTTTTTATCTATGCCGGTTATAGCCAAGAAACATTACGTTAAAGGGCATATTAAAGCAAGATAATGTTCCTCTACATTCTGTCAATCCGGATATTGCCCACCTTGCCACCCAAAAAAGTGGGTCAAAAGAGACCAAATTGATAAAATGGACTCAAGCCTCACGAAATATTAACTCAGTAATAACCATGTGTCGGTAGGTGATATGTCGTTATCTTCAAGTATTGCCTCATCACGACATCGTGTCATTTTTTTCCAATTATCCTTGTTAAATTCAATTGAACATTTTAGTACTGTTGAGCTGTTCGTAATTTACGATTAAGGCTTAGCGTATTTGTAGTCGTCTTTCATATGATATAAATAATAATTTTTTGTCTGATTGATTGTTGTGTATTGAAACTGAATTTTTTGGTGATATGCAATTTAATTGAGCAGTTGTCGTAGAACAGGCAATCTATACACACACACACACACACACACACACACACATATATATATATATATTATATATATATATATATTATTTTATTATAATATATTATATTATATAATATATTATAATAATATAATAATATTATATATATATTATTATTATTATATATGTATAATATAATAATATTATATATATTATTATATATTTAATATATATTATATGTATATATTATATATATATAATATATATTATAATTATACATATTATTATATATATAATAATATTATATATATAATATAATAATGTTATATATATAATAATATTATAAATATATTATTATATATATAATAATATATATATATAATAATATATATATAATAATATTTTATATATATATAATATATAATATATATATATTATATATAATATATATATTATATATATTATATATAATGTATATACTACTTTATCGGTACGATAATGTAAAATATACAGTATTAAATATTTTTCAAAATTAATATTTTAAATAAAAACGACACAACGCCATACCATGACGCGCGAGGACACAATACTTAAACAATATCGACATGACATTAGCCAACGAAGGCACCACACTAAAAAAATAAGCCAAAAAATAAAATGCATACATATAGACTTGACCATGTGAAAAGAAAAAGAAAACATATATTATATGAAAATAGAAAGGGCTCAGAAATCATTATATGCACACATACACACACACACACACATACGCACACACACGCACACACACGCAGACGCACACACGCACACACACGCGCATATATATATATATTTACATAATGTTTTTCTGAGTTCTTTCAAACTTTTGTGACGTTCAAGTCGTCTCCGATTACGACTAGGACATTCCTTTCATAGGAATTAAAGTCGTCAAGCGTTTTGGCTCTGTCGAAGTAAATTAAGAATTAAGCACTTTACTGAGGAAGAAGGTGTTTACCTTTAGGTTTTTTTCTTTTTGTTTTTTCTTATTATTACTGCCCTTGTTCGAGTTTTTCTCTTGATTGTGGGTAGTTAGGTCTTTTGCTAACTTCTCGACGGTATTGCTCTTTATTCCGCGAACAAAATAGACGAACGCTCTGTGTGTTGACACTGCGACTTACGAATGAAGTTCGCTACACAATCCGACATTGAATACAGCGACCAATTGCGTCTGTATGTACGCATCGACATATATGCCCAGTCCCATGTCTGAGTACGTATGAGTGGCGTTCCGACGATAATTTTTCCTCCAACTACCATAAAACACCGTTATACACAACTATTGTCTCGACTGTCGATTAGTTGTCCTAAACCATTGTCAGTGATGGACGTTACTCCAAGGAAGCATACGAAAATTGTAACACTGCACGAACATACTGGCAAGCCTGACCAGTGAGCAAATCAATGTACTATCGACTGGCTCGGAAGCTGTCCTTATTATATCCAATCGAGACTCTCTGGTCAATCTGCAAGGAACGACTTCGTGGAATGGACATACGAAGTACTAACATGCGCACTGGGTTTTGTTTCATTGGAAAAATACGAAAAGCTTAAATAAAAATGGAATTATTCGTTTTGTTTGAATTAATTTGCACACGGGTGTATATGTGCAACCATGTCTAGCACTCTTTTTTTTTTTGTTAAATTTGAAGTTCAGTTTAGAGTAGCGGAGGGCAACATGCTTCAATTCAAAAGTCTTATTTTCAGATTGTCTTGGAAATTCCACTTCCATACTTTTTTCATTTTATTTCGAGCACTCCAAACACACTCAGTTTTGATCATGTCTTTTACAGTTGAGTGACTCCAAGCACTAAGGTACTTGAAGTCATCCACTTGCTTCACTTAACTTCCATCTACTATTATAAATTTACCTTAGAGTTGATTGTATAATATACCGTTTTCTTGCAATTTACATGTAAGTCTACTGCTTCTGTTTAAATCTCGTATTCGAATGTGTCGCTTATCGTCTGCCATCGATCACTGCATATCAATCACATTTATTGGTCTTTTGGTGCTTGTTTATCTATGCATATGGAAAGCTGCTTACCAGGTTTGTTTCGTTTTTTTTTTTTACATTGAGCTTTGATACTCTACGTGACTAAGGTTTCGTCTGGCTCGTACCCATTGACGACCTGTCTGGTTAGAGATAAATATAGACATTTATACGTTGTGGCTCTCAAAGAATTTCGCGTAGTCGAAAGTACTGACGGCAACAAAACTGTGTTACGTCATTTATGTAAGTTGAAATTGTTGTCTTCAAAATACCATTTAACTTACCGTTTTTTAGAGCTCTTAAACCGACTATGCATACCAAAGGGAAATATGAAATTATTTCAACTAATGCATAGATAGATAGATAGATAGATAGATAGATAGCCAATTCTTGACAGAAGAAGGTCATCTCTTCAATTTTTGGATTGAGCTGCAGTGATAACGTGAGTGACTGAAAAGGCCCGCTTCAGTTCTGCAGACATTCCTGCATATATGACAGACGAAAGACTTATGTGTTGTGTTCGGGCTTGCCCGGTTGTTATGCATTGTAATGCAACTCCTCAGCCCTGCTCCTAACCCGCATGCTTTGACACAAAACTGACATAGATTTGCTGAATGGCTGCCAACGTAATCTGTTTGGGATTGAAAAATACAATACACACTCACACACAAACATATATACAAACATTTTATCTATTTATAATAAACATCTAATCTTTTTGTAGAAACACATATTTGTTGCTTCAAGTTTCCTCTTCAACTTTTTCTAGCATTCATTGCCATATAGGATTTATATTACTTTGCAGTTGAGCACATTTTCCTGTTTCATAATTCATGGTCTAATTTTTGGTAGGCATTTTTTGCTGTTCCAATGCTCATTCGGATTTCTGTATCAGAGAGAGAATAAAGATATTTCAAATCTTTAGGGAGTTCCTTGAAGATGCCCAGTCATAATCCTTCGTTTTTTTTTTGTGTTTTTTTTGTTGTTGTTGTTTTTTTGTTTTTTGTTTTGTCGAAGAAGGGGATAATGAACTAAAATTCTAATAGTTTAGAAAATTTATTAATTATCTATTAGAATTTTAGTAAAGAATATTCCACATTTCATTACCCCTTCCTTGCCCCCCCCCCCCAAGTAAATATTCTGAATGGACATTTTATATGGTTTTATACGGATTTATTCTTTCTGGAAGAGCCGAGTTCGAATTCCAGTCAAATCCATTATAATCTTACGTGCTTGGGAAAGGTATGAAACCTCTTCTTATCCCCCTAGCTATGGGTAAACAGCAGGACAGACCGCGTTTTATAGCTGTGGATGGCAACTTGTCTACTGCAGAAAGAAATGGCAACCTACTGCGGGAAAAAAATCTTCCTCAACAGTCATATTCACTTACGTGCTAATACATTTGGGAAATGTATGAAACCTCTTCTTCTTTCCCCATCTATGGGTAAATAGCAGGACAGACTGGGTTCTATAGCCTTGCATGGCAACTGGTCTACCGCAGAAAGAAATGGCAACCTACTGCGGGAAAAAATCTGCCTCGTCAGTCATATATTAAAAGATACATGATCGCCTAAGCATGTGCCACTAATGGCACATGACTGACTGAATCTAGTGCAGTGGCACGGTTGCTGGCATCTGTTGATAATCAAACACACCACGTCAGCATTTTAGTATAGCTTTTAAAACCTCCAATCTAAACATATGCATATCTTAACCTGATCCGAAGCACCGATATTTACGAAATGTACTTTAAGCTGGCACAAGTTCAAATTAAATCGAAAACATATGGACAAGAAAGATTGTATTGCGTCAGTCTTCCATATAGGAAAATTCCTTACCTCGAAAATGAATATTTGAAATAAACAGCTTTAATCGAGGTTCGAAAAGCACTTAGAAACATGAAGCTTGCACGGGCATCCAATTTCGGAAGGACTCTGTAAGAATCTCACTGTGGGAAGTCTCCGCTTCTTGGTACACTCCCTCAGGATTCAGTCTGGTAAAATGAAACCTGACGTGTGATCCGACTCCTTCTACTAAGCAATCTACTAAGGGAAAACATCTGCCTAGTCAATCATGTATCGAAAGATACATGATCGCCTAAGCGTGTATCACGTATGGCACATAACAATCTTTCTGGTGTCTCCATGGTAAGTTGGTTTTCAGCAATGTCCATTTCCATGCCAAATTTACATGTTTTCCGTTCAAAATTCCCAGAAGGTTACCCAAACGGCCGAAACGTTGTGATAATGACAACAAAGATGAGGAAAACATGTAAATAAAGCGGTGTATGCTGGACATTTACCTCCAGGAGAATTGCGTATCAAACAATTGTGTCCATAGATATTGGCGTCCTTAGACAAAAGTGTCCCTGAATAATTGCGTACCTTTCAGTACCTGACTATATTTATGAGATGAGGTAATATGTACACTATTTACATAATTCGGACTATTGTCCTCATCTTTGTCGCCATATTTATTATAACGTTTCGGCCTTTCAGTATATCTCTATATTACTGAAATGAGTTATTATGTACACTATTTACATTATTCGGACTATTGTCCTCATCTTTGTCTCCATATTTATTACAAAGTTTCGGCCTTTCAGTATCTGTCGATATTTCTGAGATGAGGTATTGTGTACAATATTTACATTATTCGGACTATTGTCCTCATCTTTGTCGCCATATTTATTACAACGTTTTGGCCTTCCAGTATCTGTCTATATTTCTGAGAAGAGGTATTATGTACACTATTTACATTATTCTCATTGCCAACTTCTGAAAATCAAACACTTGCGGAAAAGTATTTGCGGACGAGAAAAATTACATCGACGATTATCATAAAATAAACGCTGATGAAACAAAACCATCCTGGTGATGTGTAGAGCTATCTTGCAACACTGTTAATCTGTCATTGCATTTTAAACAAAAATAAAATTAATTTTTTTTAAATTTAATTCCTTTTATTCTTTTTACAAAATTTATGGTAACAGCCTTTAAAAGCTTCAAAAAAATTATCAGAGGTACGCAATTATCCAGAGACACTTGTCTAGGTACGCAAATGTCCAGTACGCAACTGTCCTAGAATCAAATAATGCATTTGGTTGTTACATATATTCGTTCGTTATTTTTTTTTGAGGGGGAGAGGGGGATTCTGCGAATGATCTCGAAGAATAATCTTTTGTAACATGTTTTGCTTCTTCGTAACCCTGGTCAACCTGTGAAACTGTTGTCTAACGTTAATAAAATTTTATTTCAGATTCGACATTCCTTTGAGATAAAATGCCAAATAGACAAAAAAAAGCACGTTTGGCATCAATATCTTTGCTTTTAATCAAGGTCACAAAGCTGTCAAAGCTGATCGAGATATTTGTGCCGTGAAAGGAGATAACTTCCTTAGCGACAGAATGGCACATGAATGGTCTTCCCGTTTCAAGGAGGAGTTCGAACACAGAAACTCAACATTCTAGTCGACCTGTTCAGATTCATGAGAACTAAATGCACAGGATGAATTAAGAAGAACTGCGCCAGATCTCTAGGTAATTGGCCCAGAAAATGAAAAGCTCTCATTTTTTAAGTCCAGAACGACAAAGCATGTGTACGACACGCATTAACCGTGAGAAATCAACACCATCGCTCTTCCACTGGCGCCAAAGTAAGTGATCGGTTGATAAGTTCTGCCACACTAACCATATTCTTCATATTTAGACCTTTCATACAACCACCCTTTTCGATCGCTAAAAATTTAAGGGGTGTTTCGTTCAACAACGATGTGGAGCATAGTTACTTGATGAATCATTCGAGTCAAAACCTTGCGATTTCTATTGTCAAGGCATTGAGGAGTTGGTGGATCGTTGACCGGAAGTCGTAAACAATGAAAAATACATGACTGAAGTATACATTGGAACGTGAAAAAATTATCCACAATGTAATTTTTTCTTCTATGTTATAATGTCATGGTCATGCGCGCATTAAATCGTGTAAAACTGTTCCTTTTATTTCAAAACTTTACTACAGTATTCGTAGCTGATTCTATGTGTCGGATTTTTTTTAATTGAATTTAATGAACGCTAAGCATGACTGTCAAGTGTTGCATTTAAAAACAAAAAGAAAAAATACAGTAATGGATAGAAACACACAGTTTTGAATTACTATATGTACCCCTGAACAACAGGCAGTTTTGTTTTACCACTTGCACCCCTGAAGATGATCTCGGAAGAAGATCGAAAGTACTTGAGAAATGGAAAATAAAAATGATTTTCATAGTTATAGCGCATTTCTCACATCATTTATTGCAATACACGGAAAGTTATCCGTGAGTATGAAAGGATTTTATTAAAAATAAAGACATAATGTCAGTAATTTATTTAATCAGACATACATATATATATATATATATATATATATATATATATATATATATATATATATATGTGTGTGTGTGTGTGTGTGTGTGTGTGTCTATATATATATATATATAAATATGTATATATATATATATATAGTAGCAATATATATATATATATATATATATATATATATATATATAGTAACACTTCTTTCTGATAAGTGAACTGAATGATTACAAAAAGCTTCGTCTACGAAACTCTGAAATTGGCGTTTTGAATCAATCAGCTAATTCACAAATTATATATCCGTATTTAATATATATATATATATATATATATATATATATATATATATATATATATATATATATATGTGTGTGTGTGTGTGTGTGTGTGTGTGTGTGTGTGTGTGTGTGTGTGTGTGTGTGTGTGTAAAATGTGAATATATATTTATATATATATATACATATATATATATATATATATATATATATATATATATATATATATATATATATGTACAGTTTAACATATTGAGTTGAATTGATGTGAGTTTGTGACCCTGGGTTTCAAGAGTTTGTCTGACGATCGCAAATAGCGTGTAACTCAGGGTCACAAACTCACATCAATCCAACTAAGTATATATATACATATATACATATATATATATATATGTATATATATATATATATATATATATATATATATATATATATATATATATATATATATATATATGTATATGTATATATATATAGCGAGTATTATATACTATTATATATATAGTATTATATATGTGTATTAAATATTTATAAATACATATATATATATATACATACCTACATACATACATATATAGATATATATATATATATATATAGAGAGAGAGAGAGAGAGAGAGAGTATTATATATATATATATACATACACACACACACACACACATATATATATATATAAAAAACTCGGCGACTATGCAAATGTTGGAAACACGTATAAAAATTTATTACTGACTGGGCGGAAATTACAGAAAACTTCTCATAATCTTCTACGCCATCCATCGTGACAGGCAAGTTAGGAGATATTTTTGTATGATATGTTTTCATGAGACAGTGAACAGCTTTCATTCCTTTCCCAAGAGTGTCAGACCTGAGTGATTACAAACAGCCTCGTTCTAACTTCGAACTTGTTTATAGGAAAGGTGTTCAGCGCATGCGCACACTTCGCTGTGAAGATCTCTAACGATGTTGTCATTCATTCTAATCAACAGAAAGGCAGATATGGCTATCGTCCCAGGCGCTTTTAACATGGATCTGTTAAATCTATCACAGCGTTCTCTTTAAAATCAGAACATTTCATTTATTTTCTTTTATGTTCGAGTACGCCTTTACTCTTCATTTATTTATTTATTTTTTGGCATTACCTGTGTTTCTGTTTGCCTCTAAAGCCGTCCTAAGCTGAATTTGCCGACGAACTGTGGTTCTGGAAACGACCCTTGGATCCCACATTATGTGGCTTAGACAATCAACAAGTGTCATCTCTCACAATCTACACTAGGCCAAAAGTTCGGTGACCCGCCCTATGGATTTAATAATTAGTAGGTTTCATACCTTATTTGGTTTAATTAACTCCTGCTAAGATAAGATGCTAAAATCATTTGCCCCATCAGTGCATAACACCCAATCTTTTCAGAGGTGATTACCTAAAATTTAAAATCCGCCATTCTTCAGATTACCATTAGACAGTAAGTTAGATGCGATAAAAAAAGCTAAAACCTTAAGGAAACACATTATTATTATTATTATTTCTTTTACTCATTTCCTTCCGAGTCCCAACAAAACACCTAAGGTCGGAAATGGCTTCGTGACATTTTATAATTATTGTTTTTGTAAAAAGATAAAAATAAAAAAAACGTAAGACCACGCACATAAAGCCCTTCATAAGTTGTGGGCTGTACTTGTGATAACAATTTATTATTATTAATGATTAAGAGAGTTTCACGTTAGCAGGACGAGACTCGATATATATATATATATATATATATATATATATATATATATATATATATATATATATATATATATATATCAGGTCATCCCATAAGTTCTGTCCGGATTTTGAATAAAGAAAACAAGTGACCAAATGTTACATTTAATTACAGATTCAATCAACAATGTATTTTCCCTGATTATCTATGACTTCCTTCCATCTATTAACAAGCTTACTAATTCCGTTACTGTAAAATGCTTTTGGCTTTGATTCGAAGAACTCACAAATGTCAGTTTTAACCTCTTCCTGTGTTACAAAAGCTGTTTCTTCCAAATGATTCTGTAAGCTACGAAACAAATGGTAGTCTGAAGGAGCAAGGTCGGGAGAATAAGGTGGATGAGGAATCTTCTCCCAACCAAGTTCTTCGATCTTTTGTGACGTGATTCTTGCTGTGTGTAGTTGCGCATTGTCCTGATGAAACATCACCCGTTTTCGATTCACTAGAGCAGGTCTTTTTTTCCTCAAAGCTTGGTTCAGACGCTCTAATTCCTGACAGTATATTTGAGGATTAATTGTTGCATTAGGTGGTAAGAATTCAAAGTGGATTATTCCTTGGCAATCCCACCAGATTGAAAGAAGAACCTTTTGCCCATGAATTTCCTTTCTCGTCTGTGGCTGGGGTCCTTCCCCTTTACCAAGCCACTGTCTACGACGCTTAACATTTCGATAAAAGATCCATTTTTCGTCGCCAGTCACAAGTATATCCAAAAAAGGTGAAACAAGTTGGCGAGAATGGAGAGAAGAGCAGATGTCAACTCGGGATTTGAGGTTGTTTTCAGACAATTCATGAGGCACCCATTTTACAAGTTTAGGAACTTTTCCAAGTTGTTGAAGATGACGATGAACAGTTGTATGGTTTGAACTGAGAACCACTGCCAATTCCTCAATGATAAAGCAGGATTTCCTTCAAGGGCTGCTTCAAGAAGCTTTTCATTAAACTCAACTGCACGTCCGGTTCGATCTTCATCTTCAAGGGTGAAATCTCCACCTCTGAATTTTGCAAACCATCTTCTGCAAGTTCTTTCATTCACACATTCCTCTCCATAAACTGAGTGAATGTTTCTAGCCGCTTCGGCTACTGAGTTTCCTTTCTTGAACTCATAAAGCATTATGTGCCTCAAATGATTCTTGGGTCCTTCCGTGTTAGCTGGGTTTTATTCAAACAAAATTTAATCTTATTGTTCTCTGAAATAAAATTTGATCAGTTTAAATGCATCTAAACATAAAAATAATGTTCAGCTCTATTAGACATTATAAAATACTCTTTAAATTTCGTTTCAATGAGTCTACTGGAATCTTTTCCAACCAATCCGAGTGCTGTTCATACTAATTTCTTTCAGTTCCCTTCCCATAGAAGTTACAGACATTTCGGGTTCATCCTCTTAATGATCACCATGCATTCTGTCTTGTATTTTATACTTAGTCCCTTCTTCTCGCTCTCATTTGCGTCCTTGACGATTCCAATACGTCTACGGATCTCAGTTTCACGCTTAACGTCCTCTGTCAAGACGCTTCCCAGATATTTAAACTCCTGCGTCTGTTTGATTCTAGTGTTCCCGACGTGCAAATCATATTTCGGGCTCATCCTCATACTGATGATCATGACCGACTCTCAAACTGTTGTTTCATAATCAGATTTTAAAGAGAGAGATATGTGATCGTGTATTTGTCTTCATTGAGCCGATTCGTTTCTGTTACCGAATCGATAGGGACAACAGCCATCTCACATGGTCACCAGGTCACCAGGTTACCAGGTCAGAGTTCAAATGATTTAAATATACTGTAGATGCTCAAATCTCTTTTTTGTGGAATTAAGGGTCAGAGGTTAAGTCGAAAAATAATTGTTTCTTTAAGTAAAAGACTTTGTCAGTTAGTCATCCAGACTCTGATTCACTTTGTCAACTACAATTGATTTTGTACTTGTAATATCTACGCTACCAATCAGTAGTTGGTTAATATCACTAACTTCTACTATAATATTAACAATATCACTTAAACTCCATAATCTACGGATTTCTCAAAATATCTTTAGTGTTACAGAATGCAGAAGTTGTGCAAGGGTTGCAAGAAATTGGTCAAAATACTTCGAGGTCGGAGAATTCTAGCCATAATTTCCTTGCTCCTGTGGCTCTTAGCAGTTTTTCTTTCCTTGCTAAGGCCCCTATCCACACCATTCCACCAGCCATTCGTCAGGTAGGTGACTCTTTGCTTTTCCTTCTCTCTCTCTCTCTCTCTCTCTCTTGCTCCCATCACGCCCCGCGAGGGTTAAGTTTCCTAAGCTCTTCTTTCCCCATAACCCATCCAAGAAATTTGAGCTGTTCTTTTTTCTCCTTTTCTTTATTGTTGTTTCTTCGATCCGTCCACGGAATTCTCAGTATCCTTCTGCAGAACAACATTTCTGCTGCCTCCAGTTTTCTCCCTTGGAGAGATTGTCCCACATTCACTGCCATATAAGACGATGGATATCATATAGCCGACCATTCTTTTCTTTGTTTCTAAATAGTTTTTTTTCCATTTCTCCAGGCCTTACTTTGCTTTCGGAAGGCTTCTGTTTCTTTACAAAAATCAGTGGAAAATGTCCAGATGCCATTGCTGACGTTAAGTTTCTGGATAGGACTCGAAAGCAAATGAGTATACAACAGAAATCAAAGGAAATAATAATAATATAAATAATAATAATAATAATAATAATAATAATGATAATAATAATAATAATAATAATAATAATAATAATAATAATAATAATGTTCTGACAAGTACAGCCCACACTTTACGAAGGGCTTTATCTATGTAATTTTTTTTTTCTTTTTTTTTTTTCTTTTTTTTGCTGTGGAAAGTGTCATGATGCCATTTCTAACCTTAGGTCCCTGGGCGGGACCC
The DNA here is from genome assembly GCA_964036315.1 of Acanthosepion esculentum. NCBI lineage: Eukaryota > Metazoa > Mollusca > Cephalopoda > Sepiida > Sepiidae > Acanthosepion > Acanthosepion esculentum. The sequence goes on from OZ038484.1 coordinate 17,825,469, forward strand.
GGAAAGAAATGTGTAAACGCCACATATTAAAGGAAATAAAAATAATAATAATAATAATAATAATACGTCAGTTGCTGAGGAGCACCTGGTTGAAAGCTAAACCAGAAGGCCTAATTATTGCAGCTCAGGACCAAAGCCTCGTAGCCAGATCCTATCATTGTGACATAATCAAGGATGGAACTAACCCGAAGTGCGGGATCTGCGGAAAATATGATGAAACTGTCGACCATATTATGTCAGGGTGTCTAGAATTAACCAACAATGAATGTAAGCACAGACATAATAAGTTAGCGACATATGTGCATTGAAAGATATGCAAGAAGCACAAAATCGAAACCACTGAGAGATGGTATGAGAACCAACCAGATACAGTCACCCAAAATAACAATGTAACTATCCTCTGGGACACGCCAATTCAAACTGACCTTATATTATCATAAAAGACAAGAAATTCAGGAAGTGTATGCTTATTGACATAGCAGTAGCATCTGAGAGAAACACCTACATAAAAAGTATCGAGGAATTGTCCAAATACAAAGACCTGGAGATCGAAATTTGGGAATGAAGAAAGAAAAGTGCTGTCAATTAAATGACAATTCTCCTATAGGGCCTAAAGACCGTAGTTTGAACCCGGCTCTACAGGACACAAAACAGGAAACATAACATACACAAATAATAATAATAATAATAATAATAATAATAATAATGATCGAAAAGCTGTCAAAATACAAGGACCTTGAAATAGAAATCTCAAAAATGTGGCACATGGGAACATCAACAATCCCTGTTGTAGTTGGAGCCTTAGGATTGGTTGGAAAAGATTTCAGTAGACTAATTGAAGGGATCCCTGGAAGTCCATGCCTCAAAGAGATACAAATGATTATTCTGACAAGTACAGCCCACACTTTACGAAGGGCTTTATCTATGTAATATATATATATATATATATATATATATATATATATATATATATATATATATATATATATATATATATATATATATATATATATATATGTATATTTGTAGTGGAAAGTGTCATGATACTATTTCTAACCTTACATTCCTGGGCGGGACCCGGAAAGAAATGTGTAAACGCCAGATATCAAAGAAAATAAAAACAATAATAATAATAATGATAATGTCTCTAAGCTGGGGGTAGGATTTGAGCTAAAGATCATCATTCCCCGGCCGAGACACCTAAGTGTCGAAGAGGATATGAAATCAAATAATAATAATAATAATTTCTCCCTTCTGCAGTTGGCGAACTAGTGACTATTTTCAGGAATATTTCGGCTCCGCCGACACCTTGAGGATACTTGACGTCATTGGGAGTGCGCAGATGTACTGCGTGGAACAGCGCATGAGGCTGAGAGAACGGACTATTATTATCAGATAATAATAACAATAAAAAATACAGTCATTACTCACAGGGTTTCTGATCTTGATTGATTTGAGACGCGAATATGTACAAATTTTGTTTTCACGTTCAGCAGTAAATAACCCATTCAGATTTATCGTCATTTGCTTGACTTCAAACTGTTCATGCGTCCTGGGTATGACGATAAACTACATCCGCGTCCTGGGTATGACGATAAACTACATCCGCGTCCTGGGTATGACGATAAACTACATCCGCCTCCTGGGTATGACGATAAACTACACCCACGTCCTGGGTATGACGATAAACCACATCCGACAGCAATGCCTCTGCTCAGGAGGTTTTGAGGAGCGTGGAAATACCTCAAAAATTGCTGGTGTTCCCAGGGCCACCCTGACCCGGAGTGGTAGCACCTGTTAGGGTCTCAGCTATGGGAAAATAGTTACCAAAAAAAAAACTGGAGTCAAAACACTATGAAAATATAAAAATAGGTTTTAATACCAGCAATAAATTATTGCAAAAAATTATTACCAGCAATACATTATGAAGAAAAGATATTACCAGCAATACATTTTGGGAAAAAATATTACCAGCAATAAAAATGTTGTCGGCATTAAATAACCCATTGAGGTTGATATGCCGTAAAACAAACCAAACCAAAAATATTACCATCAATAAAAATTTTGTCGGCATTAAATAACCCATTCAGGTTGATATGCGGTAAAACAAACCAAACTAAAAATATTACCAGCATTAAAAATCTTGTAGGCATTAAATAACCCATTGAGGTTGATATGCCGTAAAACAAAACAAACCAAAAATATTACCATCAATAAAAATTTTGTCGGCATTAAATAACCCATCCAGGTTGATATGCGGTAAAACAAACCAAACTAAAAATATTACCAGCATTAAAAATCTTGTAGGCATTAAATAACCCATTGAGGTTGATATGCCGTAAAACAAAACAAACCAAAAATATTACCATCAATAAAAATTTTGTCGGCATTAAATAACCCATTCAGGTTGATATGCGGTAAAACAAACCAAACTAAAAATATTACCAGCATTAAAAATCTTGTAGGCATTAAATAACCCATTGAGGTTGATATGCCGTAAAACAAAACAAACTAAAAATATTACCATCAATAAAAATTTTGTCGATTTTGCAGTTCACGGAAAACATTTGCCAACTGATTTACAGTAATACCTGAAATCACATTAGTTATTTTAGCTATACTTAAATCTAGGTACATTAAACTTTATAACATTTATTACAGATTATTTATATCGCAAATACAAATAAAGTTATAATTTTTTTAAAGTACACACGAACTTTATGGACACTGTATATTTAATCATGAGAATTAAGAAAAAAAGAAAAGAAAGATTCTTCTTTTCCAAAATAAAGGATATTTTATTTTCTAAAAATAAATAAGGATATTTCTTTCATACACCTGTAATATAAGAAGTTAGATAAATGCAAAGTTAATATAAAAATATGTGTTTTCGTTTGTATATGAGTGTCGTTTGCATTTTAATTTTTGTATTTAAGTACAGTGCAAGAACAAAATTCGAAGAAGCTAGATTCTCTCACGCCGAGTGATTCAGTAGCAACATTCAAAATATCCGATTTTCAACCTCTGATAAAAGAGAAAGATATACATTGTTACATATCTATTTTAACCACAAAGCCAGTCGTTGCATCTTGCATTTTATTTGCTCTTTTTTTTTTTTGGTAGATTCTGTTTCAAACAGACAATTGAATTTCGACCGGTTTTTATTTTCATGCACTGGAATTTTTCTGAAGTGTACTCACGCTAAAAGCGAACTTTTCAGCATGGCCGCCGTGTTTAACTCGAATTTTAGTTTTAATTTAATACCCATACTTTAAAACACTTAGAAGAGAGAAAAGATGCTAAGTTGACGATTTATATTTTTGAGAATAGGAACAAAGCAAATGACTTGAAAGGCAATAAGAATATGGAAAAAAAAACGTTATATCATTGGCTCCCTCTTCTCTAACATCTTGACTATTGCTACTGCTATGGCACCAAGCAGACAATAAATAATACAGTCGTCGGGAAACAGATGATCTCTTTACAGACGGACACACACACAGACACACACAACAACAACAAATATACAACCTGTTTTGTGTGAAACTTCGTCTAACACACAGTCACAAAAGACTGACGATTTACGACGGAGACAATAATGACTTTATACGTAGTTGCGTTAAATTGTTTTCGGACCGACCAAGAAGCCATTTAAAAAACTTCTAATGATGGACATCGGTGATGATTTTAATGAGTTGGCCGGAATTTTAGGATTTTATAACCTGAAGCAAGTATCTCAGACCAGCGCAAGTCTGGATATTTTCCAAAGTTCAAATAAGGGTATCCACTGAAAATACAATTTGAATTATTTTTTTAAAAATCGGATTAAACGTAAATCCATTACTTCTAGAGAAATTGCTTTGTTTCAGTATAGAAACCAAGAAAATATAAGCTTCCAAGATGGCTGAACAAAGAAATTTTCATTCCTTGAAAAGGTAAATAGAACGTGGTTAGTCTGTGAAGTTCTTTGTGGCCGAGCAGGTTAAAGTATGCCAGATCAGATGATGGTTTCTCCTACAAAGGATTATGTAGTTTCGAACCATGCCGAATCTTTTCTGATCTCTGCTCACAGCGTCTATACACTCGGGTTAGGTTAAATATTTTTTCTAACTTTCCAGTTAAAAGTTTCCTTTGTATATTAAAGAAGTGGATCAAGACCGATTTAAAAAACCAACTCATATATTTATTCCCCATACTTATCCCTATCCCAAAAAAAACAAAACACCCCATAAATTTAAATATTTTTCCATCAAAATCGAGCCTAATTTTGTAAATCTTTGTCTGAGAATGTTTAAACTGTCTGGCTATATTTTTGGTGATTTTTAAAAGCATGAATTTCGAATCATTTTTTTCAAATGTTTACACATAAATTTTTATTTTAATATATTTTATAGTTATACGTTATTTATATAGACAAAAATATTTAAGTAAATGATCTGTTTATAATAAACAGTATTAACAACATTTACCTGCCTGTAAATTATATTATAAACAAAGCATTTACTTATATGTGCCTATATAAATAACGTATAACTATAAAATGTATTAAAATAATTTTCGGACATTTCGTAGTATTTAACGTCATTTGTTTATGTAAAGATACGCTTCGAGCCGATATGAGCGTTCGAGGGAAATCATGAGAAATTTGTAGTTTAAAAGCAATAAAATCGACCTTGCTAACCAGACGTTCCTTCGTAGCTAAACTGGTATAGTACGCCAGGTTATATGACTTCCGTGTAGAATGAAGGGTGGATTTGCTCTCAGGGGACGCATATTTTCTATGAAATTTCTCGGACGTTCAGGCCGGTAAATGTTGTTTAATATTGTTTATTATAAACTTATTTATTCTTTACTTAAATATTTGTGTCTCTATAAATAACATATAACTATAAAATATATTAAAATAATTTCGAGTCCGTTTTGTAGTATGTAACGTCATTTGTTTACGTTAAGATACGCTTCGAGCCGATATGGGCGTTCGAGGGATATCATGAGACATCTGTGGACAGTGCAGAGAATTCGAAATGAGTTGGATGAGTCTAATGGTGATTGCGAAGGTGTCTGGAGTGATGGCGATGTTATGTCGCCATTCATCTTCTCGCAGAGCCTCAGGCTAAAGACGCAGACTTGCATTAAGTGCGTTGCTCTCCTGTGTCAAGAAGGTGGTTGGTAGAAGACTATATTTGGCAACAGGACTCTGCGCCATGCCACCCAAGTAGGGGAACCCAATCATGGTTGTCAGACAATTTTTGCGACCACATCACCCCTTATATCTGACCACCTTACTCCCCAGACTGCAACCTTTTTGATTATTATTTGTGGTCGCATTTGAGCGAAAGACCAACAAAACTCCTTGTAACACCAAAGATGAAGGAAAGAATTATGGCAGCAGAAGAGGTGCAGGAGATTCCGACGCTGTCAGGGGGCGGTGGTTGAAACCAACAGTGATTTTGTTGAATAAATCTATTGTATTTCAAGAAATCTTTGTATAATTTTGGTAAATATATCTGTTAAAATGAGATGGCAGTGTTATTCTCATTTTTGCGTACTTTAGACGACAATTTATTCATCGCACCCTTGATATACAGTGTAACCCGGATATAAGAGCGATTTTCTCTGGTCCCAAATTAGAGCCTGTGTTAATGTATATATAATAGACCAAACCCGGATATAAGAGAAACCCGGATATAAGATATTTCTTCTCCGGTCCCGACAACTCTCTTATATCTGGGTTACACTGTATTATTAAAATATAGTTTTTAGGGTATGCTATATTTGTGGGTAAAAGTACTCTCAATACAGTATAAGGCCATATGTGTTGTGAGGTGGTCCGATTATTATTTATTATGCTGCTCAATGGGGCATTATGGGTAACAAGGTCAGACATATCCGGTTTATTACATTATCTCGGCAGACATTGAATAGGCGCCAACGTTTATATTTCTGAAATACAACTAAAAAAGAAACATTTCTAAAATAATTTATTTGTGAATAAGTTCTGAAAGTTTCCTTTGCAATAACTTCCAAATCAATGTCCTATACTAATGTCTGTTCCCCTGCTGATGCAACAAAAAAGAACATATTTAACCAAAATTTCAAACGTGAAAAATAAGATCAAAAAATATAATTTAACAATAAAAAAAAACCTTTGATCTTTGCTCTTACCACTAACGTAAAGATTTTGACGATAACATTTTGTTTTATTAAGTTTGAGGTATTTTTTAAACATGCTAGCTATTTTTAAGCGAATCGTTAAAGGTACCTATATATTCTGTGCAAATTAATTGAAACAACCGCTTTAGTTTCCTTTCTTTCATCATACGGTCAGTTTTAGACCCACTGGAGTGACAGGCTGTAATCGATTTCTATTTATTCCTTAGATTAGATCATTTGCAGTAGTGTGCAGTAATATGGATTTAATTTAGGGTTTATGATGAAATTAGTTTTACCTTGAAAAATATTGCTTCGTCCGTATTTACATTAGATTTCTTATCACGCCTAGACATTATTGTCTCGACTGTCGATTAGTTATCCTAGGCCATTAAATCCAAGGAAGCGTACAACAAGTGTAACGCTGCAGGACACACTGGGAAGCCTTAGCAGTGAGCAAATCAAAGTACTATAGATTGGCCCGGAAATTGTCCTGATTTAAATCCAATTGAGAATCTGGGGTCAATCTGCAAGGAACGACTTTGTGGAATAAAACGTACGCAGTACTAACATATGCACTGGATCATGTTTCATTGGAAAAATTAAAAAAAGTAAATAATAAGGGAATTATTCGTTTTGTTTCAATTAATTTGCATAAGGTAGTATATATATATATATATATATATATATATATATATATATATATATATATATATATATATATATTAATGCATGTTTCATTAAATAATATAGACAAGTTTTGTCTATTTATTTTAAGTAAATTCCTTTCATATCGTCTGATAAGCTTAATAACATTGTCATTGAAAGACGAAAGGAAATCACCATATTGATACATGTTTAAATCCTATCTAATATCTATATATCTATCTATCTATCTATCTATCTATATATATATATATATATATATATATATATATATGAGGCTTTTGTCGCGTTTCAATGCCTCTTCGGATTCCTCAATCACATTTTCTGCTATCACTTATAACACTTTCCACGTGCCTAAATTGTCGTACGTGCTTCATTCTGACGTCTACAATTTGTAACTCGCGTCTAGGGCTGTCAATCTTGATAACAGTTGTTGGTTAGTACGTTTTCCCCGCTTTCTGTTGCTACCTTGACAAGGAGTTCCTGAAGTTTTCTTTCTATGTCTGTCATCAACACAGTATCATCAGCGTAACTTATGCTAAGATTCTGCCTACCAAGAAGAAAACATGATAGGTCTTTTCGTTCTCTGATGATAGCTTCGCTATAAACCTTAAAGAAATCCGTTGAGAACATACGTCTTTGCCTTGTCCTGCATTTAATCAATCCATCAGATTTGAAATAAAGTTAAGAAGAAATGAAAGTATTATGATTCACTGTTACAATTCCTTTCGTTTTTGCAATATATACTGATATGATAGAATTATGCTTTAAAATATAGAAGTCAAATATGTCTAGAGTTTTTTTTATTCATCTTGCATGCTAAATTATGAACCTCGATGGAGTGTTAATTATTTTTTCTGCAGTAAATAAAGCAACGATGATCTTCGAGGAGCATTTGGTCTGCTTGGGGGCAGTTTCAGGAAAACAGGGCGTAGGTGCGGCAATTTAGATATCTGGGAAGGATATTAACAGAGGACGGAAAGTGCGACATGGAAATTCGCATTAGGATAGCGAAAGATGCCTTCCAAAACCTGAACTAAGTATTAAGAAAGAGAAAAATATCGTTAGAGACAAAGAAAAGGGTACTGAACTGCTATGTAATATCAATTCTCCTATATGGCTGTGAATATTGGATAATCTCCTTGTAGATGAAGAAGACACTTGAAGCAATAGAATCTTACACAATGAGGAAATGAACAGAATGAATTTGTTTATTTACAATTTATGTGAAAAGATAAGAAATTTGTAAATGCTTCGTCAAATACAGAACAATCTAAACAGTAAATTTTAATATATGAATGAGATCAGGGTCGTTGAGCAATGGCTATCAATCTAGTCTTAGGTAGTTATGTGCCATGCGTGATACACGCTTAAGCATCTTTCGATACATGACTGACGAGGCAGATTTTTTCCGCAGAAGTTTGCCATTTCTTTCTGCGGTAGTCCAGTTGCTATCCAAGGCTACAGAACCCGGTCTGCCCTGCTATTTATTTATAGCTGGGGGGAAAGAAGAGGATTCATACCTTTTGTAAGGGTATTAACACGTCAGTCATGTGCCATGTGTGATACACGCTTAGGCGATCATATATCTTTCGACAAGGCAGAAAGTAGTTTGCCATTACGGTAGACCAGTTGCCATCCAAGACTATAGAACCCGGTCTGTCCTGCTATTTACCCATAAGAAGAAGAAGATTCATACCTTTCCGAAGGGTATTAGCACGTAAGTGAATGTCATGGAGCCGACTGGAATTCGAACTCTGGATCTCCGATTCCTCAATCCGACCCGCTATCCATTACTCCACCGTACTTCCATTAAAAGAGACAACGGAAATGGGGCGCCTTTAAGGTCTGTGAGTGAACTTGAGATATTCGAGCTTCATTGAGAATACGTCTGTTCATTTTAAACTGTAGCTTATGGTTTCAGCGTTAATTAAATTAATGAAAACGTTGCCCAACATTTGCCCAACAATAATAATAAACGTTGCCCAACATTTGCCCCCAAAATAATAAATAGACCTATCACTAGACTTTAATCTCATTCTTGACATTGTTCCTTGTCACTATCTATATGCAAAGAGCTGGGGAGGAGAAGAAGAGGATTCACACCTTCCCTAAGGGTATTAGCACGTAAGTGAATGTAATGGAGCCGACTGGAATTCGAACTCGGCTCTCCGATTCCTCAACCCGAGGCGATTCCCCAATCCGTGCCTCTAGTCTCACATAACATTAATACCTGGAGGACTTTGAAAAGAAATCCGCCTATTGCATTGTCTACATAGCCGCCACTATTTCCGTGGGGCTGCTCATTTTATGAATCAATTCCTGGGCGGTACCGCTGGGAGTGTGTCTTGTCACATACGCCTCTGTCTTCACTACCGAAATAAATTTCGCACACCCTTACTGCTCTTTGGTCAACATAAACATTCATTAAATATCGATGAATATCAATGGATACTTTAGAAGCTATACCTGCACACGTCTGGGATTAGGAGTTATCTTTCTGGGATTAGGAGTTATCATTATTTAATTTATTTACACCCGCTCTATTTTCTTCATCTTTGTTGTTATTATCCAACAGTTTCAACTGTTGTGCACCCGACCTTCATTGTTGATCTGAGTAACCTTCAGGGAATTTCGACCCCAACACTTTAATTAACACTGGTCAACACGATGTTGGTGCCAAGAAACAAAACACGTATTTTTAGCTAATTTGATGGAACTGATTTTAAAAATGACCTTACTAATTCAAATTATATGATAAACTTTAACCGTAATACAATTTAGTAAACCTAAGGTGACATAAAAAAAATGTCACCCTAAAAACTTCTGTTTGATATTCATAAATCTATTCCATGATTTTTATCTCTTCACTACGAAAGGAAACCAAGCACATTGAGAGCATTTTGTTTTCACAGTTGAAAAGAAACTCCAACTAAAGACATCCCAATTGAATGCACCAATTCCATTGTACGTGATACTGCTGGAGTATCAAAAAGGGACTTAAATAACATTGAACATGACAGGCAATCAAGAAAGAGAACATTTTTACCATAGTTCTTATGTTCACGAAGCTTTTATTTCTGCTGTTAGTTTATTAAATGATTTGATGAAATTACTTGTTAGTCTTGGTATATTCAATCGTGTTATTTTTAAAGACTTAGGGTCTGATTGTTGTTACAAAAATAGTATTTCTCAATAAGCAGAACAATATTTGTTGGTTTAAATACGAATTGAAAGATTTCTACGATTTTATTTTGAGAAATATTGCCATCAGTCATTATCATATATACAGAAATCAAATGAAAAATGTTTTTTCCCCCAAAATGAGGGATTTGTGTACAGCAAAATAACGTAAGGTCATTTTCAGATTTAGCGCCCACAAATTAGCTAAACAAAATGTTTGGTGTTTTGATACCATTTTATTTTATTTTATTTTTTATTTATTTATTTTTGACCAGTGTAATCCGCAAAGGTAGATTAGTCCATGTATTGATTTTATTCAGTATTGCTCAGTTACAGCTCGCCATGCTTCTATTTAGTTTAAGTCTCCACTACCTACCCCAAGGATTGAACATACAATTACTATATCACCATATTCACAGACCAACACTTTAATCTCATTAGGCTATTGTCAGCGAGAAGAAAGGACTAAATATCAATTGCAAGAAGACTGAGTACATGGTGGCTAGCAAAAGGGACAGCCCGACATGAAAATTACAAACTGGGGATAGCAAAATTAAAGAGGGGCAGCAATTTAGATATCTGGGAATCGTATTAACAGAGGATAGAAAGTGCGACAGGGGAAATCCGAATGCGCATTGGGATAGCGAAAGATGCCTTCCAAAAGCTGAGCAAAGTATTAAGAAACAGAAAAATATCATTAGAAACAAAGAAAAGAGTATTGAACTGTTATGTAGTATGTCCGCTTCTACGGCAGTGAATGCTGGACAATGCTTTCGATATTTTGATATTTTAAAAATGAATCCCGAACATTGAACTCTGTTTGTGTTGAGTACTAACGCAACTATCTCAGCCACTAGACACACATAGATTAGTTAATAATAAATCCCACATATTACATCCCACATATACCTCCCAGGAATACAACCATTAAAATAGTAAAGCATTAGTTAGATGAAGATACCAGTGCCACTAATGTCTTACCATTATGTGGCAGGTATTTCTGCCTCTCCCTGTATTATTATTTACTCTAAGAATAACGAGCTGGCATATAGTACCAGCCCTTCTATATGGCAGGGAATACTGTGCAATGTCTTCCCGGCTGAAGAAAAGACTTGATGCATCTGAAATATGGTTCTACAGCGGAAAGCAACGATGATCTTCGAGGAGCATTTGGTCTGCTTGAGAGCAGTTTCAGGAAAACAGGGCGTAGGTGCGGCAATTTAGATATCTGGGAAGGATATTAACAGAGGACGGAAAGTGCGACATGGAAATTCGCATTAGGATAGCGAAAGATGCCTTCCAAAACCTGAACAAAGTATTAAGAAAGAGAAAAATATCGTTAGAGACAAAGAAAAGAGTACTTAACTTCTATGTAATATCAATTCTCCTATATGGCTGTGAATATTGGATAATCTTCTTGTAGATGAAGAAGACACTTGAAGCAATAGAATCTTACACAATGAGGAAATGAACAGAATTAATTTGTTTATTTACAATTTATGTGAAAAGAAAACGAAACTTGTAAATGTTTCGTCAAATTCTCCTTTTGGGTGCTTAATAACAAATTAAGCGAGGTAGAGAAAAATGTCTTTGGAAAAGAGATAAAGCTAAAATTCACAAGGTTGTAGTTCATCTTCTGACCTGTCAGAGGTCAATAGGCCAATATTAGTAGACTATTTTTTTTGTTGTCGAATGAGGAGAACAGAATGAGGAATCATAAAAGCAAAGATGTATCTTCGAGGAGGATTTGGTCTGCTTGAGGGTAGTTTCAGGAAAACAAGGTGGGGGTGTGGCAAGTTAAATATCTGCGAAGCATATTAACAAAGGACGGGTCGTGCGAAGGCGCATTAGGACAGCGAAAGATGCCTTCTAAAAGCTGAGCAAAGAATCAAGAAACATGAAATGTCGTTAGGAACAAAGAAAAGAGTACTGAACTGCGATATAGTATCAGTCCTTCTCAGTGAATGCTGGACAATCTCCTCACAGATGAAGCAATGATTTAAAGCAACATAAATATTGTTCTACAGAAAGATGCTGAGAATACCATGGACCGAACATTTAAGCAACAACGAAGTTCTAGATACAATGGCAACGAAAAGGATACTTATACTCAACATCAGGAAGAGACAGTTGACATTTCTGGGGTAAATAATGAGGAAAGAGGGTTTGGAAAATTTGATAATCACAAGACAGATTGAAGGTAAGAAAGCCAGAGGGAAGCAATGCACAACTTAACAGCCGAGCTTGAGCAAATGGATGTCAGAGCAGGGTTCGGTAGAGATTGCAAAATGACAAAAGATAATAAGAGCTAAAAACGACAGGTAGTCCTGGGTAAAACGATAAACTACATCCGCGTCCTGGGTAAGACAATAAAATAAGTCCAACAGCAAGGTCTCGGATCAGGTGGTTTTAAGCAGCGTGGAACTGCCAAGTAATTGCTGGTGTTCCCAGGTCAAACCTGACCCGGGGTTGTAGCATCTGTTAGGGTCTTAACTATGGGCAAATAGTTAACACCAAACTGGGGTCAATACACTATGAAAGAGTAAAAATCGGTTTTAATACCAGCAATAAATTTTTTGAAGGAAAAATTATTACCAGCAATACATTATTACCAGCAACACATTTTTGATGAAAAAATGTTACCAACAATATATATTCTTAGGGAAAAATATTATCAGCAATACAAATTTTGTCAGCATCGAATAACCCAATGAGGTTGATAAGACGTAAAGCAAACAAAAAAATATATATTACCAGCAATATAAATTTAGTCGGCATTAAATAACCCACTGAGGTTGATATACCGTAAAACAAACCAAAAAAAATATTATCAGCAGTATAAATCTGGTCGGCAGTAAATAACCTACTGAGATTGATTAGACGTAAAACAAATCAAAAAAAATATTACCAGCAATAAAAACCTAGTCGGCATAAAATAACCCACTGAAGTTTATAAGACGTAAAAGAAACCAAAAAAAATATTACCAGCAATAAAAATCTGGTCGGCATAAAGTAACCCACTGAGGTTGATAAGACATAAAAAAAAAAAAATAAATATTACCAGGAATGTAAATTTAGTCGGCATTAAATAACCCACTGAGGTTGATATACCGTAAAACAAACCAAAAAAATATTACCAGCAGTATAAATCTGGTCGGCAGTAAATAACCTACTGAGATTGATTAGACGTAAAACAAATCAAAAAAAATATTACCAGCAATAAAAACCTAGTCGGCATAAAATAACCCACTGAAGTTTATAAGACGTAAAAGAAACCAAAAAAAATATTACCAGCAATAAAAATCTGGTCGGCATAAAGTAACCCACTGAGGTTGATAAGACATAAAAAAAAACAAAAATAAATATTACCAGGAATGTAAATTTAGTCGGCATTAAATAACCCACTGAGGTTGATATACCGTAAAACAAACCAAAAAAATATTACCAGCAGTATAAATCTGGTCAGCAGTAAATAACCTACTGAGGTTGATAAGACGTAAAACAAATCAAAAAAAAATATTACCAGCAATAAAAACCTAGTCGGCATAAAATAACCCACTGAAGTTTATAAGACGTAAAAGAAACCAAAAAAAATATTACCAGCAATAAAAATCTGGTCGGCATAAAGTAACCCACTGAGGTTGATAAGACATAAAAAAAACAAAAATAAATATTACCAGGAATGTAAATTTAGTCGGCATTAAATAACCCACTGAGGTTGATATACCGTAAAACAAACCAAAAAAAATATTATCAGCAGTATAAATCTGGTCGGCAGTAAATAACCTACTGAGATTGATAAGACGTAAAACAAATCAAAAAAAAATATTACCAGCAATAAAAATCTAGTCGGCATAAAATAACCCACTGAAGTTTATAAGACGTAAAAGAAACCAAAAAAAATATTACCAGCAATAAAAATCTGGTCGGCATAAAGTAACCCACTGAGGTTGATAAGACATAAAAAAAAAAAATAAATATTACCAGGAATGTAAATTTAGTCGGCATTAAATAACCCACTGAGGTTGATATACCGTAAAACAAACCAAAGCAATGACACGGCATTTTGATTAGCCGTGGTCACCAGCGTCCTGAATAAACTCGACTTATAAAATAAGGAAATCAAAAAGCCTGAAGACAATTTCACGGGCGAGACGTGCGATAGAAGAAATGATCAGAATAGAACTTACGGTTACATCTAGTAATTTAGACGGTAAAATCTTGAGGCATAGCTTTCCATCGCGTACTACGCTTTAATTGGTGCCTTCAAGGTACCAAAGATAGAAGCTCACTCAATCAATTACTATAAAGATATTATAGCAAAGACAGGGGAAAAGCTAGGTTACGGCGACTGGGGGAAAAAGAATTCAAGCCGAGATGACAGGTCCGGACTGATAACATCACAGATTCTTCTTTGGATTTTTGCCAGATATATAGTTGAAGAACGTGACCAGATGTGGTAGTAATATTCAATGCATGGACAAACTGGCGCAATAATATCTTCCCAAAGATCATTTCACATATTTGGACTTTCTGCTGGAATTAGGTGGATAGAATGGATATGTTATTCTTATGACGGTTTGGTGATAATGATGATGAATCTGAGAAATTTGAAATGATGATGAGTGTTCTTAATGACACAGGTGTTAATAATACTAGCGTTGATGGGGATACTGCGGAGGGAAATGTTAATGATGATGAAGTGAAATTGACGGTAAAGAGAAGGAAGCAAATGTGTAAGGGATAAATCATAATGGCTTGTCTTGTGTCAGGTGCACTTTATAAACTGGTTGCATTTCCTCCATAACGTTTTTTTTTTTCTTATACTAATGTTTTTTTTTTTTTTTTTGCTTCTTGAAAGAAATGAATTAAAATAACAGAAAACCAGTTGCAAAGGATCACATATCAACCCATCTTGTCAGACGTCTTTATTCATGACTCGCTCATATTCTATCTTCAACAAGAAGACTTTTCCAAATGCATCCATCTCCTTCTTTTCTGTGCTGCCTCTATTCAGGACACGAGGGATCAGTGCTGGCCACAACTTGATGTCTTTTGTTACTGTAAATTAGGATTCCTTAACATCTCTCCTTGTCACCATGCTGCCGTCCAACGAGAAAAACGTGTAACGTAAGGTAGGTTACTTTCTATTTCACATTGCTTCTCTTATATTCATTATGCCCAGTGAGTGTTAAATTCTCTACGCCCTCTTTCCATATTATACTTTCATTATATATATATATATATATATATATATATATATATATATATATATATATATATATTTAATTAAGATTTTATCGTACATAATTTAACGATAGCTAGGAATAGGCAAAAATAGGTTACTTTCTATTTCACATTGCTTCTCTTATATTCATTATGCCCAGTGAGTGTTAAATTCTCTACGCCCTCTTTCCATATTATACTTTCATTATATATATATATATATATATATATATATATATATATATATATATATATATTTAATTAAGATTTTATCGTACATAATTTAACGATAGCTAGGAATAGGCAAAAATAGGTTACTTTCTATTTCACATTGCTTCTCTTATATTCATTATGCCCAGTGAGTGTTAAATTCTCTACGCCCTCTTTCCATATTATACTTTCATGATATATATATATATATATATATATATATATATATATATATATATATATATATTGAACGATAAAAATTATTAAAAAAATTAATATATATATATTTAAATAAGTTTTTTATGGTGCAAAATTTAACGATAGCTAGGAACAGGCAGAATTTATATGGCATTTTCAAAAAGCTAAAAAAAAAAAGTTTCGTCCCAGACTTATCAAGTTTATTTTCTGGGATATAAAAAAATATATAAGCATGTAAATTAAATTAATATAACAAATGGAAGGGAAAAATATGAATTTCAAGAAAACTAGAGTCCAATAACATTCAGACCCAGTAAGCATTCCCTCTGTTTACAAAGGGAAGGCCCACGGGATCTGATATACAAGGAGTCTAGAACCTTGAGGTGATATGAGGAGTAGGACCTAGATAAAATCGAAAAACGGTCCACCCTAAAATCAAAGACACAATTCCTACTATTTTTACATGTTCAGCAATAGCAGAGCCAGAAGTATTGGTTAGTTGACTTTTCTTGGGATCCGGATTCAAAATCCTGGTGGGTAAGTGTTGCTTTATTCTCAGATCCAAACGTTCGGACGTCTGCCTATCGAGTCGAGTCCACAACTACACCTATATTTATATATCACCGAACTAACATGATTCATATTTATTTTTCCTACTATTCCTTATATTAATTTATTTTACACGCATATATATTTTTAAATCCCAGAAAATAAACTTGATATGTCTGGGACGAAACCGGTTGTTCTTTTTAGCTTTTTTAAAATGCCATATAAACTCTGCATATTCATATATATATATATATATATATATATATATATATATATATATATATATATATATATATATATATATATATATATATATATATATGAAGAAATATAGTTTTAAGCTGTGCTATATTTATGGGATAAAGTGCTCAATATCAGAGATAGAGCGTATGTAAATATAAATATAAAAGTGAACATTGAAGTTAACACCCAGGGGCGACAGGTTGTTTCATGCTGGATGCAATCGTATATATATATATATATATATATATATATATATATAGTTGTATATTTAGGCAGCAATCCTTCTTTTTGCAAGTTTCATTAAAAACGACAGACAATGTACTACGTTTAAGTTTTTCATTTAATTTTTCTTGTGTACGAACAAGAGCTTTCTTTGCTGGACAAAGGGTGTGTAAGAACTGTCCAAATGTTTTATTTTTCCCAGCGCTTTCGGCTATATCTATAGCCATTATCAAGGATGATTTGATTTTTCTGTTTAATTGAGTATGTGCATTATGTGTATGTCTTAGTGTGTAGAAGGGGTGTTTTAATTTCCAAATATGGTTAGCACGTTGTGGCTTTGTTCGTAGTTAATATTGTTGAGGGTAGGCCTTTTCTTTTTTATTATTA
>OZ038484.1:17850002-17910002 GCA_964036315.1 Acanthosepion esculentum
ATTGCAGTCTGGGGAGTTAGGTAGCCAGATGTAAGGGGTGACATGGTCGTAGAAATTGTCTGACAGCCATGACTTTGTTCTCTTGCTTGTGTGGTAGGCTGCAGTGTATTGTTGATAAACAAGGGTCCTCCATCAGCCACTCTCTTCACCCAAGGCAGCACTGCGTCCTCACGACACTTGATGTACACCTCTGTGCTGAGTCTGGGGCCCTGGGGCCAGATGAATAGAGGCATAGCGTCGCCATTGCTAGTGATCACTCCAGACCCCATCATGTTGACTGGATATATCATCCAAATCTTTCCAAATCCTATGCACTGTCCTCAGCTTGACAACCAAACAACGTGGATAAAATTAAAAATATCAAATGGCGTCCATTGACCCATCACACCCTATACATGCAGGTTATTATTTTGTGGATGTTTTTTAACAAGATACGTTCTCTATCTTTGAAAAGTCAAATTTCACCAAAATTGAGTGTGAGAAACATATATTGCGAATATAACTTTAATTCTGATTCATTTCTTCTTTTTCCCTTGTTTCTCTTTTTCTTTCTGTTGGTTTCATTCTTCAGATTTTCTTCCTCTTCTTCTGCTTCTAAGTTTTCTTCTTTACGTTTCTCTTCTCTCTTCTTCCTTTTCTTCCTCTTCATTTCCCCTTTTCGCCCAATTCTTCCTCTTTCTTTTTCTTTTTTTACTACTACTATACACTTCTGTTTTTCCAACAACACCTCCTCCTCCTCCTCCTCCTCCTCCTCCTTCTTTTTCTTCTTTTTCTTCTTCTTAATCTTTTTCTTCTTATTTTTCTTTTTCATCTTCTTCTTTTTCATCTTTTTCACCTTTTCTTCTATTTCTTCTTTGTCTTTTCTCCTTCTTTTCTTCTTGTTTTTTCTTCTTTTAACTTCTACTTCATCTTTTTCTTCTTCGTCTTTTTCTTCTTATTTTTCTTTTTCATCTTTTATTTTCTTCTTTTTCTTCTGTTTTCTTCTTCTTTTTCATCTTCTTTTTCATCTTTTTCTTCTTTTTCTTCTTCGTCTTTTCTCCTTTTTCTTCTTTTCCTTCTTTTATCTTCTACTTCGTCTTTTTTTCATCTTTTTCATCTTCTTTTTCTTCTTTTTCTTCTTTTTCGAATTCGTCTTTTCTCCTTTTTCTTCTAATTCTTCTTTTATCTTCTACTTCGTCTTTTTTCTTCTTGTTTTTTCTGCTTCTTTTTCATCTTCTTTTTCATCTTTTTCTTCTCTTTCTTCTTCGTCTTTTCTCCTTTTTCTTCTTGATTTTTCTTCTTTTTCTTCTTTTATCTTCTAATTCGTCATTTTCTTCTTTTTCTTCTTCATTTTCATCTTCTTTTTCATCTTTTTCTTCTTTTTCTTCTTCTTCTTCTACATCTTTTCCTTCTTCATTTTCTTTATGTTCTCCTCTCTCACTTATTCATTCAGTTTTATTTTTCTTTCTGACTTCTCAAAGCCTCATTCTCTTTATTTTCCTCATCTTTCAACTCCACATCCTCCACCTTTCCTTCTCTTCCGTTTTCCGCATAATCTTTCTTTCTTTCTTTCCTTCTTTCTTTCTTTCTTTCTTTTCTTCAGGTCTCCCAGTCATTTCTTTCAAATTGTCCGCCTTAGTCAACAAAGCAGCATTCCTACTCTTTCTTTCTTCCCCAATTTTCCATCTTATATTCTCACTTTCATTTTCATTATTATCTTCTTCTTCTTCTTCTTCTTCTTCTTCTTCTTCTTCTTCTTCTTCTTCTTCTTCTTCTTCTTCTTCTTCTTCTTCTTCTTCTTCTCACGGTTCCCCTATCCAAGATCGTTAATTAATTGGGCTACTAATTATTTAATTGTACAATTATTTAATTAACGAATCAACTACGTTTCGTCGCTAACATCAGTAACCGTTTGACGAAGTTAGTTATTTGATGTTTAAATTATTGAAAAAAAATTATTTTCCGTTTTCCACTTTTCCTTTGCACTCAAAAAGAAATTTGTCTTCATTTAATTTTCTTTTTCCTTTTAATGTTCACCTTTTTTCATTGTTGCTCTTTTGAAGGAGTGTTATTAGTTTTGTATAACGGAAATATTGGATGTCGTTACGAACACAGAAGTGTAGGTTTACAAGTGTCAAAATTTCAGGACACCGTCGATTTTTCATCAGCACTCACAGTCAACACTTTGTTTAATCTCGTTTTTACATTCAGATTTCTTGTAGACACTATATAATTCTACAAATATCTACATTCCCACTGCCAGGTTTAAGCGGTAATTTAAAAAAAATATATTTATATTAAGAAGATCATGATTTTATAATTTGATCACTATATTTTTATCGTCCTGGGTAAGACGATAAACTACGTCCAGCAGCAAGGCCTCTGATTAGAAGGTTTTGAGGAGCGTAGAACCACCTCTCAATTGCTGGTTTTCCCAGGTCCACTCTGTCCCAGGGTGGTAGCACCTGTTAGGGTCCCAGTTATGGGCAAATAGTTTACTATTACCAGCAATACATTTTTGAAAAAAATTATTACCAACAATACAATTTTGAAGGAAAAATATTACCAGAAACAGATTTTTGACGAAACAAAATATTACCCGCAATAAAAAATGTTGTCGGCATTAAATAACCCATTGAGGTTGATATGACGTAAAACAAAATAAACCAAACCAATCTAAACTAAAGAATACATATTCTATTCATACGAGTCTATCCTAAAAATGTTGTCGGCATTAAATAACCCATTGAGGTTGATATGCCCTAAAACAAAATAAACGAAACCAATCTAAACCAAAGAATACATATTCTATTCATACGAATCTATCCTAAAAATGTTGTCGGCATTAAATAACCCATTGAGGTTGATATGCCCTAAAACAAAATAAACGAAACCAATCTAAACCAAAGAATACATATTCTATTCATACGAATCTATCCTAAATGTGTTGTAGGCATTAAATAACCTATTGAGGTTGATATGACGTAAAACAAAATAAACCAAACTAAACTATATTTTTAACCAATATTTTGAGACCACGGATTCAATTGATGGATTTCAACATCATGGCAATCAAAATAATTCAGTACACAGATTCATTGCAGAATAAGTGATACTTTCTTTCCAAAGTATTGATTTCTTTTTAGCAATGTTCAAAGTTTTAACTCTAGATATATCGATGGCGTTTGACAGGGTTTGTCATGCCGGCCTTCTTCGTAAGCTTCATGATACGGTATTACAAGATGATTATTTGACTTAATCCAATCATCCCTGTCTAACCGTGAAATGAAGGTTGTCCTGAACAGTTTCTCTTCCAGTTCCTTTCATACGGAAAGCTGATGTTCCCCGAGCCTTGGACCTACACTGTTTCGGATCATCATCAATGATCTTCCTAACGTCACCAGTTCTGAATTGAATCAAACGTATAAACAACCTAGTTGGAAAACCTCTCAAATAGTTCAATTTTCATTTCAGATAAAAGTGAAGACATCCCCTCGAAGTGGTACCCTTCATTAAATGAAAGAAATACATGGGTACGTACATAGTTCCAACTTGTTGGAAGTCTTCCTCTAGGGTTCCCGTCCTTAAGAACTCTGAAGACCCTTGTGACCCATCTAACTACCGTCCCATTAGTCACCTACCACTCTTCGGCAAAGTCTTCGAGGCTTTAATCTATGCCGAAGTGGTTAAGCATCTTTCTTCCCACCATCTACTCTCTGACAAACAATATGGTTTTCGCATTGACCGGTCTACCGCTGATTGGCTTACGACTATAAGTGAATTTGTATACCAACCTCTTGATAATAATGGTGAAACTCGAGCTGTTGCTCGAGATATATCGAAGGAGTTTGACAGGGTTTGGCATGCCGGCCTTCTACTTAAGCTTCAGGATACGGTATTACAGGACGATTATTTGATTCAATGCAATCATTCCTGTCTAAACGCGCAATGAAGTTTGTCCTGAACGGTTTTCTATTTCATACGAACGCTGGTATTCCTCAAGGCCCTATCCTGGGTCCTACACTGTTTCTGAGCTTCGTCAATGATCTTCCTGACAACGAAACTGCCATTTACTCCTGTCTCGATAGTAAATCCGAAATTTCTGACTAAGTTAACCTGTCCGTTGAGATCAAAACGACATCCAGTTTGTGATTGATTTGGGGCAGGGAATGTCTTGTGAATTTTAATGTATCCAAAACGAAACTGCTGTCATTTTCTCACCATAGAGAAACCTCCCTGTCTCCTATCAACATGGATGATGCTCAACACAATGAGAGCTCCTAACTGCGCCATCTTGGTCTCAAGTTTTCCACTGACCTGAGTTGGAATAACTACACTGCATCTGTTACTGTATACACAAAGACAATGACAAAAAAACACGATGATCTATTGTGTATGGAGGCCACAAAGTGAAATAATTGATTTTTCATTTGCTGAATTACAGTGAGGAGGTAGAAAAATGACGATTGTATTTTTGCTTAACAAAAAATAATAATGGTGGACTCTCTTTCTCTCTCTCTCATTCTCTCCCCCTCTCTCTCTCCCTCGCTCTCTCTCCCTCTCTCTCATTTTCTCCCTCTCTCTCACACTCTCTCTCCCGTCGTATTCGACGTATGTGGGTCAAGCAGCTCCTAGGAACCGGTAGCCCAGACACCAGCACATATGATTTGATTATAGCGGTGAAGGCTTTGTGCAGAACCAACCACACTTTTTGAAGGGCCGAATACAGAGACCAGGTGCACTACGTGCCACAAGGTCCTCAAACAACCCTCCGCAGGTTTTGAATTCAGAGTTGGCTATAGAACCCAGTCCGTTCTGTTATTTACCCATAACTGGAGGAAGAAGAAGATTCATACCTTTCCCAAGGTTATTAGAACGTAAGTGAATGTAATGTATTCGAAGGGAATTCGAACTCGGCTCTCCGATTCCTCAATCCGAACCGCTATCCACGACTCCACCGTTCCCCCTCAAATAATAGCGATAATACATACATAGTAATCAAAGTCCACAAAAGCAAAATATGTTTTCATATCATTTCCGCAGACTTTAATATATCTCTGAAAATATCTGTCTATATTTCTGAAATGAGGTATCATCTACACTATTTACATTATTCGGACAATTGTCCTCATCCTTGCCGACATATTTATTACAACGTTTCGGCCTTTGTACGCTCCGGCCTTCTTCAGGTGGTTGGAATGTCGAACTGAAGCCTTTATTTCGCTCACTGGGGTAGACTGTTCTAGTTCCACGTGCCATGTCTAATGGATGTCAGTCATCAGTTATCTCCTGTTAATTCCCCACTCCAAGTTCCCCACTGCCTTAACCGAGTATTGAACTCACACTCTTTTGGGTCCTGTCACTGGATCTAACTAACGCCTTTATCCACTGTGCCATGGATAAAGTCGTGACAAGACCCAAAAGAGTGTGAGTTCAATACCCGGTTAAGGCAGTGGAGAAATTGAAGAGGGGAAGTAACAGGAGATAACTGATATCCATTAAACATGGCACGTGGAACTAGAACAGTCTACCCCAGTGAGTGAAATAAAGTTCGACATTCCAACCACCTGAAGAAGGCCGGAGCGCACAACGGCCGAAACGTTGTAATAAATATGGCGACAATCTTCAAAATCTATCAAAATACAAAGGTCTTGAAGTTGAAATTTCAAAAGCTTGGCATATGAAGACCTCAATAATTCCAGTTATGGTTGGAGACTTCGGTTTACTTGGAAAGGTTTCGATAAACTAATTGAAGGTTTCCTCTTAGCCCATGCCTTAAAAATACAAACTACTTTGATTCTGCTGCACCTTTAGGGAATAGAATTTATCTGCCTATTATGTGTCTACTTCTTTCCTTTTTATTTAACTAGCAGACCCTGTGTTTTTCCTATTATGACGAAGCGGTTCACGACATACGTCAAGTGAAACTCACATATACGATCCATCTCAAAACATTTTAATGCCTGTAAAATGTTTTTTGCCTTCCATCAATATGGCTGATGCTAACCTCCATATTAGGATCACGTTTTCCACTGACAAGTAGTAGACGGAGAATTGGCTCAGACAAAGAGTTGTCAGACAGCGGCCGCCTTACACGAAACACACCTGCATTTTTATGGTCAGAGCTAACATGCAGACGGGTACTTTGTTCCACTGTTTTATAACAATCACTGCTAGATTCACAAATAACGATCCGGTAAAAAGGGGAGAACTTGATTTTTCTGTAAATAATAAAGACTAGAATAATTATATTGAAACATTTGCGAAGTCTGCTGGTAGAATAAGCGATTCATTTTAATGTGCTGGACAATTTGTGTCGCCACAATCCTGTACATATCTATGTTTACCATTCACCTATGCTCAGAATATTGATGCCGCATATGATCTATTGCTTCTGTTTTCGTTTTTTTTTAGAGATACTTGACAAAATTATATGACAAATTCGAAAGAATCTGCAATTTTATCAGTCTTGACATAGCATCTCTGTTTAAGTCATTCTCCAACTGCTATAATATAGCTTCCCTTTGCTTCTTCTATAAATATTTTCACAGTAATTGTTCTGATGAGCTATCCGATTTCACCATCCCATCCGTCGTTATGTGGTTAGTGAGGTCAGTTCGCAGGTAGGATGCGGGGCGCCTTTCGTTTCGCGTGAGTGTTTTCGTATTTGTTGTTGTGTTTGAATGGGTGCGTGTCAGCGTGTGTGCTTGGGATGAATGAATGTTTTATATTATTATAGTCCCATATTGATTTCGCCCAGTGAACTGGTATTTCTGCCACATTTAGTTATTGTGGGGGGTTTTATTACTAATATTATTTTTCTTTAGTTTCTTGTAAATAGTTTGTATTTATATTGTAAATACTCATTGGGGTTAGTTTTTAGAATTGTTATTTTATTCCCCTCCCCCCACAGACAGTGAATTGTAAATATGGGGACTAGTTAGTATTTTCATAGAGACAGTGAGGTATTATGGTGGTTGTAGTAAGAAAGTTACGTATGAATGTGATGTTTTAGTGTAAGGAATATTGTTCGTACGATTGGGTCAATGTTTGCGGCTAGCTAAGTTATATTTAAGACAGAAGAAGACCGTCCATTTCCCCAATCCCCCCTTCGGCCTTGTGCCACATTTCTGTAATTTATACAGAATAAATATCGCTTTCCGATTTGACACCTCGTCTTCACAAATTTAAGCGCAGTACTAACTTGGCAGATAGGTCTCATCATTCCACTGATGAAAATAACTATTAGTACTATGCTTATATATGTCAGTCCCCATCTTCTGTCTCCTTGAAACCTGTTCTTTTATTATCCTCTCTGTTTCTTTCGCCCTCAATAACTTCTTGCAACCTAGTGAAATAGGGCATTTAACCAGTTTAAACGCTTAATTGCATGAAATTGCAGGATGGTGAATTGGATTCACTACTAATTAGATAATAATTATTACATTTCTCGTCGTTGACGGAACTCAATACCAAGTATTGCGTGCTCATAGACATTCCCTTCTATGTGAAACGAGTCCTATGTTGGATCTGAAGAAACGTCCGTAACCACCGCATGGTAGTTTAAGAGGGTTCAGGGAATGAAGGGTTCTATCCTTTCTTTGGTCTGTCTTCGTCTCTTCTATTTGTCTTGTGGTGTTTTCCAATAATGTTTTTGCGTGGACTGTTCTCCAATTAGTTTTTTTTTTCTGCTACTGTCTCCAAATTGACCTGATCGACTTCTGACCTTCAGGAAAATGTTTTTGGTTTGATCCTTGAGTCGACGGCGGGGGTGTTCCACGTGGTCTCCTGCCAGATGCGAACTCCGAGAATAGTATTTGTTTGAGTAAGTGGATGTCTGGCATTCGGGAAAGGCGTGTCATGATGGCTTCAACACGCTCTCTCTCTCTCTCTCTCTCTCTCTCTCTCTCTCTCTCTCTCTCTCTCTCTCTCTCTCTCTCTCTTTCGCGCGCGCGCGCGCAAATGTTTTCCGTGAACTAAAAAATCGTATTACCCTTTGTATTGCTAATGATGGAGGACATGTGGAAACTTAAATAAAATTTCAATAAAACCTTAAAAAATATAGATTTACTTCTTTCTAATCCTTTTTACAAATTATTTCTATCGCAAATACAAATAAAGTTATAATTTTTTTAATGTGCACACAAAATTTATGGACACACTGTATATATATATATATATATATATATATATATATATATATATATATATATATATAGATAGATAGATAGATAGATAGATAGATATAATACCAATTGTTAATTGGTAGGGATAATTCCAAGGAGGACAATTATCCAAGAAGAGCTCAACGTAAGTAACAGTGCAATAATAATAATAATAATAATAATAATAAGAAGAAGAAGAAGAAGAAGAAGAAGAAGAAGAAGAAGAAGAAGAAGAAGAAGAAGAAAAGACAATCCTTAAAAGTCAATTTCGGTTCTTGTTATGGTCCAAGTTCCTTGTACCACGGTGATGGTCCAAGGCAGAACCAATGAAGAATAACTCGAACACAGGTATGGAATAACACAGATATATTACAAACAGAAATATATACAAAGAAGTAGAAGTATTAGTAATGACTATCAGATTTGGTTAGAGTGAACTATGTTGTCTCGACAACTATCACTATTCCAATGTCTTACAGTAATCGTCTGACGCGACTGTGTCTCTGACTCTGACTCTGACTGCTGACTCTGAAAATGTTCAACAACAGGCCCACGTGTGTCGAATGTGGCACAAGGCCGGTTTAATGTGAGCTCGGGTTGGTCAACCTCCCCGAACGAGGCTCTGCCCTTCGGCGGAGCCACGTCCGGGTTCCTCCCTGCCCAGAGGCAGAGAGTTTGACCGTCTAGCCGAGTCGTCCAAAAACAACTGACTCTGAGGCGCAGTATTTATGATGTCCGGAATAGTCCATTATTATTATGAGTAAGTTCCCATAACAGTTATAATCCTTGACAAAATCCAGAGTCGAATATGCAATGTGATATGTCCTGATCTGGCATCTAGTCTACAGTCACTTTCTCACAGACGTGCCGTGGCTTTCCTCTGTCTCTTCTACAAGTATTTTCACGGCAACCGTTCCAACGAGCTACTATCGCTGGTTCCCAGACTGCATGAATTTAAGCGAGCCACTCGGCTGGCGTCTCGATCCCACCTTTTCACTGTCAAAACGGTTAAATTTAACCGTCTCTTCTACTCAAACAGCCTCTTCTCTCGCACTTCCCGTCTGTGGAACTCCCTTCCCCTTACTTGCTTCCTCGATGACTATAATCTTCAAATATTTAAGTGTAATGTCAATCGACATCTGACAACCTGAGCTTAACCTCCGTCTTTCTCTGTATCCTTTCCTCAAACACGCCTCTTTACTCTTGTTCTCAATCCTCTGTAACCTCTAGGGGCACTCCCGCTTTGCTAAGGGTAAATTGCTTTCAAAAAATAATTTTATGAATATATCCAAATATTGATCTCTTCAGCGCGGTTGTTTTATAGAAACGAAATCAATCTGTCCAGACAAAAAGAAAAGGGAAATGAAAAAGGGAAATGAAAAAGAAATTATAATAAAAAAGAAAAAGAAATATTTCAATATAATTTTTAAATTTTTAAATTAGGGAAGAAAGAAAAAAAGAGAGATAGGGGAGAGAGGCAAGTTTCATTGAATAATTACACGAGTTTTGTCTGCTCATTTTCAACAGGATCCATTCATATTTTCGGATGAGCTTTCTGGTGTCGGTATTAAAAGAAAATAGAAAATTACAGTGTTGATACACATAGTTTTATTCCGAGTACTTTCGACATAAACACAATGTCATCCTCAGGGTGTGTTTTTAAGACAAAAATTTTAATATTACTTTCAAAGACAAAATTTTCATCTCAAAGTTATAATTTTACATGTAGAGTGAGGATCGCTAGTTTTTTTTTTGTCCTATGCGGTATATGTTACATTCTAGAGGAGGTAACTAATTATTTCCAAAGTACTTGTCATAACTATTCAACGAAAGTAGCCTCAATGAATACATGCTGCCAAAATACACAATACACACACACACACACACACACACACATATATATATATATATATATATATATATATATATATATATATATATATATATGTGTGTGTGTGTGTGTGTGTGTGTGTGTGTGTGTGTATATATATATATATGATGTGCTTACGACCATAACTGAATATGAATAAGAAGCACTTGATAATAACGGCGAAGCTCGATGTGTGGCTCTAGATATCTCGAAGGCGTTTGACAGGGTTTGGCACGCTGGTCTTCTAGGCAAGGTCCAGGGCTACGGTATCACATGACGATTATTTGATTTAACCCAATCATTCCTAGCAAATTGTGAAATGAAGGTCGTTCTGAACGGGCTCTCTTCCAGATCCTCTCAGATGAACGCCGGTATTCCCCAAGGCTCTACCCTGAGCCTTACACTGTTCCTATCTTCATCAATGATCTTCCTGATGTCATCAGTTCCTGATAAAGCTTCTAGGCAGATGACACTACCATCTGAAGCAGTAGTAAATCCGGCAGTGATGACAAAGTCCGCTACTCTCAACCAGAACCTCAGTGGTTAACTGGAGCAGTAAATGGCTTGTCAATTTTAATGATTCCTAAACTAAATTGCTCTCATTTAACCAACACAGAGAAAATTCCCTGTCCAATATCAGCATGGTTGAAGCTCAAATCCGGGAGAGAGTCTCATTGCATCTTCTAGGCCTCACGTTTTCAAATGACTTGAATCAATAGCTGCATCTACTGCAAGGAAAGTTGGGTCACTGTGTCGTGCCAGAAGATTTTTTCTCGTCAGAGTCCATCTTGCACACTTACAAATCTACCATTCGGCCGTGCATTGAATACAGTCGACATATCTGGTTTGGTACCCCCTGCTGTTCATCTCGAGGTTCTCGACAAAATCCAAAGAAGGATCTGCAATGTAGTCGGTCCTGACCTGGCATCTTTCTCAGGATGGAACTTCCCTCTGTCTTTTCTACAAAAATCTTTTTATCTATATAATTTAAATTTACATTTAGGTCCCATTTTATTCCGGTTTTAAATTTTCATTCTTCATCTAACCCCAAATTAATGTCATGAAGTTTATGTTAGAGACAAATACCTACCACCCTCCCCTGATCCTTGACTCTTGCCTTTCGTCTGACTGAAACATTGAAATGGATAAATTCTGTATTAGTTTTTTTAACAGGTTGATTTTTTAGCTTTCACAGTTAAATTCTATTTCGCCCCGCCTACTTTACTGTATAAACGCGAACACAGTCAACACCGGGGTTGATAAAACAGACGACCGATATCTTTGTCTGTCTGTCGAAATAGGCTATTCCTCATTTGTGGTAATTTTTAATTTTATTGTATTATTAATTATATACATTCGGCAGAATTGAGTCACTGTCAGTCACTGTGTGTTTATCTAAATCTAAAAATAAACACGCTAAAATTCACCTTCATCCCTGCCGTGCGCCGACGGCTTAGTGGTAGAAGTTCCGACTGATGCCAATTCAGTCGGGTTTCGATCCTAGCTAGAGGCAACCGGACGTCTAGCCACACTGATGATCTGTGAAATAGCGAAAAAGTCTGTATGTGGATGACAAAAATATATATATATATATATACAGGGTGTCCATAAATTTCGTGTGCACTTTAAAAAAGTTATAACTTTATTTATATTTGCGATAGAAATAATCTGTAAAAATGTTATATAGTTTAATGTACCTAGTTTTAAGCATAGCTAAAATAACTAATGCAATTTCAGGCATTACTGTAAATCAGTTGGCAAATGTTTCCCGTGAACTGCAAAATCGTCTTACCCTTTGTATTGATAATGATGGAGGACATGTAGAAACATAAATAAAATTTCAATAAAACCTTAAAAAATATAGATTTACTTCTTTGTAATTCTTTTTACAAATTATTTCTATCGCAAATACAAATAAAGTTATAAATTTCTTAAAGTGCACACAAACTTTATGGACACCCTGTATATATATATATATATATATATATATATATATATATATATATATATATATATATATATATAATGTGCACTTTTATATTTGCATACGCTCTATCCCTGATATTCAACACTTTAACCCATAAATATAGCATACTTGAAAACTATAATTTATCATATATATATATATATATATATTTACATGTGTGTGTGTGTGTGTGTGTGTGTGTGTGTGTGTGTGTGTGTGTGTGTGTGTGTGTGTTGAATTAAGCAGGCGTTGAATACATTTTCGTCTGGCAAATGGACACATTTTCTCGGCTCCGATAAGGATCGGACACCTTTCCGAAAGTAATCTTTGTGGAGCTAATTTGCATTTATTTCATCATCATCCTAGTAACATTATTTGGGGCCACAGTGCGATCTGCATCTGTTTTCGCTTGTCTAAGTGCTTACATTGTTATATTTGAAAATTTTTTGTAGGAAACGCGTGCAGAGCGAAGACTGAGAAATTGGCCCGTGCGCGCGGTCATGAAGGCGTCTCACGCTTAGCTGCCGACGCGCATCCACACACACGCACAGCCGGAAGAATCCGTGCAGAGAAGCTCGAAAACTCGTCTCAAACGATATATGGCTTGCAGTTCCCCCCCACCCTGTTTGTGTGTTATGGTGGTAACGCTATGCGAAGTGTGTGTGTGTGTGTGTGTCAAATTGCTGCGTTGTGGTTGATTATAAATAGGGTTCAGTTGAAGGCAAAATGAACAGAAGGAGGATGAAGTAATTGAGGATTTTTTGAAATCTTAAAATACCCCAGAAGCAAACAGAGAGAGGGAGAGAGGGAGGGGGGGAAAGAGAGTTAGAGAGAAAGAGTGCGTGAGAGAGAGAGAGAGAGCGGCGGATAAGCGTGAGATAGAAGGTTTAAGTTTTGTTTTAGAGCAAATAAAAAGCATAACAGCATGTTGATCATGAGTAACAAAAATAGATTTGAACAGATTGAGATAGATAGATAGATAGATAGATAGATAGATAGATAGATAGATAGATAAAGAAACTGGGATAGATAGATAGATAGATAGATAGATAGATAGATAGATAGATAGATAGATAAAGAAACTGGGATAGAGAGATAGATAGATAGATAGATAGATAGATAGATAGATAGATAAAGAAACTGGGATAGATAGATAGATAGATAGATAGATAGATAGATAGATAGATAGATGAAGAAACTGGGATAGATAGATAGATAGATAGATAGATAGATAGATAGATAGATAGATAGATAGATAGATAGATGAAGAAACTGGGATAGATAGATAGATAGATAGATAGATAGATAGATAGATAGATAGATAAAGAAACTGGGATAGATAGATAGATAGATAGATAGATAGATAGATAGATAGATAGATAGATAGATAGATAAAGGAACTGGGATAGATAGATAGATAGATAGATAGATAGATAGATAGATAGATAGATAGATAAAGAAACTGGTATAGATAGATAGATAGATAGATAGATAGATAGATAGATAGATAGATAGATAGATAGATAGATGAAGAAACTGGGATAGATAGATAGATAGATAGATAGATAGATAGATAGATAGATAGATGAAGAAACTGGGATAGATAGATAGATAGATAGATAGATAGATAGATAGATAGATAGATGAAGAAACTGGGATAGATAGATAGATAGATAGATAGATAGATAGATAGATAGATAGATAGATAGATAGATAGATAGATGAAGAAACTGGGATAGATAGATAGATAGATAGATAGATAGATAGATAGATAGATAGATAGATAGATAGATAGATAGATAGATGAAGAAACTGGGATAGATAGATAGATAGATAGATAGATAGATAGATAGATAGATAGATAGATAGATAGAAAAGGATGTAGAATGACTTATTGCAACGGGATATGAAGCAAGAGATATTTGGAGATTTAGAAAGAAAGAAAGAAAGAAAGAAAGAAAGAGAGAAAGAAAGAAAGAAAGAAAGAAAGAAAGAAAGAAAGAAAGAATGAAAAAAGAAAGAAAGAAAGAAAGAAAGAAAGAAAGAAAGAAGAAAGAAAGAAAGAAAGAAAGCAATGGAAATAATGATAGCAGGAGAAAGAAAGAAAGAAAGCAATGGAAATAATGATAGTAGGAGAAAGAAAGAAAGAAAGAAAGAAAGAAAGGAAAAGGAATGGAAGGAAATAAAAAATAGAGAAAGAAAGGAGTAAATACTAACTGAACAAAATAATATAAAAAATGAACGGGTAAATGCCAAAAGAATAAATTAAAATTTAATACGAGTGAAAGAAAAAAAGAGAAAAAGGAATAAACAATGTCTGAATGTTTGAAAAAAATAAAGAAAGAAAGTATGAATGAAAGAGAAAAGAAAGAAAGAAACAAAGCATGAATTGAAGAAAAAAGAAAGAAAGAAAAGAGCAGAGTGAATAAAACAGGAAACCATAAATTCGAGAAAGTAGAAAAGGAGAAGTATAGCAAAAAAAAGGAGGGAAAAGAATGCCAACGAATTGAAGAAAGTTTGAAAAGAAGGCCACGGATGAAATTCGACAAAGACATCAATTAAGAAGACAATTAAATAATAATAATAATAATAACAATAATAATAATAATAACAATAATAATAATAATTACTAACACAAGATGAAAAAAAAAAGGAAGGAGAAAAGGTAGGAAATAAAGTGAGTCTGAAAGCAGAAGAAAAAAAAAGGAAGAAAACCCGGTGCTTTTATCTGTTTATTCCTATTTTTGTCATCTTAAAGATTTGCTTCATCGTCGCTTTTGCGAAGCTGCTACTGCTGCTGTTGAGATTGCATGTCACCCGGTGCATGCTGATGGAGCGGTATACAAGTTATCTTCACAAAGAGTCAAGGATACAGAGGGAATAAGGCGGATGCATTTTGCATGCGACGTTCTACGCATGCGCTGAGCACGTGCACCAGAAGCCGAAATAGCAGTAGCTGCGCTCGCGCATGCGCGCAGCGAACAAAGCGTTTTCGGTTCGTGTTTTGGATTGGCTCCATATGCTTGTCTGCGAGTGTCGTCCACGCGTGCTTTCTCGGCCTCGCATGGAAGCAGCTGCGAATGCACACGTGCGTGTGTGTGTGTGTGCGTGTGTGTACTTGTTATATACTGCCGATTTAAAATTTTAGCACCCATCTTCAGAAGAATCGATATTTACTAATAGAGGATTTGTTTGGTATATATATATATATATATATATATATATATATATATATATATATATATATATATATATATATATATATATATATAAACATAGGAAAGATGATGGCGATTGAATATACGACAATAGTTAAAATCTGGACGAGTGGCTACATATATATCACACCAGGGCGAGACGGGTTATAGCTATTGAGATAGCTTACTTATGTCATACCACTGAGTCTCAATAAATGTACACTTTATTTGTGATGTGGATGGGAAAAGAACGAATGTTCGTTTTAGCTTTGATTTTGTCATTAAATAAGAATTTTGCAATAAATAGACAGATTGCTACTCGAAACATATATATATATATATATATATATATATATATATATATATATATATATATATATATATATATATATATATTAGATCAGTTAGATCAGGGCTACAGGAATGTAGGACGCCCATGGCTAAGATACAATGACAAGCTGAAAAGCAACTTGTCAGCAGTCAATATACCACATAACACCCTTGAGCGCTTAGACTTGGAACGGGTATAATGGAGATTAGCGTGTTTTATTGGACTCAGCAACTTTCAATATTGCTTGTCTGAATCATCTTCAAGAAGCGAGAGCAAGATCTAAACGGTCAGCCAATCTAACAATGATCACATCTCACAATCCTCAGACTTGCTCCATATGTGGCCTCCTTTGTAAATCACTAGCGGGTTTAAGATCCACTTAAGATTATCGCACAAAATTTCATAACTGAATCAACTAAGCTGTCAGATCCTCATATGTCGAAACCGACGGGAGAGTACATTATTTATATATATATATATATGTAGCATATTGATGAAATGGTGTGCGAATCTTCGGCATAGAGACCTCCTATATACGCCAATGTTTGGGAAGCTTAAATTAGTGTCAAATTCGAAAATTATTGATCACCTTCATGGTCTCAATTTTTGGTTGACGAACAAATCTCAGCCCCAAGAATTGCTCTGACCCCGAGGAATATACTGTGATTATAATTCATGTTAAGTTGTGTATGCAGGCGTTTTAAGGCAAGTGGATATCAAAATGTTTGAATGGCAAACAGAATATTTGCTAAAAACCCAGAGATATCTGGGGAATGTATTTGGTTTGTACTTCATGAGCAAATGTCTATGCAGAAGATTTCAGGCCAGTAGGTGCCAAATCGTTGTAATGTCAACAAGAAAAATTGCTGGGACACTAGCAATTGCCAATGCAGATGTTCTCAGGTAACTGTCGGTGGAGGGATGTTTCAATTTTCACCAGAAGAATTGCTGAGGACTTATTGATAACGTCGTAGATTTATCATTCCTAGCAAATGTTTATGATAATGCCCTCAGGCAAGTGGGTACCAAAATGAATTTGCAACCCGAACAATTTCTGAGATCCTAGAAATATCTGGGGAACATATTGAGTTTATGATTCAGGGACAATTGTTTATGCAGGAGCATTCACTCATGCGGTGCTAAAATGCTTGAATTTCGACCAGAAGAATTTCTGAAGTCCTAGAAATTAAGGCTACCCTTGAAATATCGGAATGTATTCAGTTTGTAATTCATGAGCAATTATGAAATGGCCTAAGTCCGACAATTATTTATATATGTTTTATTGTCATACGTTATTTATATATACACAAATATTTAAGTAAATGGACTGTTTGTAATAAACAGTATTAACAACATTTACGGACCTGAAAGTCCGAGAAATCTCATAGAAAATTTGCGTCCTCCGACAGGAATCGAACTTGTATCCTACAAGGATATAGACTGACGTGTTTTACCAGTTTAGCTATGAAGGAGAAAGGTCTATTTTACTGCTTTTAAACTACAAATTTCCCATGATTTCCCTTGAACGTCCATATCGGCTCGAAGCGTAGCTTAACGTAAGCAAATGACGTTACACACTACGAAAAGGCCTAAAACCGACGATTATTTTAAGATATTTTGCTGTTATATATTATTTATATATACAAAAATATTTAAGTAAATGCTCTGTTTATAATAAACAATATTAAACAACATTTACCGGCCTGAATGTCCGAGAAACTTCATAGAAAATATGCGTCCTCCGACAGGAATCGAACCTGTGTTCTATACGGAACTATTAATACTGTTTATTATAAACAGAACATTTACTTAAATATTTGTGTCTATATAAATAAAGTATAAGAATTAAATATATTAAAATAATTATCGAATTTTGTCCATTTTGTAGTGTGATTCGAGAAGATATGGACGTTTGAGGGAAATCATGAGAAGTTTGTAGTTTAAAAGCAGTAAAATCGACCTTTCTAAGCAGACGCTCCTTCGTAGGTAAACCGGTATAGCACGTCAGGCTATACGATGGTTCCTTGCAGGATACAGGTTCAATTTCTGGCATATTTTCTGTGAAACTTCTCGGACGTTCAGGCCAGTAAAAATTAACACTGTTTATTATAAACAGAGCATTTACTTAAATATTTGTGCCTATATAAACAAGGTATCACAATAAAATATATTAAATGAGCAATTAGGTATGTATGCCCTTTTCAGTCAAGTGGAAAGTCAAAATGTTTGAATCTCAAACAGAATTAATTTTGAAGGAACACCAACTAATTGATTTTGTAGCATTTTCACAAACCTTTGAATAATCCTTATGGAATCATTCATTTCAATTGCTACGCGATGATCAAACAAGGATTTATTCAATGACAGTAGATGTTCCCCTGTGTTCAAAGGCATTCAGAATCTAAAATCAAACAGAAATATAATGGCCAGGTTTTTTTGAGATAGTACTGAAAGGTTCTCGGCCAGATTCACTCCCCCAAATCTGAGCCTCACTGAGGCTGGAAACAGTGTTTTTTTTTTCTATTGTAAAGTGTTGCCAAGTTGAAGGATCATTATGTGTATTTTTGAATTTGTTTCAGGTAATTGTTGAAATAAAAAATGTGGAATTATTTTCAAGTCTTGCTTTCCATGCAACCAGAAGAATTGCTGAAACCCTAGAGATATCTGGGGAACATTCTGGGTTTGTAATTCATTGTGTATGCAAGAAGCATTCAGGTTGTCAAAATGTTTGAATATTAACCAGAAATAATCTTGAGGGAATTTTGCAGTATTTTCAAGAACCTTGGAATAATTTTTCTGGAAGAACTTATCACTGTTGATGAAATCTAGTTACCTCCATTATGATCTGAAGATCCAAGAATTGTTCATGCAGTGATGATCCTTGGGTTCTATGGCTGAAAAATTTCAAGAAATAAAACTCATGGCCAGCAATTTATGAGATAAGAAAAGTATTTTCATGATTGATAATTTTCAGATGGACCAACATTACAATTAATTTAGATCTACTACTCTAAATAGCTGTGCTGATTAAAGAAAACATTGAAAGAAAAATGCTGAGGAATGCTATAGAAAGTTGTTCTTTTCTGGGACAATATAATCACTGTTAGAATTGTCAAAACGATGACTGTTTTGAAGAATTCCTCATTTGAGTGTATAGATCATCTAGCCTACTCACCTGATCTTAGTAAATCCAAGTAATTCCTGTTTCCAAATCTTAAAAAGGAGGTAGAATGGAAGAAATCTTCAAATGATGCACAGGTTATAGCAGCTGTAGAGTAGTATTGCAATGGATAACGTTTTTGGAAAGAGTTAAAAAAAGAAATGTGTGCTAAATTGCTGGGTGAATATATGGATTAAGATGTAAGTTTCATGACTCCAGATCACCTCCTTATTTCACACACACACACATTCACATGCACACACATTTCTAAAGAATCAATAGGTTTTATTTTTAATCCAGTATTTGTATTACTTCACAAGTTATTATCGGCGATACTCATATTTGAAATAGACGCCCCATTTTTTATTTTCTAATATGTGTATCTAATTATAACTAAAGTAATAGAAATGTCAGATTACAAATAAAATCCATTAACTCTTTAGAAATTGCTTTGTTTACATTTCAATATGAAACTAAGTGGATATGAGCTTTTAAGAGAAAGAAATGACCTGACTGAGGAAGTTTGTTTTCCCAAAAAGGTAAAATAGGGACTTGCTGAACTGTGATACTCTACACAGTAGACTGAAAAATACTGAAAAATAGAAAAAGAAAAAGGCAAACTTAACTTTCTCAATAAAGTCCTCGAAGCCTAGATTGTCTAGACCAGGGGTCTACGCACCTATGACTCTCGTGTCATACATGGCACGCCAAGCAAATGTCACTCATCCGCAAATGACAACAAAGCACAAAGCAATAACTACTACAACGCAAAGAAGATACTTAGTTGTTTCAATTATAATATATAGTAAAGTATATATACTATATACTACTATATAAAATATATTGTAGACACATATATTGACCTTGACGGGACAAAGTTAGTAGACGTTTGCGCACCACTGGCCTAGAGAGAGCAAACGTTAAATCGTACGAAAAAATGACTCTAGTCATATATATATATTCTGCTTATATATTAATATTATAGATATTTAAGTAAATTTATCGTTTATAATAAACGTATTAATTAAAAATTATAAACAACTTGTCTATATTATTTAACCAAACATATTTGAGAGATTTACTGCCGCCAAAATAAAACTTATTCATACACACACATATATATATATATATATTTAAGCAAATGCTCTGTTTTATAATAAACAATATTAAATAACATTATACTTGTATCTATAAAAAGAACGGTAAACATATCATAAAATGTCTTTAAATAAATTGTCGGACGATGTCCAATTCAAATATATATATATATATATATATATATATATATATATGAATAAGATGTACTTCGGCGGAAAAATACATCTTATATATATATATATATATATATATATATATATATATATACATATACATATATATATATATATATATATATATATATATATATATATATATATATATATATATATATATATATATAGTTTAGAAGTCTTAATACTAAGCAAATAGAACATAATACTGCTTCCACTTGTTCCAAATATATTAATCTCTTTTATCGTAGTCAAATGCATACTAATTATAAACAAAATGAAAATATACTAAAAAAATTAGTAAATACTGATGTATCTACAACAGATCCTACCAAAAACATTAGGTTATTTATATACTATACTAAATCTAGTATATCCTCCCCGTTAGCGATTTGTAAAAAACTAACATAGTTTACAAATTTAAGTGCCCTTTGGGAGATTGTATTTCCAATGGATTAAATAATATTTATGTTGGTCACACCACAAACTCGCTTAAACGACGCTTGACTCTACATTTAAATGATAACTCTAAATATTTAGACATTTAAAACAACATGCCTACCCGCGTACTCAATTCCGGAAAATCCTTGTTGACAACACAACTATACTTAAACATGAAAACAATAAACAAAAATTTAAAATTCTTGAAGCTATACACATAAAACTGTTGAAACCTAACCTGAACAAAATAAACAATGAAATCTTCACAAATATTCTTAAATGCCTATAATTTATAACAGAATTCATTGCTTTATACCAACGGCATTCCCATACTTAATACTACTCGTTTTCACTCTCGCGTGGTCATGTGTGATGTCACGAGCTGCGACGTGATTTTGGCTTCCTTGTCTCGTATTTACGAGTCTGTCGTTACTTTGAAATTTTCAAGCAGCAATGGTGGACTATTATTGTGGTTTCATCTGTGTGTTGTTTGCTTTATTGAAATTGTCATCTTTGATAATGGGTTATGTAAGCCGAAAGCTTAGATTGGATTTAAACATCTATCAATATGGTGATTTCCATTCGTCATTCAGTGATCATCTTATTAAGCTTATCAGACAATATGAAAGGAACTTACTTAAAATAAATAGACAAAACTTGTCTATATTATTTAATGAAACATTCATTAATAAAAAAATTGCTGCCTAACTATATATATATATATATATATATATATATATATATATATATATATATATATATATATATATATATATAAAAGGCTCAAACACTAATATTCCATGGTTATAATTTATTAGATTGGAATCGTAATCACGATCCAATTCATCAGACCTACAATTGAATTTGAAGGTCAGATGACTTGTATCGTGATTACGATTCCAATGTAATAAATTATAATCATGGAGCATTAGTGTTTGAGCCTTTTATATTATATTCTTACTGGACATTGAGTTCTATCTCGATTCTATCGTCTTGGGAATTTACATATATATATATATTGACCACTAATATTATATATATATATATATATATATATATATATATATACATACATATATATATATATATATATATATATATATATATATATATATTTAAAGACATTTTTATGTTTAACATCCTTTTTATCGATACAAGTATTTAAGTAAATGCTCTGTTTATCATAAACACTATTAAATAACATTTACCGACCTGAATGTCCGAGAAATTTTCATGATTCGAACCTGTATCCTATACGGAACCGTCATTTAGCTTGACGTGCCTTTAACCGATTTGGCCACAGAGGAGCGTTCGGTTGGCAAGGTCATATATGAATAAGATGTATTTTGGCGGCAATAATTCTCCCAAACATGTTTGGTTAAATAATATGGATAAGTTCTGTTTATCATTTTTTTTTTTCATTTAAGCTTTTAAATTTCCGAATTAGGTGGTCTGTGTTATCGGTAAATTCGCCATCGTTCGTATTTACTTTTAGTTTATATTTTCTTCCGAGTACTTTCGAATGTTGATACATTCGTCTTGAATCATTGTTCTCTGTCTCTTTACTGAACTGTTATTTTTTAAAATTCCGCCGTTCGCACGTTTCATGGAATCAATTTAATGTCACTGGAGATCACATCTTAAAAACGTTTTATTTTTTTAAACACTGTTTCATATACTGTCCCCTATAGAGAAATATATCTTATTTAATTTTGGATACATCTATATTACAACAACCTCCAGAATTTAGAATTTTTCTTTTCACTGTGTACTACATAAATTCTTATAATATATGTATATATGTTGGACTCTCCCGTCTTTTTCGACGTATGAGGGTCAAGGAACTCAGTTCCTAGGAACCGACATTCCAGACACCAGCACATATGATTTGATTATAGTGGTGAAGTATTTGTGCACAACCAACCACACTTTTTTTGAAGAGCCGAATAGAGAGACCTGGTGCATTATATAACACAAGTTTCCCAAACGACCCTCCGCAGGTTTTGAATTCAGAATTGTCCTTCTCTTAGACCAGTATATAACCAAGTTTGTCCTGAAATTTACCCATATGTTGGCGGGGAAGAAGAGGATTCATACCTTTCCCAACGGCATTAGCACGCAAGATTATATATATATATATATATATATATATATATATATATATATATATATATATATATATAGGTATTTTCATAACGGACTACCTCTAAACGAAGCAAACATTTAATCTACCCTGAACTTCTTTATCGATTAAAGGAGCCGTTGAAAGAAAAAGAGGACAGTTGCGAAAAGCTATTTTCCGGAAGACTTCGCCTAATCACAGGGCTAACAAGATATTGTGGGATACCGTGGCCGTTAATAATTAAGTATAACTGAAGACTTCAATGTTAAAATCAAACAATATTTAATTAAAACTGCAAATAAATACTTAACAAGAACAACGTAGAAAAAGTCAACCAAAGATAATTAACCATTTCAGAGAATCCCTTGTTAGTATCGCGGCTCGGCTTAACGTCCAGTAAATCCTAAATCAAAACCCAAATCATCGACGCACAATAATTCACACTAATTCGACTGGATAGTTCCACTCAATAATCATTGCAGTCAGTAGCCTGACACCGCTATTTATACACCTGGCAGAAAACATATTCATAAGTGTCACGCTCGAACCTCGGTGTCAGTAGTTACTCATTTGCTTTCTATATGACACAAAACGAAGAATGTTTTAAAGAATCTGTGGTTTGAGTGCATAGACCATCGCTTCTATTCTGACACCATCTTAGAAAAAAAAAGTTTGAAAGGGAGATTCACAAGCAGCAGTTTCCGTGACCAAGGATCGGGTATATTTTGAAAGGGTTAACGTTATGACAGAGACACAATGGGCCAAGTGTTGAACTGTGGAGTGAATATTTGGAATAACATGTAAACTTCGAGGCGCTATTGGCGCTGCAGATTTCTAGGCCCGACCAAAGAGAATGACCTAGAATCATGAAACATAAATGTTATTCTATATATTCAACCTGCAGTTTGGCACGTTTAACTATACTTTTTCAAATACCTCTAACACTTCAAAAAGATTACTGATATCTGGTCAATGAATTCCTGTCTTTGAGACGTCGGACGCGTGGAGGAATTTTCAAAACCTTCCCGTATATATATATATATATATATATATATATATATATATATATATATAGATAGATAGATAGATAGATAGATAGATAGATAGATAGAGAGAGAGAGAGAGAATTAGTAAAAAAGTGAAGAGAGACTACACACGGATTCATATGATGTATATAAATATTGCTTATGGTAATTTTGACCTTTTTTGTTTTGTTTATATATATATATATATATATATATATATATATATATAGAGAGAGAGAGAGAGAGAGAGAGAAGGAGGGAGAGAGAATTAGTAAAAAAGTGAAGACAGACTACACACGCATTCATATGATGTATATAAATATTGCTTATGGTAATTTTGACCTGTTTTTTTGTTTTGTTTATATATATATATATATATATATATATATATATATAGAGAGAGAGAGAGAGAGAGAGAGAGAGAGAGAGAGAGAGAGAGAGTGAGTGAGAGAGAGAGAAGGAGGGAGAGAGAATTAGTAAAAAAAAGTGAAGAGAGACTACACACGCATTCATATGGTGTATATAAATATTGCTTATGGTAATTTTGACCTGTTTTTTTTTGTTTTGTTTTTCCTCTGAACAATGACTTATTTCTTTCAAAAATCTGCGTCACTTCTGTGAAACGGGAGATGAATTACTTGCCATGGAATTTGGTATCTAAAATAAATTTCACACCCCGGTGCGTAAAGCAAGTCAAATTAAAAATTTCAACGTTGGAGAGGTGCTGAAGTGTTTTCTGTCCGACCAGAAAGCATGCCCGAGAAGAATAGCTCCTCTATAGCTATTTCCATGGCAGATGCTCTGTCGAGCAAGTAAAATGAAACATTTCACTGCTCTAGAGGTCCTGAAAAGTTCTTAGCCCGACCAAGAAGGATAGCCGAGAGCCGTGAAACGTACGCGCTTCTTTACAACCCCCCCAACTCTTCAACGTCATCACCACATCGTTTCTTAAACTAGTTTAACCCTTACAATATTCGGAGTGTTGGTCATTGAAATACCGATTTTGATATTGGGTATCGCCGATAACTTAGAGAGGGGAATTAACAGGAGATAACTGATAACTGACATCCATTAAACATGGCACGTGGAACTAGAACAGTCTACCCTAGTAAGCGAAATAAAGGGTTCAGTTCGACATTCCAACCACCTGAAGAAAGCCGGAGCGTACAACAGCCGAAACGTTGTGATATATATGGTGACAAAGATGAGTGCAATGGTCCGAATAATGTAAATAATGTACATAGTACCTCATCTCAGAAATATAGACAGATACTGAACCATATGTTGTTAATATAGGTTGTGGTCTTTGCAACCTAAACTTTCTTCCACGAATAAATTCATGAAATTTCTTCACAGCAAATATACATGCTAGAGTCTATTTTTCGATATGGCTGTAA
The DNA here is from genome assembly GCA_964036315.1 of Acanthosepion esculentum. Classification (NCBI taxonomy): domain Eukaryota; kingdom Metazoa; phylum Mollusca; class Cephalopoda; order Sepiida; family Sepiidae; genus Acanthosepion; species Acanthosepion esculentum. The sequence goes on from OZ038484.1 coordinate 17,874,927, forward strand.
TTTTTCTGTGTCGATAGAAGCGAGCATGAAGCATGAGCGAAGGCTTTCATTTTATCTTTATTGTAAAATCACTACTCCAATACCGCACTCACTAGCATCTGACGCCACCACAATTTCTGCTTTTGGATCGTAGTGTGCCAATGATAAAACTGACGTCAAACGCCTTTTGGCAATTATAATTCCTGATCCACTTTACTCCTTTTTTAAGTAGATCGTTCAGTAGAGCTCTCAAATTATGCATATTATGTATATATATTTGACAGTAATTAGTCAGTCTTAGAAAAACTTGTAACGTAGTCACGTCTGTTGGTGAAGGCATATTTTTAATTGCACTTGCCCTCGACGGATTTGGTTGACGAACATTTTTATCAATAATTTGACCAAGGTATTAAATTTTGGGTAAAAACTATTAGCGTTTTTCTTGAATGATTCTGAGTTTGTCTCTGTAGACTCTTAGTGTTTTCAAAATAGTTTTCATATGCCCAAAATGTTGTTATTTAGATACACTTTTGATTAAAATGTCGTCCAGATATGTCACTGTGAAATCGCAGTCCACAAGCATGGTATCCATACCTTGGTGAAAATAGCTGGTGTCACCTTTATACCAAAAGGAAGTCGGTTCAAATTATATAATCATCTGTGCGTATTTATGTTCGTTAATTCTAAACATTCAATTCCAATCTGAATTTGTAAGCATGCTTCAGATACAACTTTGAAAATATTCTTCCGCCATTTAAATTTCCTCTGGACTTGGTAATGGGTAGTTATGTGTTTTTAAACAACTGTTTAATCCTGTTGAGAAATACGCGCAAACACGAATTATATTATTTTTTCTTTACATACACCGCTGATGTATTTTGAATGGCTAATTTTTTCTATTACACCAATTCTGGATTTCTTGACACAAAATCTGATATCGAAGATGATGTACGCAAATTTAAAATAATCTTAGACTAAATCCTATCGAATGTGCCCGGCATTGATACCATCGTTTACAATCGAATCTAAAGGATGTTTACTATTTTGGCGAGTGCAACTCTTATTAAGTCCTGTACATCTGTTACCTATAAAATTGATTCTTTTGTTCTCATATATGATATCCTTCACTGTCGATCCAGAATGTACCTGACTCGTTATGCTATTCTTCCATCTTCCTAAGAGATAGGTCAAGCCGAAAATCGAGTACTGTTGCCATATTTGGGCAGGAGTTACCCAGCCCTCACTTTTCAGTCTCGATAGAGTTCAAAAGCGTTTCCGAGTCCTTGTTGGAGAGGAATTATTTTCATTTGCTCTCTTACAGGCGGGAAGTGGAGAGTCTCTCACTGCTCTGTCGCTACTAGTACAGAAAGTGCTCGGACGAACTACATTCTTAGGTTTCACCAGATCTAACCTTCAGAGATAGGACCGGCCATGCCACTTACATCGTAGCAGACCAACCCATTCCTTCCGTATTCCATCAGCGATAAGTAAGTTCAACTCAAATAGCTTCTTCTGCGAATCTGTGGAACAGACTCCCAAGCAGATGCTTCCCCGATCACTACAATCTTAACCTGTTCAAGTCTAGAGTTAACCGTTATCTTCCTTTCCTATCCGTATAAAATGCCCTTTAAGGTAACCCCCCTAACTCGAGTGGCCTCCGGGCCTTGTACAGGGTGAAACTCACTGTAAAAAAAATGAACACCTTCGCTATTGTTTAGCGTTTGAACCTGACAAGAAATCAGAATTTAAAATATAGTAGAATCACACATATCCGGAATCCTCCATATCCGGAATCCCGCATATCCGGAATCCCGTATATCCGGATTCCCGCATATCTGGACATGACATTGATGTGTATAATTGAACTATTTGAGTGATATGTAACTGATTTGAAATTTTCAGGAAATTTACTTTGGATAATTGCTTATGCTTATTTCACCCTAATGGCTTGTATTGGTGCAAAAGATGATGGGAAGAAGAGGAAAAGATGACAACGACACATCATCTGCAACAAGATAGCAACGAGATGCATAAGTGTGATGGAACCTGGACTGAAATTGAAAAAGCTATTGAAAAGGTTGTCAGTTTTATGGAAAGAAAGTCAGCATTCTGCAATCGTCATAGCAGAGTTAAAAAGTGTATTTCGTTTAAAAATTTCAATGACAAAAGCAAAACGAAATGCGGAAAAGTTGAGTATGACATTATAAGAGAAAGAATCATCATGCAACAGCGATTAAAAAATCCTCGTTACATTATTTCTTTTGCATTCGTGGCAGACTTAATTTAATGAATTTTCATTAACATTACATAATTTATTTCTTTTTCCTTAAAATCAATTCCGTTATATTTCACTCACCATTAGCTTATTTTGTTTACTACAAAACATTGAAAATAAATGTTAAACCTAATTTCAGTTCTTTTATTTTAATCTAAATATAACCTCTCATATCCGGACTTTGTAACCAATTCCTCATATCCGGAAGGCCTTCTTTGTCCGGTTGTCAGGGATTCTACTGTACTGAATTTCAAAGCACCACAAACTTTCTATTTCCTTTTCTGATCCTTTGGTGCAGTAACTTGTAATTAGTATACATCTCATAAGAATTTGCTAAATCACAAATGTAGTAGTAGTAGTAGTAGTAGCAGTCTCCTGTGGAGTCGACTTGCACAGAATCACCACTGTTTTTCTGGTAGGTTTATATGAGTTGGAGAATCTAACCGGATTTGAATTTCAAAGCTGTTGTTCTTATAGATTGTTTGCCAATCCAGGCTAGAGAGCATTACAACTAACATCTACATGGTAGAGAGAAGAGATTGCTTCATACATTGCCGTGATTACTTGTGCGAAAATGAATGAATCAGCCTCGACTGGAATTTGAACTCGGCACGCCGAATCCTACTTCCAGAGCTACACCACGCAAACACCTTTTATGTAATTGCTGCGAATTATTAACAGAATCAAAATATGGTTCATGTATTTGGAAAACATGACGCAGGGTCCCAGAAATAATGAATTGTATGATTAGATGTAGCGCATTACATCCCTGCGATTTTCCCTGATTTGCTTTTACGCTATGTAGGTGTGCTTTATCTATTCTATGTGAATTTTTTGGTTTTTACAATATTTACATTATTCGGAATACTGTCCTCATCTTTGTCGCCATATTTATCACAAGGTTTCGGCCCTTCAGTTTCTGTCTATATTTCTGAGATGAGGTATTCTCTACACTATTTACATTATTCGGACTATTGCTCTCATCTTTGTCGCCATATTTATCACAAGGTTTCGGCCTTTCAGTATCTGTCTATATTTCTGTGATGAGGTATTATGTACACTATTTACATTATACGGACTATTGTCCTCATCTTTGTTGCTATATTTATTACAACGATTCGGCCTTTCAGTATCTGTCTATATTTCTGAGATGAGGTATTATGTACACTATTTACATTATTCGGACTATTGTCCTCATCTTGGTCGCTATATTTATTACAACGTTTCGGCCTTTCAGTATCTGTCTATATTTCCGAGATGAGGTATTATGTACATTATTTATATTATTCGGGCTATTGTCCCCATCTTTGTCGTTATTACAACGTTTCGGTCGTTGTACGCTCCGGCCTCCTTCAGGTGGTTGGAATGTCGAACTGAACATCTGTCTATAATTCTGAAATGAGGTATTATGTACACTATTTACATTATTCGGACTATTGTCCTCATCTTTGTCGCTATATTTCTTACAACTTTTCGGCCGTTGTTCACTCCGGCCTTCTTCAAGTGGTTGGAATGTCGAACTGAACATCTCTCTATATTTCTGAGATGAGGTATTATGTACACTATTAACATTGTTCGGACTATTGTCCTCATCTTTGTCGTCATGTTTATCACAACATTTCGGCCGTTGTACGCTCCGGCCTGAACCCTTTATTTCACTCACTGGGGTAGACTATTCTAGTTCCACGTGCCATGTTTAATGGATGTCATTTATTAGTTATCTTCTGTTAATTGACCTCTGAATGTTCTCCTCTGACTCAGGCGGCTACTGAACTCACACTCTTTGGGTCCTGTCACTGGATCTAACTAACGCCTTTATCCACTGTGCCATGTGTTCTTTTTACATTATTAATTCTTTTTAAATTCAGATCGCCATTATCAAGAGAATGAGTTAGAGAAGAATCAGAATATAATCATAATCATGATTCAATGGGGAAATGTTTTCTTATCTATTGCGAGTTATTTCAGGAAAATAATCTATTGTGTATTGTCGGCGAAACATTTTTTTTGTTTACATAATAGAAATCATATTTTATATAGACAATATAAATAACCAGAATCGGTATGAATTGTATGACATATAAGTCATACTTATTTTGGTGTTTGAGTCTGTGTTACGCAAAGAAAATTTGATTTAATAAATAAAAAGTAATCAACAGATTGAGAACATGTAGCAATAATTGTATGTAGATGTATGTTTAATTATTCATATGACCTTCATAATATATACATATATATATATACATATATATATATATATATATATATATATATATATATATATATATATATATATATATATATATATATATGAACTATGAACCTAAAGAGCCAAGCAAACCTACCTCGGTAGCTTGACGATCCGCGTAGGTGAAACCTAGGTAGGTGTACCTGGCTCTTTAGATTCATAGTTTGTTCTACTTAGTGTATTGAGCGCTTTATTTAATTACTTTTGCTTTACTCGTGTTGAAGGTTTTTTTCTTTGGACTCTGGACGATTGTTTTCGCCTCAATTTCATCTTCTTAGTTCTTTCTTTTTTTGTCCCTTATTTTTCTTGGGTATTGGTTTGTTCAGTTTCAAGCTAAAATACCTAAGATTTTTCTAGACGAGTATCATTACTTACATTTATATTATATATATATATATATATATATATATATATATATATATATATATAATTAATGTAATTATTTTAATATATTTTCTGTTTATACGCTATTTTTATAATACACAGTATTAATTACATTTACAGGCCGGTAAATGTAATTAATACTGTTTATTATAAACAGAGCACTTACTTAAATAATTATATCTATAAGACAAACGTAAGCTAACGTATAAACAATATATATATATATATATATATATATATATATATATATATATATATATATATATATATATATATATGAAAATTTCTCAAAGTTAACTTTTAGAGAAGACAATCTTTATAAATAAATGACAATAGGAAAACGTCCAATGTGGACATTTTCAAAGCAAAAAACGAAAAAAAAAAGTCCACATTGGCCGAAACGCGTCAGCAATTACTGTTTTCCTATTGACATTTATTTATATATATATATATATATATTCAGTCGTATCGACATGAGATTGTAACCCTAAGTTTCACGTTTTGCGATCATCAAACAAAGTCTTTGTCGGATGATTGCAAAAGCGTGCAACCCAGGGTTACAAAGTAATATCCATACGACAGAATATGTTAGCTCTATCACTGATATTGAGCGCTTTCCAGTAAGTACCGCGCTTATATAATATATATAGAAATTACATTATCTATCTTCATATATATATATATATATATATATATATATATATATATATATATATATATATATATATATATATTTCATTAAAAACGACAGGCAAGGTACTACGGTTAAGGTTTTTATTTAATTTTTCTTGTGTACGAACAAGAGTTTTCTTTTCTGGCCAAAGAGTGTGTAAAAACTGTCCAAATGTTTTATATTTCCGAGCGCTTTCGGCTATACCTTTAGCCATTATCAAGGATGATTTGATTTTTCAGCTTAATTGAGTGTGTGCATTATGGGTATGTCTTAGTGTGTTATAGAGATGTTTTTAATTTCAGAATACGGTTAGCACATTGTGGCCTTGTTCGTAGTTAATATTGTTAAGATTTGGCCTTTTCTTTTTTATAATTAAAGCTTCCATTATTTATAATCTTTTCTTACAGGTGAATGCAGTTATTATATTTGTGTTTTCTCCTAGTATGTTTCTAATCGAGTCTGGTAAATTTTTGTGTGTGTTTAAATGGGTTCTAACGAAACTGTGATCAGATAGATGTAACGCGAGGCGTCTGGATAAGCATGTAGTTGTGTAACCGATGTAATTATTTATGAGTCCGGTTTGATCAGGAACACAGTTCCTTAAGGGGCATTTGAACTCTTAGATAATGTTTGTTCTTTATAATTTTGACTTAGCTGGTGTGTTGATTTTTGTTTTGTTTTGTTTTGTCTTTTGAGGATAAGGTTAGCTGTCTTAAATTTTTTATAATAGATAATTAATTTGATTTTTTATTCGGGGCAATTGGGGGAGTGAGTTTCTTTATATGTCTAAATGAAGATTCGGCTTGTTTGTAGTTAATGTGCATTTGGTTTTTGTAAAAAATGTTTATGTAATTTTTTACTATCGTTATTATTTATTTTGGAGAGAAATAGTTTAATTTGGTGGTTTGTAATGTGGTTAGGGAAGCCGTTGTTCATTAGTGTTTGTTTTCCATTTTTTTAAGCGTTTCACGTTGCACGGCGGGAAGCCACTAGCACGCAAGGGGTTACAGAGAGTTGGAGCGAGAGCAAGTAGGAGTGATAAAAGAAAAGATGAAGAGAAGGATAGGGGATAGATCAAGTCATCTGGAGACGTCGATTGACATTACATTTGAATAGTTAAAGATTATAGCTATCAGGGAAACAGGAAAAGGGAAGGAAGTTCCACAGGTGAGAGCTGCGAGACATGAAATAAAAGAGACTGCTACATTTAACAGTTTCGACAGTGAAAGGGTGTGAGCGAGATGCCATCCTAGTAGAACGCTTAAATTCATGAACTCTAGAAACCAGAGAAAGCAGCTCATCGTAGCAGTTACCGTGAAAGTATTTGTAAAAAAGACAGAGGGAGGCAACGGCAAGTCTGTGAGAGAGCGACTGAAAACGAGATGTCAGATCAGGGCCAATTACCTTGCATATCCGCCTCTGGATCTTATCAAGAACCTTGAGACAAAAAGAAGGGGCTTCAGACCATATATAGCAGCAATACTCCATGCAAGGGCGAATGGTTGATTTGTAGATTTGAAGGCTCGACTCCGACGAGAAAGATTTCCTGACATTCTAATGGGGGTGAGGGCAGGGATGTGATAACATCATCGTCTTTTGAAATTAAAAGGATTTTAACGTTTATTTAGTTTGTAAAAAAATGTAGCAACATGATTCTGCAACAAGACAATTGACAAATGTTTTTAAAAAATTTGACTAAAAATTTTGACACTGAAGATGAACAATGATGTTCCAAAGTACTAGGTTATCGTACGGACAATATTTATTTCGATATCATTTTCAAATAAAAAGTCTCATTAGAAAATATGAGAAAATTCAAAAGAAAATATGCAGGACGATGTTGTCTTTAACATTCACCTCAACATGTTTAAAATATATATATATATATATATATATATATATATATATATATATATATATATGAATACAATTGCTGCGTATTCATATATATATATATATATATGAATAAAATTTCTGTGTATTCATATATATATATATGTGTGTGTGTGTGTGTATGTATGTATCTGAATACACAGAAATTGTAAATAGTAAATTGTAATTGTAAATATATATATATATATATATATATATATATATATATATATATATATATATATATATATATATATATATATATATGTTGTGTTGAATGTCAAAGACAACATAGTCCTGCATATTCTCTTTTGAATTTTCTCATATTTTCTAATGAGACACTTTTTATTTGAAAATTAAATCGAAATAAATATTCTCAGTGGCATAACCGAGTACTACGGACAATATTTATTTCGATATAATTTTCAAATAAAAACTGTCTCATTAGAAAATATGAGAAAATTCCAAAGAGAATATGCAGGACGATGTTGTCTTTGACATTCAACACAACATGTTTAAAAGAAAAGTTGCTGCCAAATTACACACACACACACATATATATATATATATATATATATATATATATATATATATATATATATATATATATCACTTTTTCACCAAATACAAAGCCCAAAAGCCGTTCAAAGTAGAGCATTACTGAATTACCTTTCTTGTAGGAGTGCAAGAGGAGGCAAGAGTGGCAGTTTATGAGGATATGTATGACAAATAACGGTTACGCCTTGACATAAACGGGTTAATATTGTAGGCATCAGGAAAACATCCGCTCGCGAGTCTGTTACAGGAGGTAGCAGTTCTTAGGGAGAATCCGTCCAAATGAAACCCCCTTCTTACTTGCGGGGGGCGTTTGTCCCATTGTATGTATCATGCTAGGTCCTAGCTGTGAAGGCCTGAACTGATCGAAATAGCACGTCAGAACATTTGCCCTGCGCGTCAAATAGTGAGAGAGGCTTTCAACGCTTCGTCCGTGGAAAAGGGGTGGTAGTGTGGATATTTAATTACCCACAAGGCCGCGTAGCTTTTGATAAAGACTGCAGTGTGATAACCCAGGCAAGATACAGTGTAACCCGGATATAAGAGACCCGGATATAAGAGGAACCCGGATATAAGAGAGAGTGTATCTGGTCCCAAATTAGAGCCATACTTACCTAACCAAAATAGACCAAATCCGGATATAAGAGAAACCCGGATATAAGATACTTCTTCTCCGGTCCCGACAACTCTCTTATATCCGGGTTACACTGTATAACAGCAGAACCCCAATTTTGGTCTGATTTGGTTTTTGTTAAGATAAATTATAACAGGAGTCAGGTACTTACTAGAGCAGCAAAAGGAAATAGCCAGAGGTCGTATATGTGAGTTCCACTTGATGTCTGAGGTGAACTTGAATCCCAAACTGTAAGGAGCCTCCTTGAAAGAACAACCATTCTTTAACAGGGAATTTCGTAAAGACACCTCTATAATATTTAACAGATGTATCAATCTACAGTGGATATTTTGTATTTATTGAGAAGAAATTATGCATCTTTCTTGTGGGCAATATCGGTATACATACATATATATATATACATACATATATATATATATACATATATACATATATATATATATATATATATATGCTTGTGCGTGTCTATGCGTATTCCGTATATGTGGAGCGGTGCAGGTTTTGGGGTTGGTATGCATGAATGTTCAAGTAGAAAGTGTGGCACCAAAGATCAAAGATGCCGACAAAGTGATGTGGGGAGGGCGTCTGCGGCGAGAAAAAAACCTGGGTAAAGCAATCGGATTTTTGCGCGGGTGCGTGTGGGGGGATGAGAAATATAAATGGGAGTGTGCCGGGCATGGGAATGAGAGGGGGAAATGGTTGGAAAGGTTGGCTGAGACATTCCAAGAGGCAATCAGGGCAAATGTCGGAAAGAATCGAAGATGGTCCGAAGAATTACGAAGAAAAACAGAAAAAAGAATGTAAGGAGGCAAAATGGAAAAAAGAAAGAAAGAAAGAATGAATTAGATAACGAGAAATCATGATAGGATTACAGAAAGAAAGAAAGAAAGAAAGAAAGAAAGAAAGAAAGAAAGAAAGAAAGAAAGAAAGAATTAGAGAACGATAAATCATGATAGGGTTACAGGAAAAAGCGAAGAAAGAAAGAATTACAGAACGAGATATCATGATAGGATTACAGAAAAGCGGGTAAAGAAAGAAAGAAAGAAAGAAAGAAAGAATTAGAAAACGGAAAATGATGACAGGTTGAATAAAAGTAATCAAGAATAAGAAAAGAAGAAAGAAAAATTTGGAGAACGTGAAACGAAAACAGAATGAGAAAAAGCAAAGAAAGAAAAAAGAAAGAAAGTTGAATGAGAAGAATAAGAAGCGAGGCAAAACAGAAAGAAAGTAAAAAAAGAAAGAAAGAAAGAACGAGGTTAGGAATGAAGTTGAAGAATTGAGCCACGAAACAGCAAAACGAAAAAAGCGAAGAGTAATAAAGAAGGAAAAGAAAAAGAAATCCCACCCACTTCTCTGCCTGTGGTTTTTGCTGATACCACGGCAATACGCCCTCCCCAGTTATAAGATTGATGCAACACAGCATTGCTACTGTTATTTACTCTTATGTTATAGTTTGTGTCATATTAGTTCATAGTAAAGCGGAAAGGAAGGAAATAAAAGATTGAAGGAGAAAACAAAGAATGGAAGAAAAGAAAGAGTAGAAAAGAAGAAAGAAAAGATTGAAGAAGAAAACGAAAGAGATTGAAGAAAAGAAAGAGTAGAAATGAAGAAAGAAAAGATTGAAGAAGAAAAAGAAAGAGATTGAAGAAAGAGTAGAAAAGAAGAAAGAAAAGATTGAAGAAGAAAAAGAAAGAGATTGAAGAAAGAGTAGAAAAAAAGAAAGAAAAGATTGAAGAAGAAAAAGAAAGAGATTGAAGAAAAGATTGAAGAAGAAAAAGAAAGAGATTGAAGGAAAGAGTTGAAAAGAAGAAAGAAAAGATTGAAGACGAAAAAGAAAGAGATTGAAGAAAAGAAAGAGTAGAAAAGAAGAAAGAAATGATTGAAATAAAGAAAAAGATGGAAGAAAAGAAAGAGTGGAAAAAAATGATTGAAGAAGAAAAAGAAAGAGATTGAAGAAAAGAGTAGAAAAGAAGAAAGAAATGATCGAATTAGAAAAGAAAGAGATTGAAGAAAAGAAAGAGTAGAAAAGAAGAAGAAAAGATTGAAAAAGAAACATAAAAAGATTGAAGAAAAGAAAGAGTAGAAAAGAAGAAAGAAAGATTGAAGAAAAAAAGAGAGATTGAAGAAAAGAAAGAGTAGAAAAGAAGAAAGAAATGATTGAAAAAAAAGAAAAAGATGGAAGAAAAGAAAGAGTGGAAAAAAATGATTGAAGAAGAAAAAGAAAGAGATTGAAGAAAAGAGTAGAAAAGAAGAAAGAAATGATCGAATTAGAAAAGAAAGAGATTGAAGAAAAGAAAGAGTAGAAAAGAAGAAGAAAAGATTGAAAAAGAAACATAAAAAGATTGAAGAAAAGAAAGAGTAGAAAAGAAGAAAGAAAGATTGAAGAAAAAAGAGAGATTGAAGAAAAGAAAGAGTAGAAAAGAAGAAGAAAACATTGAAGAAGAAATATAAAAAGATTGAAGAAAAGAAAAACTAGAAAAGAAAAAAGAAAAAAATTTAAGAAGAAAAGAAAGAGATTGAAGAAAAGAAGAAAGAAAAGATTGAAGAAGAAAAAGATTGAAGAAAAGAAAGAGTAGAAAAGAAAGAAAAAATTGAAGAAAAAAGAAAGAGATTGAAGAAAAGAAAGAATAGAAAAGAAGAAAGAAAACATTGAAGAAGAAATATAAAAAGATTGAAGAAAAGAAAGAGTAGAAAAGAACAAAGAAAGATTGAAGAAGAAAAAAGAGAGATTGAAGAAAAGAAAGAGTAGAAAAGAAGAAAGAAAATATTGAAGAAGAAAAGAAAGAGATTGAAGAAAAGAAAGAGTAGAAAAGAAGAAAGAAAAGATTGAAGAAGAAAAAGATTGAAGAAAGAAAGAGTAAAAATGAAAGAAAAGATTGAAGAAGACAAAGAAAGAGATTGAAGAAAAGAAAGAGTAAAAAACAAGAAAGAAAAGTATTATAAAAACGATCTAGAAAAAGAAGAAAAGACATTTTTGTCTGCATTTCTGGGATGAGTAATAATGGTTACTTGCACTATTTACATTATGACAATGACCTAGTGGTTAAAAGCGTTGCTTTGTGAATTTGGTAACATAGTAATGGGTTCAATCTTTGGGTTGGGGCAGTGTGTCCTTGCACCCAGGGGGAAACGATCGAGCAGTAACGGAGCAGAACTAAATTAGAACTAGAAGAAATAACCCAAGTCATGGGCAGGCAATGGAACGAGAGCAATCTACCCGCGTAGATTAAAAGAAGGGCTCATTCCAGAATTCCTAGTAGGTTACCCAGATCGATATGCACCTGAGGCAGACCGGAGTACACAACGGCCGAAACGTATTGATAACAACAACAAAGATGAGGACAATAGTTTGAATATAAATAGTGTAAATGAAAACAGACATGTTTAAAAATTTTAAAAATAAAATGTTAAACGTCACGTATAGTTTCTAAAAAAATGACCTGTTGTCGGACATTATAGATAAACAGGCTGGCGTAACTCGCTCTTTAACTAAGCATCGAGAAATGGGTGCTATCGAAAGGTATGCGCAAACTCACATTTTTTATTAACTTTTGTCGCTAATCCTTGTAGCAGCACCTTATTACGTAGTTTTTACCGTTTGTATCGAAGAACTTCTTCATAGTGTTCGCGAAGTACGATAGGAAAAATGTGTTAGGGTAAGTAAGCATTTTTTTCATTGTTGCATATTTCCAATTCGATTGCAAAAAAAAAGTCGCATTTGTTACATTTCAATTCTTTTACGTTCATGAACAAGCAGGTTTTAGAACCAGACAAAGTACTATGGAACAGGTCTTCAATTGTGGAATCCTCGTAGAGAATCATCAGCAACATCAGAAGGACTAGTTCTACAACGTTGTTGATTTCAAGAAAGCATTTGATCGTGTACGGTCTTTGGCAAATCCTTAGAGAATTCGATGAAGATAATGGAATTATCCAAGTCAACCAGGCCCTATATAAAATGCCACCAGCGCAATTCTTCTGGGAAAACAAATGGACCGATTCTTTCAGACAACCGTCGGCGTGCGACAGGAATACGTACGTTCAGTCACATTGTTCAACCTATTTCCAAAGAGAATCATGCAAGAAACCTTGAACGACCATGACCCTTCAATCTCTACCAGTGGCAGACTCATCTGTAACCTACGTTTTGCAGACGACATTAACCTCATAGCAGGTATTTAACTGTGAGCTCCGGAAAGAAAGAGCGGGAGCATATGGAATGGAGGTCATCTCCAAGAAATCCAAAGTAATGGGGAATAACACAAACAGTAACACCTGTGTCAACATTACCATGAATGAGAATTCACAAGTGCAAGTGTCTAGTTTTCATTACTTAGAAGCAATCTTGTCTAAAGATGGTACCTGCAACTCAGAAATCCACACACAGATTGCCGCAGTCATGGTGGCGATGGCCAGATAGTAGGAGCAAAATCAGCTTTCAAACAAAGTCCAGACTCTACAAATCACTGGTAGTCTCCATTCTCCTTTATGGATGTGAAACATGGACACTGTTGGCAGATACAGAGAGAAGGATCCAAGCGTTTGAGAGCAAAAGCATGAGAAGACAAATTTTCTATTGGGAACATACATGCAACAAACTATTTCTTATTTTAACAGTTGAAATATAATCCTTGAAAATGGCTAAATGTATAGCCGAAAGCGCTCGGATAAAAAGAACATTCGGACAGTTTTTATATAATTTATCATCCGAAAAGAAAAAAATTATTAGATCGCATGAGAAATTGTATAAAAAACTAAATAGAATCACATCGTCTGTCGTTTATATGTACGTATATATATATATACATATATATACATATATATATATATATATATATATATATATATATATATATATATATATATAGTGGTGTTTGACATGATATAAGGAATGGCAAGAGGTACGGGTAAATCAACGAATGCCGAAGAATGTGATCAATATGAAGATTTTCAACTCCACCCCGAACAGTTTGAATGTCTAGACTTTGGGAAAGGCTTGCATACCCTTTCCCCTATCTATGTGTTAATAAAGTTTGGTGATATTGGATGACACGCTGATACCCAGCCTCCCGTAAAACAATCGACATTGCTAACAACAATAATTGTCTTCATAGATTGTTCAATAGATAGCAAAATTAATTCCCTTATTTTTCGTACAACACGGTAAACGACTTCGCTTAATCTTGTGGTGTCCTCCCTCTAAAGAGTCTAGGTTAGACTCTTCCGCCTACTATAAGATTGGTAGGGGAGAAGGCTTCAGGAAACAGTCACATTGATTGTTCATCTGTCGAACTCTCTGCTTCGGCAGAGAGGAACCCGGACGAGGCTTTGCCGAAGGTCCTGATCTGGCATCTAGTCTACAAAGTTTCACCGGGGAGGTAGACAGGCCCTGAACCAGTTTATGCGTGTTCTAAGAGAATATTTTTGGCCGAGAGTATGGGCTCTGAGAACACACGGTAAACTCAGCCTTGTGCCACATACATCCCATGTGGGGGGTGCTGTTAAATATAACAGTGGAATAAATTGTTCTACCGGGCTGTGACTGTTCGCAGCTGCTGTCGAACTCTGCCTTTGGGCAGAGAGGAACCCGGACGAGGCTGTGCCGAAGGGCAAAGTTTCGTCCGGGGTCGTAGACAGACCCGAACCTCTTTATCCGGGTTCTAAGGGAATATTTTTGGCCGAGCCTACGGGCTCGGAGAACCCACGGTAAACTCGGCCTTGTGCCACATACATCCCTCGTAGTGGGGGGGGGGGCTGTTAAATATTAACAATGAATAGATTGGCTGCTAATTCGTTCGATACACTCTCACTAGTCGTGTCATACTCTTCTGGTGGACTGGTGTTTAATGTACGATCTATCTGCAAACCTGGTTTTTGTTATTACTTAACCATTTACTTGGTCACAACACTTAATTTGGCTTTAAGATTAACAGCCATAGATAACGTTTTCTAGTCTATAGTATGATTATCTAAAATCACAAAAAATACTTCTTCATTGGATAATTATTCAAAACGGCTTGAAACGGTAAAGAGACATTCTTAACAACCACAAAACAAATTGCGCAGGTGGAAATAATTTGGTTATTATATTACGAGGCTTCCATATATTTTCCTGAATAATCTTTTAAAATTACAAATGACTTGAGGTGGAATAAATACATTGAATCAATAGCTTCATATACCGCAAGGAAAATTGGTTCTCTATGTCAAGCCAGAATTTTTTTTTCTCATCCGCGTCCATCCTTCAAATCTGTAAATCAACTATCCGTCATTGCATGGAATATGGCTGTCATATATGGACTGATGCCCTCGTTGTACGTCTCGAGGTCCTCAACAAAATCCAGAGAAAAATATGCAATGTGATAGGTCCTGATCTGGCATCTAGTCTACAATCGCTTTCCCACAGACGTGCCGTGGCTTCTCTCTGTCTCTTCTACAAGTATTTTCACGGCAACTGTTCCGACGAGCTGCTTTCACTAGTTCCCAGACTGCATAAATTAAGGCAAGCTACTAGTCTGGCATATCGATCCCGCCTCTTCACTGTCAAAAAAGTTAAATGTACACATCTCTTCTACTCAAAGAGCTTCTTCTCTCGCACTTCCCGTCTGAGGAACTCCCTTCCCCTTACTTGCTTCCTCGATGACTATAATCTCCAAATATTTAAGTGTAATGTCAATCGACATCTGACAACCTGAGCTTGTTTGCCGTCCTTCTCTGTAGCCTTACCTCAAACACGCCTCTTGTTCGCAATCTCCCCCTGTCGGCTGGGGCTGTAGAATACGCCAACTGCACCTCTGCAGAGGGGTAAGACCCCCACTTCAATGGGGCGTCCTGAGTATGATGATAAACTACATCCGCGTCCAGGGTAAGACGATAAACTACATCCAACAGCAAGGATTCTGATCAGGAGGTTTTTCAGGAGCGTGGAACCACCTCGTTATTGCTGGTGTTCCCAGGTGCACCATGACATAGGAGTGTTAGCACCTGTTAAGGTCCCGGCTATTAGCAAATAGTTAAACCCGAAACTGAGGTAAAAAAACATTATAAAAGTGTAAAAATTGGTTTTAATACCAGAAATACTTTGAAAAAAATTATTACCAGAAATTAATTTTTGAAAAAAAATATTACCAACAATACGTTTTTGAAAAAATAAATTACTAGCAATGCATGTGTTGGTACCCAAAAATATGAGTAAAGGAAAAATGATTCAAATACGAGGGTCATTCAGTAAATAAGTTGAATTTTTCGGTATAAAGACTTCTAATACAGATAGAAGCTGAATCTTTTTTTTTTGTTTTACTTCTTTTTCACATGGATTTAATTTCTTTTGCAGATTAAAAAAAAACTTTGAGAGTTTTGGCGATTAACAAAGATGGCCGACCAAGAAGCCTGCTCCAGGATTGAACAGCGGTCAATTATCAAGTTTTTGGTTGCTGAAGGGTGCAAACCAGTTGAAATTCATAGGAGAATGTCAACTGTGTATGGTGCCACATGTTTAAGCCAAAAAAATGTCTACAAGTGGGCTAAATTGTTTAAAGAAGGACAGAGCAGTGTTGAGGATGAAGACAAGCCTGGGAGGCCTACAGAAGTGAGGTCTCCTGAAGTGATCGAATCAGTCAATGACCTCATTCAGTCTGACAGAAGGGTGACAGTGGATGACATTGCAAGGACTTTGAAAGACAAAGAACAAACGCAGGGGTCATCAGTCAGAAGGAGTCATCTTGCATCATGACAACGCAAGGCCTCACACAGCAGCCCAAACGGTGCAGACCATCAACGAGCTGGGCTGGGAACTGCTCCCTCATCCCCCTTACAGCCCAGACCTTGCCCCTTCAGACTTTCACCTGTTTCGTCCCTTGAAAGCGTTGACGAGAGGCACGAAGTTTAAAAGTGACGATGAAGTCAAAAGTGTTGTGAACGACTGGCTGAGACATCAGTCCAAAGATTTTTACGCTGAGGGAATACGGAAGCTTGTGCACAGATGGGAAAAGTGTGTGACAGTTCTGGGAGACTACGTTGGAAAAAATGTAAGCTTCTATCTGTATTAGAAGTCCTTAGGCCGAAAACTGCACCTTATTTATTGAATGACCCTTGTATATATACACCTTTTTTTTTACCAAACTCTTCCTATGAATCTATTTCAAAAAATTTTGTTGGCATTAAATGACACCCTGAGGTTGATATGCCATAAAAAAACAACCAAACTACCAAATCAAACCTTGTTCGCAATCCTCTCTAACCCCTTGCGTGCTAGTGACACTCCCGCTTTACTTGGGCTGAATTGCTTTAAAAATTAAAAATAATAAAAAATAATTTGGATGAATACTTTTATTTTTGTTAAATCTAAAACTACCGTCATTATTTAATAAAAAATTTAGGCGCGTTCGAGGTTTAGATAAAATAAAACAAGAATTGTTTTATTTATACTTTACCTTTACTCACTTTGAGAATTATTTACTCAGCTGCGACTGGTCTGACACAAGTTCACATTTGTGGCCCATCCTCAGAGTATTGAATACGGTCACAAGTTGGTCCGCAAAACGCTCTTGTTCTCCTTGCCATAGGCAGCCATGAGTTTATGACAAGAAGCTGGGAAAAAAGAAAAAAAATCTGGACGAGATAAAATCAATAATTGATAAAAGAAAACGAGGAAGAACAACGAATCGAAATGAAAGCAAACACAAAGGAAATAAAGGAAGGTAGAAGAGGTGATATGGCAAAGTAAGCAAAGGCAAGTAAGAGACGAAGTGAAAGTATTACGTAAGAGAATAACATTGACGGTGGAAAAGTAGCCATTGATAAGGGTGTTCATTTAATAGAAATCACATGACACAAGAATCATATAGAATTAACGAATGCCTAACGAAACGAAATCTATACAATGAAATATATTCAATGTGATATATTTCAGGTATATTACTATATAATTACTATTTGGATGTTAATTTCTTATCAATGAGAACAATAAGCCTCTCTAAAGCATACACAACACAAACACGCAAACGCATATAAACATATAGAGAAAGAGACTGATCTATATATATATGTATATATATATATATATATATATATATATATATATATATATATATATATATATATATAACGTAAATCATTCAAACGAAAAACAAATACTGAAGCTAATTATACGACGAGAATCACTCTCACAAACAATATTTACTAATAAAATCCAATCAACTTCGAATCTGTTAATGAATGGTGTGATCCTTGTTCATAAATTCCGGGTTTATCAGGTGTTATTTTTTCTACAAGCCGGGCTTTCAGTCGTACTAAACGACCATCTTCAGGTAGACAATTTAGTGTATTTTTTAAAATTCCGAATGGTAATGCGACATCGAAAGGTAGTACGGTCCGAAATAGTGTTTTTTTAGCAATGAGATATTGTTAAATGTTAGAATAATTTTGGAGCGTGCAGACGCAACGCTGTGGTTGAATTTTTTAAATTTGAAAAATGTGCGTTCTTGTACTGGAGAAAAGTGGCATGAACTAAATTGTTCAGTAATAAGAGTAAATGTCACAGTTATTATCAGGAATTTCGCACTTAGGATCAGGTTATTTTACAAGAACGCACATTTTTCAAATTTAAAAAATTAAAGTAATGGAAAAAAAATGGAAAGTACATGAAACATGGAAATGATGTTTATATCAATATGGGCTCCTGTGTTTAACTGCATATCCACGGTGCGATGGGTAAATTGTCGCCATTTCATATTTTTAATTTCGCGCATGCTCGTTGTTTGTTTTTGTTTTATTTTGTAGACTATACAGTATAGTAAGTTCATTTGGACACCGCCTGTGAGAAAAAAGCAAGATGACGCAATTAACTCGGCCAGAAACTTGGAAATGGCAAGCATTCGCACCGGAAGCTACAATATGAACATTTCAAAGGGTTTGGGTGTCAAATCAGAGGAGAGTAGAAAGAACTCGGAAAGAGTTTGATGAGTATAATGGTGATTACGAAGATGTTTGGAATGATCACGAAGTATGGCAGCATTATGCCTCCATTCATCTTCCCACAGGGCCTCGGAATCAACATGGAGGCCTACATAAATTTCTTTGAGGTGGTAGTCATATCTTTAGTCAAGAGGATGGCTGCTGGAAGACCCTATGTCTGGCAGCAGAGCTCTGCACTATATATGTGTATGTATATATGTATGAGTGTGTGTCCGTGTGTGTATGCATGTGTATATACGCATGTGTGTGTATACATGACAAGTACACAGGTAATGCTTCTAGTTCAGTAGATATCAATGTCGCTGTTTTAAAAAGGTAACTGAACATGGATGTAAAAAAATAAAAATAGCGTTTATATCAATAAGATGTGTTTAACTGCATATACACGGTGCGATGGGTAAATTGTCGCCATTTCATATTTTAATTTCGCGCATGCGCGTTGTTTGTTTTTTATTTTTGTCGGCTGCACAATATAGTAGAGTGAGCTGGGCGCCGTCTGTGAGAAAAAGAGCACCATGACGTAATTCACTCCAACAGAAACGGGATGCTGTACTGATTGACATTCGCGTCAGAAGCTCCAATGTTTGGGCGTCACTCAGAGGATTTCGGAAGAGTTGGATTATGGGATTATATGAATGGTGATTACGAAGGTACGGCGCCACGGAAAACTCCCTCCGATCGTTCTGATAAGAAAAGAACTCCCGAAATTGTTGGCGAGAGACTTATATTCAACACGAAGGCCTACATCAAGTGCCTTGAAGGGGTAGTGCTGCTCTGAGTCAAGATTGTGGCTGCTGGAAAACCCTATGAAAGGCAACAGGACTCACAATGCCACACAAACAAGAGAATACAGTCATCGTTGTCAGACAATTTCTGAGACCACATCACCCCTTACATCTGGCCACCTAACTCCCCAAACTGCACCCCCTTGATTGTTATGTGTGGGACGCAGTTGAGCTAGAGTCTAGCAATACTCCTTCTAACACCAAAGATGAAATGAAAGCAAGGGTTATTGTAGCATTCACCAACTTAAACAAGGAAATCGTCCAGAAGAGTTGCAGGAGATTCCGAAGTCATCTGGGGGCCCTGGTTGAAGCCAATGACGATTTTATTGAGTAAATTCACTCTTTAGTGTTTCAAGATATCTTTATGCAATTTTGCTAAATGTATCTGTTAAAATGAGATGTCTGTCATTTTCATTTTTTGTGTCGTTTAGACGACAATTTATCCATCGCACCCTGTATATCTGTTAAAACGAGATGTCCGTCGTTTTCATTTTTGTGTCGTTTAGATGACAATTTATCCATCGCACCCTGTATATATGTTAAAATGAGATGCCAGTGTTATATTCATTTATGCGAAATTTAAACGACAATTTATCCATGTATATGTATGCAAAAACATAATAATCATTTATTGATTACATAATTCTAATAATGATATATTATATCTGACGTGTCCTTAACTTGTAAGAATTTATCATAAATTCTACAACGATTAAATATTATTAGTAATAATTAAATGCAACAACATGTTAATAAAAGAATGGAAATAAAATACACGGTAAATCTTTATAATAACTAAAGCCTTAATACCAAAGCAGTTTTCTTAAATGCCCTGTAGTAAAAGTAAACTAAAATGAATTATTGAAATTCTATTACTTGTGGTTATAGTTGGAGTAAATATTTAAATCAGTTTTAACTGTTTCTTATTACATAACCTTTGTTTAGCGTTAAAATTCCTAAAACATTTGATATAACTACAATAAAAGTTATATAAAAGTTGTAGCAATAATAAATGGAAATACTTATGTAACTTATTTTTATTAAAGTAGGGGTGCACGGAATTTATAATCTTAAAAATGATGCGCTAGGAGCGGAAAGAACAGTACTGATTAAATGAAAAGAGAAAGTAAGAAGACAAAAACAAAAGTGAAAGTGAAAGTGAAAGTGAAAAAAATATTTGATAGACAAACGATACGAGGAGGCTTATGGGCAGGTGAACAGATATTCAAGCACATTGCCAGTACTGCTTTTGAGACGGCAAGAGTATGAAATCGGAGAGTCAGGGAGATAGTAAAGGAGAAGAGGGTGACTGAATACCTAATGCGCAGGCATGTACACACACAGGTAACTAGGTGCACGACCGAACGTGACATACCAGAGAGCGGGTAATCTTCTATGTCAGTATGCATAAGAATCCAGAGGAAGTTTGGACGGGTGCGTGTGCGTTATCAAGAATGCACGTCTGTGATTGGTGAAGAAATAAAAGCGAATGGGTTCAAGTAAGGGAGAGAAACAGAAATTAGCTAAAAGGAAACAAGAAAGAGATAAAGTGTACTGCTTATGCGTTAAGACTTTAGTGGGGTTCAACTGCTGGATACATTGTGTTAATTCCAGGGAATTTCACAAAATATATAGCTTTTCACTGTGTCAGTACTTACTATCTGCGTCTCGAATAACGATTGTTTTCTTTTTCTTCTTTAACTCCCCCTTTCTTGCAATCTTCTCACCCTATCCCTTTCTATCCCTCTCTCTCATACACATATACACTCACGATTCTTCTTTCTCTTCCTCTTCTATCTTACAAACAAACTCTCTTTTCCTTAACACTGTCACAAATACACACCCACGCGCGTGCGCACACAGAATTCGTATCTTTCTTTTTCCTTCTACCTCATGTCTTTCTTATTGACTCACATTACTCATCTCTATATTTCTGTGTTGTATATCTGTGCCGATATGCGGGTGCATGCATCGAAGTGTTCCCCACTGTGTTCAGGACAAGACTTTATATGGCAGACATAAGGAGGCATTAAAACGTTAGCCATATATTCATTCTGTATACATATTTTACAGTCTGCAGAGGCATTTCCTAAATTTTCTTTCCTTTATATATTTATGCACACATACACACCCATATATATATATATATATATATATATATATATATATATATATATATATATATATATATATATATATATATATGTAGCTAGATAGCTAGATAGATGGTAAAGGTAACAAATCCGTTGGTATATAACCCTAGTGGATCCTAGTAATATAAAATATTAAAAGTGATCCACAAAAAGAGCTCAATGTATTTATTATTACAGGGCAAATAATTAATAAACAACAAAGTCCCATATAGCCTCATATGGGGAATAGCCTATTTCGGCAGACGAAGATATCGGTCGTCTGCCCTATCAACCTCGATGGGGACTAAATTGGTGTCAGAAACAGAAATTTAACTGTGAAAGCTAATATATATATATATATATATATATATATATATATATATATATATATATATATATAAAGGGTGTTCCAATAACTTGGACCAATTTTAAATTTAAATTAAGTTTCAAATCGGCCCATGTTATTGGAACACCCTTTATATATATATATATATATATATATATATATATATATATATATATATATATATATATAGGTAACAAAAAAAACGGGAACTTTTTAAAAATCCAATAAAACCAAGAGTGATGGGAGAAAATATTTAATTCATAATAATTGAAACCTTAAAACATGCCATTTAAGAAACAATGATGGAATTTTCATTTTTTTAAAATTACGTCCTGTAGATGGCGTCCTCCTGTACGAATGCATTCTTGATATCTGCTGTTGAGATTCCTCATTGACTGCTGCAACATCTCAGCTGGGATACCGTGTATTTCATTCTCGTTACTAAAACTTGCTCAAGGTCACTGTCTCGCAGTGTTGCCACTTGCTCATGTCTGGCAATACGCACTTCAAAAATGTTATTCGCAGACAGTACTGTTTCGCTGCATCACAGCCCCTCAGTGTGACTAGACAATCGAATGCCTATGCATTGGATTAAATCCGACATATTTTGTATATTTAATCCATCTTGTTTAAGCGTTATATTTTATGGATACTCATATTCTTGTAGATTCTCTGTTTTTTAATTAAACAGCATTGTTTTTTATCCAACTACATCTACCGGCCTGAATATTCCAGAAATCTTGTCAGAAAAATACCCGCTCTCCGGCAGGATACGAATCAGCATCCCATATGGTGAGCCGTCATTGGATCTGGCGTGCCTGACCGCTCGGCCACGTCAGGATAAAAAACAGAATATGTAATAAAAATAAATGAAATTATAAATAAAATAAATTAATTAACAAATCAAGAAAATAATAAACAAATTAGCATTCTACGATTGCACGCAAGTAAACGTAATAATAATAATGAAAAATACAAAGGAATAACACTATACAATCTCTAGAAATAACAGCATTCTGACCTACAATAATCTATACTCAATAACCTCTACAATAATCTCTATCTATAAAAGGCAGGATGTGTGTGTGTGTGTGTGTGTGTGTGTGTGTGTGTGTGTGTGTGTGTGTGTGTGTATGTGTGTGTGTGTAACGAATGCACGGCCGCAATTTTCGACGGATATGCACCAAAATTTACATGCACATGCTCCAAGTTAGTAGAGTGGTCAAGACCAACTTTGCATTTCCCAACTCACATCGATAATGGAAACAATCGATTTTTTCATGCTTCTACGGCAGTTTTCATGAAGTATGCGGCCATTTTCTACTGGCCAGAGTGAGAGCCTATAGCTGACTGCCATGAATAAGCAGGAAGATTCTATTGGCCAGCGTGAGAGCCAACAGCTGACTGACACGAATGTCAAGTAGCATGCTAGCATGCAAAAATAATTGATAGCTGCATTCGTCACAAGTGGGAAAAATTTTAATCTGCATGGCACTTTACTCCAATTGGCCCATTCGCTTGCTTAAACTCAACGTTGATTCTGATTCCGCAGAACTGGTTGGGTGTGAAAAAGTATTTGTTGTTAACATTCGTTTTTCATTCGGTTTTTCCAGTTACGAGTCCTTTTTTAAAGCTGATCGTTTTGTGTACATTTTGTTTAGATCTTTTTTCGTAACAGATTTAATGTTTAGTATAGAGCTTAGAAAACATTCGCAGTGTGAGATAGGCAAGAAGTAAGGCATGTAGCAACATCAGCACAGCAAAGGGCACTCCTTTAAAGGGAAGGAAGGGCAAAAATATTTTAAGTCAAATGATAGCGATTGCTGTATGAGTCGTACGATTTTTGAATCAAGCACAGGCAACGCCGGGCCATGCTGTTAGTTTGATATATAACTGTCACTGCCTATCCTATACCTACTAGGATAATACAATAAACCGGAAATACATGACTTTCCAACCCATAATGCCCTATTAACAAAGATATATAAGTAGCCGGGCCACGACACAATTCACATGGGCTGAAGACTGTCACCAATCTTTCATATTTATATACGCTCTATTCCTGATATTGAGAACAATTGACCATAAATATCGAAGACCTTAAACCTATATTTATATCATAGATACGGTGAGGCGCAAATAAATACGGATAATAATGGATAGTAAAAACATCATTTTTTATATAACAAATGAATATATTTCAATGAACTTTATACACAATTAAGCAACATTTGATAATTTGGCGGCAATACACGTTTAAAAGTTTTAGTCAGTTTTGATCAACATTTTTTCCATGGTCAACCGTAACGAATTGTAAATGTACGGCTATCTTACACTTAAGTAAAATAATAACAATAATAATATTTATTACAAGAAATATCAATTTTTTTCGTAAACATTGTTGACAATTATGTATTTAGTTACATAACAAATAAATAAAAATAATATAAATTTTGATACTATATTCAATTTGATGTTAAGTATTTTTCAATTTCTCCTTTGTTATTGGCAGTATTTTAGAATACTTTGGCTGCAATGCTAAGTTTCCTAAGTTGAACAAACTGGAGCTTTTTCGTTTACTATTTGTTACCTCTCTTTTCCATTGTTGTTTTTCGTTTGCTTTCTTCCAGTCATTTGGATGAGTAATAGAGAAATTCTGAAATTTAGAATTATCTTATTTCATTTCAAAAATAAGGCCTGTATAAATGAATATTTTAAATTAATATACGACTAAAATTAAAATGCTTTTGACAAAAAACTTTAATGATTTCACTATAATTATGTAACAATAATGTAATGATATTCCGCAGACAAATCTACGGTTTATATTACCTCATCTCATTGCATCATTATGAACGATAAACCTAAACTGAGTTTGAAATATTGTGTAATCGGCTCTAAGTTTTTGTAAAAACTTGAATATGTTATAATAAACAATTTGCAGTGAAAAAAACTATTTTTGATTTTTTGTTGAATTCCACCGCCGAACACTCGATGTGGCGACCATCGGCGACAACCACTTTCTTCAAATGGGACTGGAAGCTGGAGCAGGCCATGGTGACGGCGTCCTTGACCATATTGGCCTTGACGTCCCTGATGGCTGCCTTGAGAACCTACTTTGTGTTATAGGGCCGGCTGTAAGTCAGGCGACCAGTGGTACGGTGAGTATGTTGAACCCTTTTCAGTAAATAAGATTTATAATTCCATTCCTCTTTGACAATACGCCCGACTGTTTACCTTCGGGTTCCAATATCTTTGGTAAATTTCCTCATGCATTTGCTGGGGTTCTCCTTGACAACCGGGGAAACGTCAGTAATTTGTTCGTAATTAGGAGAGGATCCTATTCAAATAAGAAAACATAACTTTTTACATTACTTAATGAGACATAATATATATATATATATATATATATATATATATATATATATATATATATATATATATATATATATATATATATATATATATATATATATATATATATATATATATATATAAAGACATTTTTTATGTTTATACGTTCTTTTTAAAAATAATTTTCGGATTTTATCCATTTCATAATATATATATACAAAGACATATATACGCATGCATTGTCATCTACAGACAGACTGTTTCGCGGTATAATACCTCTTCCGTGTGGCTAGATGACATATTGTTTCAAGTCGGGATCGAAACCCGACCGATGTGATATCAGTCAGAAATCTTACCCCTACGCTATCGTCGCACGGCAGAATATGTTTTAGGATATAACAACAAGAAAATGTAAGACTCCCTAGACAATTGCAGTCGTGTTTCAACGCATACCAATGCGTCTCTTCAGACGATTGTAAATTAGTGGCGAGTGAACGATCAATTTGGTATCAAAAGCAAAATTATCACCTCATTTTTTGAAAAAAAACATAAGCCCTGAGAGCTTTACCCTGATAAACCAATCGCGTATACCTATATAATATAACGCACTATCCAGCCGGGTTAAACCATAAATTTAACAATATAGATAGTAGTAATACATAACCCTACAAATCAAAACCTACCCACATTTCTCACCCAAACAATTCAGACATGCTTACGGAGGTGTTGAGGCCTCACACTTATACACACACCCACATGAATATACACACTTACACACATCATACTCACTCCTTAATGAACCAAATGATAACACACACCCACAGCAATATACACGCTTACACATATCATACTCACTCACTCCCTAATAACCAAATAACACACACACACACACACACACTTAACAGAGACACATCCCCTCTTCAGGAACCAATAAAACTATTAGGCTGACCAAGGGAATTTAGAGCAGCATGGATCCATCCAGTTCTTATCTCAAATAACAACTTAAAAGAGACTGTTTGACCAACACAAGGAATGTTGAAAAATTCATGTTAAGAAGATAAAAACAAATAAAAAAAAAAATGAAAAATACAGACAAAGTTCATTTTCTCCATCAAGACATTCATTTCTTTAGTTTACTGCTACCAGCAAGCAGAAATATTTTTTTCTCCTGATTATGGCCATGCTGGCCGAAACTAGTCGAAGAATCTCAATGAAATAATAATAATAAAGAAATAATATTAAAGAATATTATAATAATATTAATCTACAGCCCAGTGTGTCTGAAGATTTCAATTTTTTTAATAATTTTTATCGTTCAACATATATATATATATATATATATATATATATATATATATATATATATACATATATATGTGTGTGTGTGTGTGTATATGTGTGTGAGAGAGAGAGACAGACAGAGAGAGAGACTATAAACAGGTCGAACAATAGAAAAGATAATAAAATCATCTTACTGATGAAGTTTATAGGAAGTTATAAACTTCCTATTCACAGGTGAAATTATAAAATGAAAATATATTGATGATAATTTAACATATCGTGTTAAACATATATTTATGTGGCCAATATGTTTTGCATATATTTTTGATTTATTTATAAATAAAATATCCAGTTACATATAATCACTGGTCTGATCTTGTGTCAAGTGAAGAACTCTAATGAGGACCGACAAGCCGAGAATCTTCCGCACTCCCTGTTTGCTGACTAGGTCGCGTCCTGATGATCACCACACCAAAGTCATCTACCAGTTCGACCGGTCAATCTGCACACTGAAGATGACCTCGCAGCAGATCACGCAGCCGCTGGAAAGACGTCGTCTGCCAGCACCTGCAACAGAACAATCTTTCACTGGAGAATGTTCCGCAGATCTGAAGTGAAAAGATCGCTCTCGAGGACTTAACGCCGTCACGGCTGTAAATAATCAAAACCGACAGCCCCAAAACAATTTATTGTTAATAAAGACTGATATTAGCTGAACACCGTACGATACGCTTCCAATCCTGTGAAAACTTTTTAGTAATAAAAATTGAAATTAATTTAGCAGAAATTGTTACTCCCTCTGTTCCGAAATAGTTGTTCCATAGCCGGAAATCTCATGTGGAATATACTAATTCTTAGTCGAATTGTTTGCCGTTTACATTAACAGGTTAGCATTGATCTTCCTCAAGTATTTATATTAGCTTATTCAGGTAGAATAATTTGAAGCGCAAATTATATCACTTTTTCACCACATTAAAATTGTATTTTTTTTCAGACCACTCACTGGCAAGAGATTATGATGGGAGAAGAGAAACAAATTGGCAGAAATGCTAAACGAAATTGCAAGAAGCACGAATTGACAAATAATGAACGTAGTGCTGTGTTACAAGCACTACTGGAAAGATCCACAGATCGTGTCCTGAAGCGTGGTGCAATAAAACAGGTTGCAGATGAATTAAACGTAGCTGCAGAACGCCCGGGCTTGCAAATTGAATTAGTTTGCAATCCTCCAAATAGTCCTGATCTCAATGTCCTTGATCTGGGTTATTTTAATGCAATTCAATCAATTCAACACCAGCAAGCTCCAAATAATGTTGACCTGCTCACTGAAGCAGTGGAAGAAAGCTTCAATAAACTTCAGAAGTCGAAGCTTAACAATACTTTTCTAAGTTTGCAGTTAGCAATGGAACAAGTTATTTTAGTTGACGGCGATAACAACTATAAACCCCGGCACATGTCTAAAGAGAAGCTTGAAAGAGAAGGAAAACTTGAAGTATCCATTTCTATTTCTGACGAGTTGCAACAAAAACTGCTTTTGTTAAAGTAAAGTTTGACATTCCAACCACCTGAAAAAGGCCGGAGCGTACAACGGCCGAAACGTTGTAATAAACATGGCGACAAAGATGAGGACAATAGTACGAATAATGTAAATAATTTGGTAACATTTTATGAAAATTTAATTAAACAGATTTATTTGACTTATTTAGATAATCCTGTGAATATTCTTTTGGCGCCACTATGTAAAACTGAAATTAAATTTGCTGGATCTAAAATTATAAAATACAGTAAAAATTTTAATATTCTTAAAAATTCTTTATGTCCGCTTATTGAAAAAAAAATTAAAGAAACGTCTTCTTTAGAAGCCAATATGAGATTTATTCTTACATTTCCTTTCAATATAAACACAGATATTCTTTAAAGTTACCACTGAATTTTTTACGAGGCAGAAGTAAATTCTTTCAATACAAACTCAAAGAAAAAAAACTTCATCGGCAAAAACATTGCTCATATATATATATATATATATATATATATATATATATATATATATATATATATATGTCGATTTTTAAAATTCGAATTAAAAATAAATACAGATAAAATATTTATTATTTGGTGGTGGGTTTATCTCTGACTATATACGAGCGGGCACGGGAAATTAAAATAAGGAAATAAAAAACCCGAAAACCGAATGTAGAACAAACGTTTTGCTAAACTTTGCAAACATTAACATATATAAAATCGTGGATGCATACCGAGCGAAATACTTCGAAGGAAGCGGTGAAAACTCGGTCGTAGTATGAGTAATTTCTTTCATCGTTAAATTCCACTAGACTTGAGGTAGCACCTTGCATAAAACACGCACTCACAGACGCATATACACATATATACATACACTCACACACATACACACACACATATGTGTGTGTGTGTGTGTGTGTGTGTGTGTGTTAGAGTGTGCCGCTTTTATATTATATCATAAAGAAGTAACTTATACAAAGAAGTAATTAGCAATGTTAATAAGATTAATGGCGAAATCACTTCGCTAACAAAACTTAATGAGATATTAACTTACTATCAATTCCTTGATTCATACCCTTCCCAAGTGTATTACCACGTAAGTTTACCTATATATATTTACCTATATTTATCCATTTGATTATATATATATATATGTGTGTGTGTGTTTGTGTGTATGTATGCGTATATGTGCGTGTGTGTGTGTGTCTTTGTGTGCGTGTGTGTGTGTGTATTTGTATACAAATATTTGCTCGTAAATTTACCTATATTTATCTATTTGATTATATATATATATATATATATATATATATATATATGTATATGTGTGTGTGTATGTGTGCGTGTATGTGTGTGTTTGTGTGTGTGTGTGTTTGTGTGTGTGTGTCTCTGTGTGTGTGTGTGTGTGTGTGTGTGTGTGTGTATTTATGGAGAAAGAAGTATGATGAAGTGAAAAACGTTTTCGTGTGACGCGTTTCGTCCTTTAAGGTTTATGTTTACGTTGATGAAACTACACAAGTGGACGAACGAGAAAATGTGGAATTTCTATATTTGAAGATGTTGTTTTTTTTATTATTATATGTGTTTTGGGTGTTTAATCGAATAGATTTTCATTTAGATACTTCTTTTTGTGTTCTCATCACGCTCACATAAACAATCCGAGATTAGGCTCAGATACACAGATCGTTTATACGGCTGTGTTTTTGCGAACTAAAATACGTACCCCTGTATGAATATATGTATGTCTCAATATATGTATGTCTGTGTGTGTGAGAGAGAGAGAATCATCACAAACGGACACAGAGGAGGATTTTCCCCTCCCGCCACCAAACATAATCAAACGCAATCATAAACAGATTCAATTTTTTTTAAATAATCCAGTTTGTCTGATAATCGCAAAACCGTAAAACCCAGGTTTCGCACACTCATATATAAATATATATATATATATATATATATATATATATATATATATATATATATATATATATATATATATATATATATATTATTTTATGAAATGGACAAAGACCGACATTTATTTTAAGACATTTTTATGTTTATACATTCTTTTTATAGATACAAATATTTAAGTAAATGATCAGCTTTATAATAAACAGTATTAATAACATTTAACGGCCTGAATGTCAGAGAAATTTCCATAGAAAATATTCGTTCTCCAACAGGAATCGAACCTGTATCCTATACGGATCCGTCATTTAGCCTGACGTGCCTTAACCGATCGAACCATGAAAAATTGCTAATTGAACGATTCTCAGTTGCTCGATCGATTAAGACACGTCAGGCTAGATGACGGTTCCGTATAGGATACAAGTTCGATTCCTGTTGGAGGACGCATATTTTCTATGAAAATTTCTTTGACATACAGGCTGGTAAATGTTATTAATACCGTTTATTATAAAAACAGAGCATTTACATATTTGTATCTATAAAAACAATGTATAAACATAAAAATGTCTTAAAATATATTATTTTGTAAAACAGTGAAATTAATATCAATCGGCTTGAGAAGTCGCACAAAAGATAAAAGTACCTCAAAAACCTTCTCCATCAGGGAAATCATTCATATAGCTGAAACGTGCCCTTAGGAATTAGGCCGAGGTAGACCGTTATAATAAGGCAAGACTCAAATGACTACTTAATCAATGTAAATTTCACATTAGGATTTATTCTGCTTGTTTATTTTCATACCTAAAACGTAAACACAGTAATTTTTAAATTAAATTTGTTTTCATTAAACAAATTTTAATGCGACGATATTATATATATATATATATATATATATATATATATATATATATTTAAAGACATTTTTGATATGTTTAACGTTCTTTTTATAGATACAAGTATTTAAGTAAAAAAAAAGAAGGTTAAACTTATCAAAAATGTCTTTAAATAAATTGTCGGACTCTGTCCAATTCAAATATATATATATATATATATATATATATATATATATATATATATATATATATATATATATATATATATATACTTCAAGGTATGCAGAGTTCTTCCTCCGTAAGCGGAGCAGAAGATTGGTTTTCATTATATTATTTTATTTTATTTTTTTGTTTTTTCTGTGTGTATGTTGAGTTGGTTTGGGAGTTTTCATTTCCAAACCCGATGCGTCCATCTTGATTGATGGGAGGTTAAATATATATATATATATATATATATATATATATATATATATATATATATATATATATATATATATATATATATATATGTCCAGAAACCAAGTCCTCACCTTTCTTTTTAATTTAAGAAAGAACAAAATATAGCTGAAGTGTCGAAACTTATACATACATTAGTTTTAAACATTCAAAGTTCAATAACAATCGTCAAGATTCCTGCAGTGGTGTACACAATCTTAACAATATAAGATACACAAAGGACACAGTTTTGATGTCAGACAAAAAAAAGGCAGTAATTCCGAGAAAAAAAAGCACGAAGAATAGATTTGAATTTGTAAGAAGACATGCATGGTTGTTTGCAAGGGAAAGAGGCAAAGAGATGAACTAGGAATTGGAGATGTCATCATCAGGCAAGTACAGAAATTTAATTATATGCCACGTGTTTTAACAGACGATGATAAATTTAACACAGAAACCAGAAGGAACATGTAAATAGCAAAATATGTCTTTCAAACATTAAACAAAGTATTAAGAATCATGAAAAAAATTTTATCAACAAAGAAAAGTGTTGAACTGCTGTGTATTATCAGTCCCCATATATGGTAGAAAATGTTGGAATATTTCCTCACACATGAAAAGAAGACTTGAGACAACAAAGAGATATAGTTCTACAGAAGGAAACACCGAGTAAGTTGTAAGAAAAGTGGAAACAAAATGGCCACTATTTACATTAGAGTGTGAGTTCAATACCTAGTTAAGGCAGTGGAGAACTTGGAGAGGGGAATTGACAGGAGATAACTGACATCCATTAAACATGGCACGTAGAAAGAAATAAAGTGATGGAAATTAAGGGGTCAGTTCGACATTCCAACCACCGGAAGAAGGCCGGAGCGTACAACGGCCGAAACGTTGCAATAAATATGGCGACAAAGATGAGTACAATAGTCCGAATAATGTAAATAGTTTACATAATACCTCATCTCAGAAATAGAGACAGATACTGAAAGGCCGAAACGTTGTAATAAATATAGCAAAAAAGATGAAGACAATAGTCCGAATAATGTAAATAGTGTACATAATACCTCATCTCAGAAATATAAACCCACACTGAAAGGCCAAAACGTTGTAATAAATATGGCAACAAAGATGAGGACAATAGTCCGAATAATGTAAATAGTATACATAATACCTCATCTTAGAAATATAAACACACACTGAAATGCCGAAACCTTGTAATAAATATGGCAGCAAAGATGAGGACAATAGTCCGAATAATGTAAATAGTGTACATAATAACTCATCTCAGAAATAGAGACAGATATTGAAAGGCCGAAACGTTGTAATAAATATGGCCACAAAGATGAGGACACTAGTCCGAATAATGTAAATAGTGTACATAATAGCTCATCTAAGAAATATAGACAGATACAAAATGGCCACTTATACTCGGAATCATAAAGCGATAGTTGAGATTTCTGGTATACAATATAAGGAAAACCGGCATGGAGAAGTTGACACTCACAATACCTACTGAAGTCAGAAACACAAGGAAACTGCGAGTAAGCCATCTTGTAGTTTGTGTAAATGAATGGCAGAAACTGTCTAATATGGATATTAAAGGAACAAACATTGCTTTTATCTATGAAGGAAAGGAAATTGTGGAGAACCTTGATCGCTTACGATATGAAGGAAGACAGAACATAAAAGAATAGAAAGAATATGAGAAAAAGATTAGAGATAACCAATTGATTGATGGAGTAACATCAATCAGTTGGCAACGTTAGGAAAAGTTGAAATTTGCAGACGCAAAATCGATACCAGAATAAAACTGAATTATTCTTCCTTCTTACGAGCTGACAGGCTTACAGTCATATTAGGTTGAAACACCCATTCTCGTACGATCACTGAAGTTAAACAACGTCGGTGTTGGTCAGTACCTAGATGAGTGACCGCTTAGGAATACTAGGTGCTGTAATCTTGGATGTGTGGATGATGTAATGACTAACGGCTCAGATTTTGAAATGGGAGAGCCGAGTTCCAATTCTAGTACGGTTCGTTATATTCACTTATTCGCAAATACCTTTGGAAAAGGTATAAATCCAGCTCTTCTTCCCAAGCTATGGGTTAATTAGTAGGACTTGTATCAGTAAATCATAATTATCTCCTAAAACTTTATTATAATATAAAACTATTTTATGGCTTTAAATAAACTTCAATGGGCTGATAAGCCGTTAAAACGAATCAAGCTTACTTCCCTGCAGTTTTCACAAGAATACGTTGTTCTTCCTTGTAAGTACAGGGCATACGGCCACATCACATTGGAACTCGGATTCCCGTGCGTTCACCGAAGTTAAGCAACATCGAGCCAGGCCAGTACCTAGATGGGTAACCACTTGCGAATACCAGGTGCTGTTAGCTTGGATGTGCGGTGGTGTAACGGACAATGGCTTGTAATTGGTGATCTGAGTTCCAATCACGATTAGGTCCTATATATATATATGTATGTTATGGATTATCACAGATAGAATGAATAAAACAAGTCCATCAAGATGTTCCTTATATATATATTTTGTGCATTTAGGCAGCAATTTTTCATTGATGCATTAAATAATATAGACAAGTTTATTTTAAGTAAGTTCCTCTCATATTGTCTGATAAGCTTAAGAAAATTATCATTGAAAGACGAAATGAAATCACCATATTGTTATATGTTTAAATCTAATCTAAGCTTTCAGCTTACATAAGCCATTATCAAAGATGACAATTACATT
Source organism: Acanthosepion esculentum (assembly GCA_964036315.1). Classification (NCBI taxonomy): domain Eukaryota; kingdom Metazoa; phylum Mollusca; class Cephalopoda; order Sepiida; family Sepiidae; genus Acanthosepion; species Acanthosepion esculentum. Next base: position 17,908,870 of record OZ038484.1, read on the forward strand.
TCAATATATTAAACAATACACGGCCAAAACAATAATGATAGTCTATTTTTGTTGCATGAAAAATTTCTAAGCAACGACAAATTCGTGCATACGCGACGCTGGAATCGAAAATCGCACCGTAGCTCATGACGTCACACATGACCACACGAGAGTGAAAACGAGAAGTATTAAGTATGGGAAGACGTTGGTATAAACCAATGGCTTCTGTTATCAATTATAGGCATTTAAGAAACCAAACCCGAACAAAATAAACTATGAAATCTCCACAAATATTCTTAAATGCTTATAATTGATATATATATATATATATATATATATATATATATTTATGAAGATATATATATATATATATATATATATATATATATATATATATATATATATAGACAATATATATATATGTATGCATGTATATATATATGTATGTATGTATGTATATATATATATATATATATATATATATATAAGGGCTATGGTGAAATAAATTATTACATGGACCCTTAAAGTGGTCTTTTTTCTTTGATATATATATATATATATATATACATATATATATATATATATATATATATATATATATATATATATATATATATATACACATATATAGGCAGCATATCTTCATTCAAACACGTTTCATTGAATAACATCGACATATTGTGTCTACTTATTTTAGACTGATCTTTTCTAGCTGTCTAATCAGTTTCAGTTGTCAACAACTACGGTGCTTTCCTTAATGAATTTCATTTTAACATCAATGTTAAGATGAAATTCATCAAGGAAGGCTCCGTAGTTTTTTTGCTACCCAGGTATATTCGATGTTTTACAAGACCATCCTCTTTTTAAAACTCACCATCACAACGGAATGCAGATTTTATCACAGTTACAATAACATTGTCTTTGTAATTTACCCTTGAAACTCGACTTAGAAAAGATCGAAAGTCCCTGGGTTAGAAAAACCTACGGGGCCTTGCTGAAAAAATTCCATTTCAACATCAAGAAATTCATGAGACAACTAGAAATATATATATATATATATATATATATATATATATATATATATATATATATATATAGTTAGTCATATATATATATATAGTTAGTTATATATAGTTAGTCCTAGAGAGCCAGAC